>OX375820.1:15656291-15978791 GCA_947359405.1 Antitype chi | reverse complement strand
ACGGTTGCAGGGTTTAAGGAACGTCTCCTGTACTAATAGTATGTCTAAGTGATGGTCGCGGAGGAAAGTGGCGATCTCATCACGTTGGCCAGTTATGCCATTGGCGTTATAGGTACCTAATTTTAGGGATCGGATCTAACTGCTGCGGTTTCGAAGTACAAGCGCTTTTATATTTTTTCTGTCAATTTTAGCGATTACTGCTGTTCATCCTATGCAACACAAATCGATTCTCGAGAGTCGATTTCGGAAACAGAGGAATTATTTTGAATTTTATATTTATTGTGCAGACAATTTTAATAAATAATCGTGTTTCGTGATTTTTTAGTTTTCCACATGATTTCAATTTAAAAGAACAATGGAGGCGACGGGGAATAAAGATTGGTTCTCACCGTTTGAATCGATTTGGTTTTCCCGTCACTAAATAGTGCTTGTGACGTCATAGTAGGTAGTCAAAAAATAGCACGCTTGGTTATCAAACAGATCGTGATCGTTATCTAGGTCTGTCTTTAACTGTGTTATCTTCTTTTAATACAGTATTTAGTTTTCGAAAACTTGGAATTTTCTTCTCAACCGTAAAAATCTGGTTTATTTTTCTTCTTATCTCTCCGAAATAGAAATCATCAACTTGTATTTTCTTTTTATTTCTTTTGGTATGCGCGGAGATCTAAATTTTACTTTACCCGTATTTTGCAAGGAAGTTTTACTTTCAGCAATCACTCTCCTTATACTACGTTCTGGTATCCCTGTTGCTTCTGCTACTAATTTGTGTATATTCGCATCATTTTTATATTCCAAACTATTAACATCGGCTTTCCAATTTTACTTGTCTATTTGTTGGCGGGACTCGTCTTGCTATTGCAATCTCATGTGGGTTTTATCTAAACTAGCCGGAACTTTTGACGCGTGTTGCCGATGTCGTCGAAAAGTACGGCGCCGTACTCACAGAGTACATTTTTATATAACCGTACTGACTCAGTGAGTAATGACAGCAAGCGGAGCGCCCGCGCCCCCGCCACTCTGTCCCACTGATCACATACATGAGGCGCGGCCAACTAGTTCCGCGTCGACTATAGCGTCAAGATTGTCTTTGAATCATTAAATCAGGATAGGTCACTTTCTCTCACGCGAAAAACTATATTGAAAACAGGCCAAAAACGAAAAATCTTCCAAGCCGGCTAGTCACCGTGGAAGAATATGACCACAACCCTCCAAAGATATCACAAAAAGATCAAAAAGATCAAAACGAGCACGAAGAAAAATCAAAAAGAAATAAAAAAGAACTCTACATAATAACCTACAATGTCAGAACTCTCCAATCACACGAACGAATAATAGAAATGGAAAAAGCACTAACAAATATAAAATATGATATAATAGGAATATCAGAAGTTCGGCGCCTCGGAAATAACATAAAAGAGTATGATGAATTTATTCTCTGCAGTACAGGACAAACGCAGGGTAAATACGGAGTCGGTTTCATAATTAAAAAACATCTGAAACAATACGTAGAAAGTTACATCGGAGTCTCGGAACGTGTAGCCCTACTAAATCTGAACATACCAGGAAAGAAATTCACCGTCATACAAGTATACGCTCCTACGGAAGCAGCAGATGAAGAACAAGTAAATATTTTCTATGACTCCGTCTACGAGGCAATGGGTAAAGCATACGAAGATTTTATTCTGATGGGCGATTTTAATGCCAAAATTGGTAGACCACAACAAGATGAATACTTAGTAATGAAACAGTATGGGTATGGAACAAGAAACGCACGAGGTCAAAAACTTATAGACTTTGCGATGGAAAACAAGCTAGCTATCATCAACACCTTTTACAAGAAAAAAGATAAAAGAAAATGGACATGGCAGTCTCCGAATGGTCATAAAAACGAAATAGATTTCATACTGTCAAATCATCCTCACTCATTTCAAAACATCGAAACACTAAGTATAAACTTTACATCAGACCACCGACCACTTAGAGCTAAAATATCACTTACTAAGCATGTGAAAACACGAACCAGGTTTGTAAATAAACAAAACAGTACACTCAAAAACGAAGAAGAAATACAAATTTATAAGGAAAACTTACAAAATAAATTAATATCTATATCCCACACCGAAACTAATGTGACAGTACAGGACTACTACGATAAAATAATAAAAAATATAACAGACAGTTTACAAGTAGCACGAACGTCACATTCAACAAAAGTGTGCAGCGCTCTCACAGAAAATACAGAAAGACTCTTAAAACGCAGACAAGAGCTACAAAGAACTAAAAATAAAACGCGAACAATGAAAAATGAACTCAAAGCTCTTTATAAGTTGTTAAGCAAATATATAAAAAAAGATTACAAAAACCATAGAATTAATATCCTCCAAAAACACTTAGAAAAAAGTGGAAGTTTAAAAAAGGGGTATAAAGAGCTGCGGACAGGCAAAGCATGGATTGATTGTTTGAAGGAGTCGGGGGTCACTGCTTATAGCCGAAAAGACATCATTAACGTTGCTACAAACTTTTATAAAAAACTTTATAGTGCTCCTGAGACAGTAAGAGACACGAATTACTTTAAAAAGGATCACATTGGTACAGAAAAACCACAATCCCACATAGAATCAATAGAATGTACGGAAATAATTGAAACAATAAATAGACTAAAACCAGACAAAAGCCCAGGATCAGATAATGTCACAAACGACTCCATAAAAACCGCCTGCTTCATACTAGCTGCTCCACTTACCAAATTATTTAATTTGATTTTTGAAACAGGAGTTACACCTTATCAATGGTCTGAATCGAATATTATCTTGCTGTACAAGAAAGGAGACCCAAAAGACATCAGCAACTACTGGCCGATAAGCCTGCTACCTAGTATTTACAAACTTTTCTCTACAATAATAAATCAAAGAATTAGTACAACTCTAGAGGAAAGTCAACCTATTGAACAAGCAGGATTTAGGAGAATTTTTTCTACTATAGACCACATACACACATTAGAACTGGTAATGGAAAAATATCAAGAGCAACAGAGACCGCTGTATGTCATATTCATTGATTACCAAAAAGCTTTTGACACAATCTCACACGAAAGTATATGGAACACGCTAAAAGCCCAAAATGTAGAGCAACAATACATAAAAATACTCAAACACCTATACAGTAATTGCTCAAGCAGAGTTAAACTAGAAACCATTGGCCCAATTTTTCCAGTCAAGAGAGGAGTCAGGCAAGGTGATCCCTTATCCCCAAAAATCTTCATTGCAATATTAGAATCTATCATAAGCAAACTAGACTGGAGAAATTGTGGTTTATATATCCAGGGTAAATACTTAAACCACTTACGATTTGCAGACGACTTAGTTTTACTATCAGAATCGAGCCTACAGTTGCAATATATGCTAGACACTCTACACGCAGCAAGCAGACAAGTGGGTTTAGAAATGAATATCACGAAGACCAGATTAATGACCAACTTCAAAAAATCAAAAATAACAATTGGGAATGAACCATTAGATTATGTGGATCAGTATATATATTTAGGAAAACAAATTGGATTCTGCAGAGACAGCAATGAACTGGAAGTAGAGAGAAGAGTAAAACAGACTTGGAAAAAGTATTGGAGTTGTAAGGAAATATTTAAAAGCGAGATGCCTATCAAATTGAAGAAAAAAGTCATGGACTCGTGTCTCATTCCTTGTCTTACGTATGCATGCCAAACATGGAAATATACCAACAAAGTAAAGAATAAAATAATAACATGTCAGCGAGGAATGGAACGCAGCATGTTAAATATCAAGAAAATACAAAAAATAAACCACAACAAAATACGGTCAAAATCAAAAGCAATAGATGCTCTCAAATACAGCCAGAAGCTAAAGTGGAAATGGGCCGGTCACATAGCACGTCTTAAAGATCGCAGATGGACCAAAACGGTTACGTCATGGAAAGGCCCACCAGGCAAACGGCATAGAGGAAGACCGTTCACTAGATGGGACGACGATATTAAAAAAATTGCTGGTCCAGAATGGCAACGAATAGCCCAGGACCGAGAGAAATGGAAAGCTTTGGAGGAGGCCTTTACCTGAAGGGGGTTCCAGTACAGTAAAAAAAAAAAAAAATGCTACTGCCTATTATTATAATATTAGTAAAATCTAAATAGCTATTAAGATAATTGTATTTAAGTGTTTAGATATTAGTTTCTCAATTATTATTTTTTATCCTTTTGTTAATTAAGTACTTTAGGTAGGAGTCAACATTTGCATGTTAATGTGTTACTGGAAATAGGTAACTTTAAACATTTGTAGACCGATTGGGCGGAAAGAAAAATAGGAACAAAATTGTTTTAATTTTTTACGTTTATTTAAAAAAAAATGGTCACAAAGGCCACCTAAAAAATTAGGTTAAGTCATTAATTCTAACAATTTGATGATCTGTTTACCAACTGATTAACAATATCACAACCAGACCGCTTAATATAAATAAAACTTTGTACTTCAATCTAAACTCTAGAAATGCTAAGTACAAAATAAGGCTACGATAGCTCCTAACTTCAACAGTTGTCATGAAAATAAACATGTAATTTAAGTATTGAATTGTATGTAAAGTATCACATGCTACATAAAATTCTTTGGAGAAAAATTTACTTGACTAGTCAACATAAACATAAGTGTTTCATATTTATCTGATGTTGTATACGTATACATATATTGCTGTGTGGACATCTTCTTAGACTTTGGTGACTTGTTTGATCCAGTCGCGTACGCTGGATACCCTGGAGAATACGACGAGGGCTCCGTTGGAGCAGTCGTGGGCATCGTTCTCGACCCAGGAGGCGATACCGATAATCCTGCCGGTTTCATCAACTAGACCGCTGCCGCTGTCACCCTGGAATCGAAAAAAAAGTACATCTTGAATTTATAACAGTTTTTCCGTAAAAAAGTAATGTCGAAACTGTCAGACTTCAATTTTATTCTACGGTAAAGTACGTAGTAAAATATGTCTGACTGTTAGAGTCAGCCCTAGACTTAGGGGTAACTTGGGAAGCAATTTTCAGCTTCTTCAAAGTTTTCTACAGCAATGGAAGTTCGTGAGGCTTGTTTTGGGTCTCTTCGGGTTTTGTTTTCGAGCTTAGTGAGCACTTCAAAAATGATGATGAATCATTAAAATAAGTAGGTAACACACAGGAAAGCACTGGAAAGGACCCGACCAGCGAAAATTTCCGTCGATGTTATTCTTGCAAATGGGTATTTTAAGAAATGAGCCAATTCGCTTCGAACTGGTCCGACATGGATTGGGGAATACCAGCGATATAATTTGCCAGCGACCTTTTGTCACGCGTATATTGCAACAACACTTCTCAGGGCCATGTGGAAGGCTAATTGGAATACTCTAGTATGGGTAAACAAGTGTTTTATGTGCAGGATTCGTGTGTCACGTGGCGTTTTGTAGTTTCTTGTCTCATGGGAAAACGAACGAATTACATATAATTTGTCTCGGTGCTGTGGTGTGTCGTGTGTGTTCGTCGGTAATGTTTATTGAGCGTCTGGGGAATCGTAGATTTTTCAATATTGACGTGGTATTTAAAAGTTGGTAGATAACGACTCGTATGTTGGAAATGGCTGGTTACTTACGTTGCAAGCAGAGTCGAACCGCGGCGGGCGTCCCTTAACGCACAGCATGTCCTTACGGTTGTACTGCTCCAGGGTCGAGCACACGTCATCAGTCTGCACTGCCAGTTCCATTCCGTGCATCTCGCTGCGCATAGTACCCTGGATGGATAAACAAAGAAGTAAGTGACGCGCTTCAGAGTGTTTATCACTATGCTTGTAGACTGCGGTAGGTACCTACTAGATATTTCGTTGTACATGGTAATAGCATGGGTTGGTAGGATCATGATTCGTGAGATGAATAATATATTCAAGCGTCAGTGTTTTCAGCATTCAAAATTAGGTGCTATTCTCATCGAATAGAATCGAGACGATTTAAATGAGAGGCATAGTCTCAATGCGGTTGTTACGATGTAAAAAAGAAGAAATTGTCACGGTCTCTTGAATTTCTAGAATAGCTGCAATAGGTATTTATCAATTTCGGTGATTAGATCAATCATGAAAATGCTAGTTTTACTTCTAATCGTTTTACATAACCACAACAGAGTTGGCACTTTTCTGCAATAGTCGTTGTAGTTAGGTTCTGGAATTTTCGTGACAATTTTCCGATTTTTTTAAATAATTACCTAAGTTCTCGATTTCGTTCCTAATTGTTCTTTTACATGCGTCGAATATACGTATACATCTTCACTTAGAGAAATGAGATAGGTACTGACCCCGAAGTGATCGGTTCCGAAACCAGCGTATGCGACGTTTAGTCCAGCAGGTAGACTGGGCTGGTCGTCGAGTTTGGCGGCGACCATGACCTTGCCGTCCAGGGGCAATGGCTCGCTCAGCTCGGCCAACAGGAAGTCCCAACGAGCTGCTACCTGTAATGGAAAGTTATTGGTAAAAAGAAAAGTTTTTATGGCGTCTCAAAGGGTCAATTACTAGCAGTATCAGGTTATATTAAGTTTGGAAGAGCAGGGGTGGGATTGGCCGCGCCGCGCCGCTGCAACGCAACGCATTGCAAAAATCTTTCATCACTTTCGTACATTTTATATGAACCAACGCACAAAACAGCCGCGTCGACCCGCCTTTTTATTATGTGTATCAAAATGCGGCCACATGCGGGTGTTATGTGCGCTTGAGTGGTTTTAGGGAACAAGTCTTCTTTCTTTGGTATTGGGTTTTACGTGTTAGCGGCTCAAATGAGTTCATCAGTAGGTTAACATTGTTCGAATAGGCACTCTTTGTCTTACGAGTCCGTTTACAACGAAAATGAGCCAACATTTGAGTTAACAAAGAGCGTCCTCGTAAAACATGAACGAACAAAACCCCCAGTAGCGGGCTCGAACTCACTGGTGGGCCTGGCTAAAAATCACGCTGTCTCACCAGGCTTCGTGTCCGACAGAGGTAGTATCAGTGATGAGCAGTTAGACGCTAGTCTACGTTAATCTAACGTTATTGAGTGAGAGGCAGGATCATTTATAGTAAAAAAATTAAGAAAAGTCCTTTGGAAGATCGGGTTTTATGAAAAAGTTTTTCGATAATTGAACTTTGTCGGTACCGAATTGGTTTTGGTGATTTTACACTTTAAAAAAAAAAAATAAGAAAAGTCCTTTGGAAGATCGGGTTTTATGAAAAAGCCAATGCATAAATCAATGACGATTAAAGTTTATTTAACTTTTCGATAATTGAACTTTTTCGGTACCGACTTGGTTTTGGAGATTTTACACTTCTTTATTACTTAAACACGCCCAAAGTTAAGTAAAATTAGCAAGAAAAACGAATCTTTGTTGGTTCCTAACTTTTAATGGGTTTTTATTTTAGTATTCTGTTTCCGTACCGACAATATTAATAATGAGACAACACGATATCATATTTTACTTTGGATGTGCCATATCAGGCAGTGGAGTAAAACACTCCCGAAGTTTGTATGCAAAAAATGTGGACTAGGTTCACCTTAATTCTGAATAATCGGGATAGGATGACTTGTGAATTTAATGTACCTAATTCTGACTCATGAGACTCGACTGTTCCAACTGGTGTTTTGTTTATTTCGAGGTTTCAGGAAAAATGTTGTTCGTCACCGGTTGCATATTAATTTTCCTGCTATTCTTTGTTTACAATGTTTAAGTAGGTAGCTGCCTACTTTGTCCCGCTACCCAGGCTGATGTGGTATCTTCTGGTTAGCTCGAAACTGCTACCATGTGGTCACTATACCTACTACATTTGTTAGTGTTCAGTTCTAGCTGACATTTTTATTTGAGACTTTTACTTAAGCAATTTTTCCTGACCTGTTTAATGTTGAACTCATCAGCGTCGAGCCAGTAGGGACCCACGGAAAAGAGAGGGTGGATGACTTGTCTCTTCACGTGGCGGATGAGTCCACTCTCGTTCTCCGTGTTGTTGGTACCGGCCAGGATGTACCGACCGCCGGTGAATAGCGTGCTGTAAACAAGAGGGTTTGTAAAAAAAATGTAGAAGTATTTTAAAGTAGCTACCTACCTCAAGGGATTTCATGTTACTCATTAACCGATTGTGGAGGTTAGATAGAGTCGCTCTATTTAAAATATTCGTAATCAGCTGCAATCGGTTAGACTGGAAGCCGATCCCAAAATAGTTGGGATAAGGCTAGCGAGGCAGATGATTTTGAAGTAGGTCCGCGAAGGCTTTGTTGTAATTTGATTTCGATTTATTGGGGTACTGAGAATGGATTTTGGAAAAATAACCATTGAAAAAGTAATCTAATCTGATTACCGAATGGGCTAGTTTATTTAATTTAATCTGGGTTCATTATGTGGCAGTGTACTTCAGTGTGAGTTCATGGCCAAGCCATTCAAATTAAATTGATTGATGCAATTTTGTTGCTGCCTAAAAGCTATAATGCCACTGGCTTATTGTTCAGTTTTTGAGTTCCGGGTGACGGCACATATTAATTCTAAACCTGCACCCTAATTGCGTAACTCACGATTAATCGTAATTTGTTTCGTTTTGAAACAGATGGCTAAACAATTGCTTCATATGTTCGAAAATGTGTCTGCTCAACAACGTAAATAACGCAATGAATATTGTTGAACTGTCAAAATGAAACCGATTATGATTAATTGCGTGTTACGCAATTAGGGTGCTGATCTATCTAGATCGGCCTGAATTCGCCCTATACCTACGTTGGTTACTACGTTTCTTAGTGCGTCTAGTCTAATATCACCCACTTTTCTATAAGATAAACAGGCTGCCACAGTTTTATAATCCATGGAAAACTTAAGTGTGGTGACATTGAAAGAGAAGTATAGATATTTACTTTATTTTCAAACATATGGTGACGTCAGTAGTAACATAATATGTAATTGTGGCGCTTCAAAAGATAGTGATTATGATCTTAATTAACAGTGTCAATGCCGAATGATTAAAATAAAACAGCCAAGTATGAATCCGATACTTGTGGGACATCAGAAGGCCAATTCTCGTAATTAAAAACGTTCAAAATCTAGTCGCAGTCTCATCTCGGCGACAGTCAAATATCAAAGTGTATGGAAACTAAGAGGCATTTTTGATAGATTGAGACTGAGATCAGAATGAACGTTTTTAAAACTACGTGAATTGCCTCTCAGAATATTGTTTTATCCAAATACCCTCTGATACCCAGCTACTTTCCCTACGTTTTTCAACATTTATTCAAAGTTTTAGGTAACTATTTTTAGTTCAGACCAAATACCGGTTGATTTTCTATTCTTGATAATTTAACGTGTTAATCATAATATCTCGGTCATAGGTAGGTCAGGTAGATCCCAGCATCTACTTATTCAAATTGGTGATTGTACAGCCAGCCTGAAAATGATGTTTACATCGACGAGAATCAACAGGATCCAAAAGTTGTTTCAAAACTGCATAAAAAAATTACTCGAGCCTAATTAAAGGTAAGCCATATCGAATTCCAAGTCATCGAATATCAATTTATCGACCATTATTAATAGAATGTCACAATAGTCGAACCTTCATTTTATCGAATGGTTAATAATTCGAACACAATAATTTCGTCTTGTTTTGATCTAACAACTGATCAACTACTTATTAAAATGATTGGATATAGTGTGTAAAAGATAGTTAAAAATGAATCATGTGTTTTGCTTGGATATAACCATAATTTTTGTACAATAAAGTAAGCCTCGTCGTAGTATTGGCGTAGCGTTGTCGTAGCATTGTCGTAGCGGCATTGTAGCATTGACGTAGCAGTGTCGTCACGCTATCGTAGCGTAGTCGCAGCTGTGTCGTAGCTTTGTCGCAACGTTGCTGTCGTAGTATACTCAATGAATCGATAAATAATCAAATATAACCGAATACAATGAATGAACACGCGATGCATTGGACGCTTGATTTAACAAACATTAGATAATTTATTTTATTTTTGTGTGTACGATTTATTCAGACTTCGATTTATTATATATTTTATAAAATTAACATTCGACTGTTGATTCATTTGATAAATCGTGGTCGATCAATTGATATTGAATGATTTTGGCATTCGGTACGGCATTTTTTTCTCGTTTAACATGTCATCGGAAAATAGATGACAAGAATTATCTCCATAGTCAGTATTATTTGGCAACTATAGCTGAAAGTAGAGTCTGCCTACCCTATGGGAAGAAGGCGTGACGTTATGTATGTGTATGTAGCTCAAAGCTCCTTAGGGCCCGATGGCTGCCGGCGAACATCGGTTCGCCGGCAGCCATCGGGTTCAGAGACTAATACATGAATTTATTTTAATAAACTTGACTGATTATTTTTGCAGTAAATAATTTGGATTGTAAATAACTACGCTGCTGCTACAATATAGTTGGTCTATGACGCAGTTTCACGTGTTCATGGAACTGGTGTTATCTAGAATCACGGTACAATGACAAATGTTATAAATTAAGATCGAATCACTATGTTATTGGTAACCACTAAAAACCGAAACGGACTTGTTTTTAAACAAAGATTTTATAATATAAAATGACGTATGACCCTGTGTTACAATAATCTATTATAGTAGTGGACCTACGACGTATGAATAGTGTTTGATTTAAGAGTATTTAATTATAACGGATAGTTTATTCAAGCCAGGCATTCTATCGCGTGGTGTACCTGGTTTAATACATTTACCTAACCATTGTTTCCAAAGAAGTAGGAAAACTAAGTAATAATAAGTACAGACTGATAAATTAGTTACCTATAAATAGTACTAATTAGTTCTGAATATAGTATGTAGCTAGTTTCTATGTATGTATGCTATTTATACGTCCTGTAACAGGATACAAATCCTTTAAAGTATTATGGCCTCGGTGACTAACAGTCAATAAAATAGGCACTTCATGCGATGTCATGAAGGAAACAACATGTTAATTAGTTGTCCTGGTATTGTTCGCTTATCACTGACGTGTCAGCTAGGTTACATACCCATATTGTAAAATGTGTTTTAATTAATTAGAATAGTCTCTACAAGTCTACGGCTAACGCACCTTAGCTCCGATATCACCGTTGACTGGCCAACATTAACATGCCATTCACTATTCTTCTCGTGTAATATTTTGTCGTTGGTCGTGGTTGCAAGCGCTATTGCTGAACACGAGGGTCGATTCCCAGGTCGGGCAAAGTGTTATTGGTTTTTTTTTGAGGTTGAGAAATCATCAAATAACTTCTCCCGCTCTGGGTGGAGCGGAAGGGCGTGTCAGACTTTTAGTGACTAAAACGCTCCCGTGTTCCTACAGTTGCCTGTGTGCCAGGGGCCACGGTATCTCTTTCGAACAACCCGTACCCCTGGCAGTAGTGTTAATGGGTTAATCCATCTGAAAATTCTCAGTATCAGCCCGTTTGAGTCCGAATTTGTGCCCGGTTGATGACCATAGACAATAAAACATAACTGGTGAAATGTGGGTGTATTATAAGTACACCTCTGCCAACACTTTGGGTAATTCCGGCGTGATGTTAAGTTATGTAATATATTGTGAAACGACGCGAGAGAAGAACTAGCGCGTCTTTGAGCGAGGTAAATCAGAGTTGCTTAATTGGAATATAGCGTGATTAAAAATGCGCTACTTCTTTGTCCACTATACGTAAGGAATCCAATTGTATATTTACAAGTTACAAACAGTTTGGTTTAACGATATTTTTAAGGATAAAAGCAAATCCGGCTGATAAGATAACTTTTTTAAATGACATATCGTAGCAGACTTTAGGTACCACCTGACTGTGGTTTGGTTGATGATAGAGACATTTTTAATATTGGCTACCTGCTCTGACAGATTTTAAAGGTTAATAAAATATATATGGTAATTTATTAACACATTAATTGTTAGACACAAGTTTTGGTCTTTTTCCAGTTTTATATCTGAGTGAATACCTGATGTGGAATGCACATCTCCTGTAAATTGGGATAAGATATCTTTTTATTGCTTTTGCACATTTTGATTCACATTTGATTACAATAAAGAAGATCTTACAACACAGAACAGAAACCATTAAGCCAATTTGCGATTTGCCAACTATGTTTTGTGACTATTTTTTGCCAAGAAAAACTGGATCTCTTCCTTTGAGATTTAAACGATCATGTCACGAATCCTCTTTGTGTGTTATTTATCGACAAACGTAAAATAATAACTGGTTACACGGTAGAATATATGCGCAGCGTTCATAATGAATTATATGACGAACAAGGAAAACCCAGCTGTTTTGTTATGCATGCACATGACATCCATCTTAATATAGCGTGGATTGTACTCGTATTGAACTAAAAGGAACCACTCCAAAGGAGGTAATTACGGAGAACTATATATTGAAATCAGAGAAAACAATTGTAACAAATTAAATTGAGGTTTATTTTAAAAGTTATGGGACAAAGGCTATGCTGCAGATAACTTCTACTGCTTTTGGCTTTGCATTTACAAACGAAAAGCTGTTTGCTGCAATGACACTATTGTAATTTTTTTAAACCAAGAAGTAAACTTCAAGGGAGTTAGATGATGAGTTAAGTAGATGCCCTTAATTTAAACTGACTTGTAATTTGAATAACCACATCACTCACATGAGTAATCCTAGTCTTCAAGATTGTAAAGATGTCGGGTAATTCCGAGTATAATAATATTTACAACAAACTTGTTCATACGTATGTACCAGATGTACCTATGTATTGTGTGAATAAACAGGCTCAAAAACTTCCAGGAAAAAAATAATTTAAGATAATGTGTCATCACTCAGTCACCAGCTTTACCTAACATAAAGATTACTTGCTTCCATTTTAAGTAGGTACTTGCTTTGATCTATAACTGTCATAACATAAGATTCCTTCTATGAGTCATTGTTTGTTATGTTACAAACAAACTATTTATTACCAACTTGTCTAAAATATTAATAGTTGTTTCCTCTGACACCTAACCTTTACACGATGTGTTTATGACTAAATATTCCTAAGAAAGATAACAGTTTGCATTGAAGAGGCCATAGTTTATTGTACATTTGAGGTCATTCAAGTATTACGTAAGCAGATTTTTTGCAATTACTAACCCGCCCCTCCCCCTCGTCAGCAAAAGTAAGCAAAGCTCTTACCCGCCCCCTCCCATGCTCACGTAAACATTGGTACATGTATTTTTCAATGTGTTCTCGTCTATTTGTTGATTCATGAGCAGCACTTTAAGTCTAGAAATAAGAAATAAGCTTGTAATAGAGGACTTTAACGCATATAATATTATATTAATTTAAATTAACAGTCTTCAGTCCATGACACACGAAGCCATGACTCTTTGGATGTTTGCTGCTCAATGTTGTGTCTGCTCACTTTCGTGTGATTTTGGAATATCGACATCGTTTCCTTCGAGCCATTCATTGTAACAAGTAGGGTTGCCATATGTGTTCAAACCAAAATCTACAAAATTTTGTGGAAAATCCAAAAAAGAAAAAAAAATACTAATCACCTTCCAGACTCCCCTATCCCCCTTGTTATCAAAAATAAACAAAGCAAATACCCCCCCCCCCCCCCTAGTGCTTACGTAATACTTGAATGGCCCCTTTGCTAGAAGATGGTAAGGTTATGTATGTATTGGTATTTATCGCAGCCGATATAAACGAGGAGGCGAGAGTAGACTGGAATACATTGATTTTGTTTGTGGAATAGTATTAGTAATAGTTGAATTAACTTTGACTGTTTTTTAGGCACAAATTGGGCCCAACAGAAGGCAGTCAGCTGTGTTATTTAATTTGTCAATATTGTTACTTGTTAGTGCCAGAGATCGCTTCCTACATAGCATTTCCTAATAATTTAGTGAACGTTTCGGCATACTTTCTGTTTTGTAAACATTATTAGGTACCTACTGTGAGAAAAGGAAAAACGAGGGAAAGAAACGAATCGATTATGGCGATGTCTTATTTACAATAGTAGGTAGGTATATCTTTGAACTTCAATCGATCTTTCTATCCATCTAGAATACGTCCTGCCCCACTGATTGCCATATTATTAAGATTTGTGGAAATTGGCAAAAACTATAGTCACGAGTAATTTGACCATAAACTGTTAGTTAATTGGCCGTTACATGATATCAAGTTTTTTTTGAAGATTTGAGCGTTTAATGTTGCCGTCGCGATGCCGGTTGTGTTATTATATAAGTTTTTAACATAAAGAAGTTTCAAAAGGTGTAACTTATGGACTGCCCAAGTAGCATTGCAAACTGTATTTTAGTTCGTTTTTATACTAGAAACTGTATATTCAGACTGTATAAAGGCTGTATAAGCGCTTATACAGCCATTATAAGTAAAAAGGGGGCACATTTTATACAGCTTTTTGCGTTAGTAGAGCTGTATAGTAGCTGTAGAAGCTATAAAGAAGCTGTATAATAGCTGTATTAGAGCTGTTATTTGGTGTACAAAGAAACCATAACACTACAGATATTATCTTATAAATAGGTTTTTGAAAACATTTACAAAATCATATAAATTAGACGAACTAGATTTTCAATATAATAGAAACGTGAATGGCGACATCGTTATTTATAATATTTATTAGTAAGTAAACGTCATCTTGGACTTAGATATCTGAAGATGTTAATTGGTGAATTGAAATTGCGGATTCAAATCTATTGTGAACCTGTCTATGTTTTCCGTTAAAATATTCAAGCGCCAGCAAAATAATCGATCTGATATTTAAAAAAAATACTATTTATATGGTAAGTCAATGTTGGTATTTAAGGTTACAATAAAAAAAAACAATTTTAAAATAATAGCAGGGTGATCATATTGCTCTCACATCAAACTGAAAATCATAATACGGCTTTAATTGTTGTAAAATATTCCTTAAATTATATTTCAAATTTTGGTTTATACATTCGAAATTACGAAAATGGCGGTTATTTGCTAAACAGCCTAAACGGTAATTGGACTGTGTTATAGTCTGAGTAGCTGTACTAAGTAAGTTAAGGATTATATTTTATAGCTTTTGGCTTTTATTCAGCTTTATAATAGAATATTTTGATTACTTTAGCTGTATATTAGTTCTCTATACATAACTTATAATTCTCTTTAGTTACTTAAAATAAATAAAAATACCCTGGCCCACGATGATAAGTACTCACATATGGTAAAACCAAAAGAGTTAGCTGTTTAATTTTTCAGGAGGTTATCAACATGACCGTATATTTTTATACCTAAGTAAATTTATTCTATAGTATTATTAGTGTGTTTGATATATTATATCTGTTTTACTTTATTTTCAGGAAAACATGCCGTTTAAAATTAAGGAAACCATAGAGAAAGGGAAAAACAGGCTTTGCATTGTACCAAGTTTGTGGGAATCAAAAGGCAAGTTAAGATGGCCAAGAAAGCGATTAGATGTCAATAAATTAGTAAAGGATGATACCTCTCGGCTTTTAGCTAATTGGTCTACCTCAAAATGCTGTGTGAAAAAGCTACCATTATCGTCATATGACGAAGCAGTAATTTGAACTACATGCGCTGCTGCATGAAGAAACGTCATCATCTGGTTCCGAAAGTTGAACTAAATCTACACATTTGACATAACTGTTATGATTGTTAATATCACTGTTTAATGTTTTTGTTATGGAACCCTCGTCGTTGGACGTCAACGGAATTGACGGTTGACCACAAGGTCAATCGAGCGACTGTGTTAGTAATATAAACTAAAGCTGTACTATAGCTGTCATTTATTTTATTAGTTTTAAAACACCCTCATAGACAGAAGTCATACAACCACTGTATTTACAAGAGTGTACAATTATGCCATAAAAATAAGTTTGAGAACGGAGTTTGCATATACCATTGTACATAAATAAGTCTTAAGTGATGCTATAATAACACTTAGAGCTGTAATAAATAAGTGTTCACAAGCAAAATACAGCTTGTATACAGCTTTAACGATTATACAAGATTAAAGTGTCACAAAATACTTAAGTTGTATAGTAGAGTTTTAATATTCTGGCTAAGCACCCTAAGCTTTCGCGGATGCCTTAATAAAAACATTATACAGTTTGAGCTCATAAATCACTCTTACAAAGACTAAATAATTTTTTGACACTCTTGTAAGTCTCTAAAAGAACTCTACGTTCTAAATAGGCTGTTATATTGATGTTTAAAACGCTTGCGTGCTGCTTGGGTATACTACTAATCCAACATCTGTTGCTGACTATAGATACCCAATGATACTATATTTCGTTCTGAAAGATTAACGCAGGTACGAGTAGGGACCTAAGCACTAATCTCATACCACCTATGGGCAATATATTATGAACAACAAAACCCTGACTTTGGTCACAGCTACCAATGTTTTACGTTTTAAAATGTTGGTCGCTGCGACTAAACTTGCGGTCTTGGTCTCTCAGAGCGCGAGGTCTAAGGGACATGCTACTTTGTAGAACTCTAGAAGATACTAGTTATAGCTTAGCTTAAGGATGAATATGTAACAGTATTTACCAATGTCCAGCGCTAAGGATCCACGTGGGGCTGATGATGGTGCCACCGCAAGTGCCTCCGAAGAGCACGGCATGCGGGAACCGCTCGTTCACGGGCTTTGGGGGAGGGACGGTGACCACAGGGACGGTGGCCGCAGGGACGGTGGTCGCAGGGACGGTGGCCGCAGGGATGGTGGCCGCAACAACTGTGGCTTTTGAGTCCGCATCGGCTTTCGTCGGCACATTGGCTGGAAACAGTAGTTAGGACATAAGTTTTCAATTATAGGCAAAAGCAATACTATAATAATTCGTTGCCATTTGGTGAGAAATTAAAAAAATTGGGCTCTGTTTTCATTATTTGTGTAAAATTTGTGACAATAAGTCGAAAATATTGTATCGGTCAATCGACCACCTCCTGAGTTGATGCACATTTTGAATTGTTGCTCGCAAACCGTCCTCCAAACTGGTGATTTCTTCTTCAATGTTGGCTTTCAAGACTTGTAAGATTTGTGGTTTGTTGTGGCAAACGCGAGATTTTAAAAAGTCCCAAACAAAGATATGCAGATATGCCGTCAGATATGGCGATCGGTCCAACCAGTTCAAATCGCCAAAACGGGAAATCCCACGCCCCGAAATTGGTGTTTAATATCTTCATCGTTGCATGAGCTGTGTGACTGTCTGTATCGCTCCATTGCATTGTCAACTAATTCTCTACCTGTCTACAACATTTTATGAAATCACGATATTATGACGCCATTAGCAAAAAATAATGGCACATTCACATTATGACATTACTTTCTCCTCACCTTGTATTTTAGACATGGTATGCTGCGAACCTTTGACCACGGTGCAGTTTGACTTATGCTGGGTGCTTGGCATCGAAAGTGTTAAAGAGTATATACAGGGTGATTGGAAGATGGGTGCAAAGCTTTAAGGCGAAGATAGTACAGACAATTTAGAACCATTTAAGCCATGGTTGTCTTAGACGAAGTTTTACCAAATATTTTTAACCAAATTTTTAAGTTTTTTTTCGGAAATTCTCAAAATTTAATGTAAACTGCATAATTATGGCCAAATTGAATGATAAATGAATTCATTTTTTATTTATTTAATTAAAGTAATGTGTAAGCAATCAAGCAAAACATGTTTTAGGCTTCTGTGTCATTAGACATTTTTTTTACAGACATTTAAAGCTCAGAAAAAATTAAAAATTTGTACAATACGTCTTTTAAACCTTATTAAAAAAAAAAAATTTGGTAAGACTTCGTCTAAGACAACCATGGCTTAAATGGTTCTAAATTGTCTATACTATCTTCACCTTAAAGCTTTGCACCCATCTTCCAATCACCCTGTATAATTCACAAGTTTGACTTTTAGATATTTCACAATAATAGATGTGCAAAACGATTCCCAGTATCATGGCTGCAATAATGTGTCAGTATAACATTTTTATGTTCGAAATTGTCAATGAAATAACTTATTTTAACTATATTTTTATAGATTTTTTATTTGGGAATCAAAATGTCTAGTACAAGCAGACGACTTAAAATCGAAGCCAATAACTTAAACGATAAACAATAACATGACTATGCAGGAATCTTATCAGTTAACGACATTCATCATTAGGATAGTTATAATTACTACTTAGATTGTACCCACAATTAAGTAGCGGAATTGACTAGGTAGTATCTGTCATTAACGACACAAATTGCTTACAACACGATCAGAGCAATTTATTGTTACCATGTCCATGCGTCAGGGCAATTATGTACGAGTAACTTCGATGGGAAACTGAATTCGTTTCAGTTGATAGCTGAATACAATTAGTATACTGTATTTTCATGGTAAAGGTCAATCATAGTACTAGTACAAGTAGTTATGGCATTTTGGCCATGTGTTGTCGTTTTTAGAGAATGAAACTAGATACGGTTAGATTCGAGTTAAACTTATAAAGGGTAGATAGAAATAATCAAGTAGATAGGTTATGAAAATGATGTTAGATGAGTAGATAATTAGATTTGTTAAAGATGTTCAAAACAAGCGATGATATAATTTTGTTAAGTTTGCAGAATTTTTAAGCGAAGGAAAAGACAAACGAGTTAAAAAGTGCTAGACCACTCAATAAGCTTCAATTAACTCAGTTGCCAAGTGCTTCCTAATGAAAATCTTTTTCGGAAACATTTCCCTGTTGCTAGGCAACCTGGGTGTTTCAAAACGTATCCGGGTTATAGCTGATAACGGCACTCAAATTCTATAGACGGTAATCAGGTTTGCATTAAGCGGTCAAGAGGGTATTGTTGTGTTTGAACCAGTTCATTCATTGATATCTACACTTCATGGACAAATGGGGACATTGGTAAACGGGTTACTTTTTACGATTTTGTTAATGATAATTAAATAGTTTATTTAATTTGCACTTTATATGAGTGTCGAAGTTATAATTGGTTCATCGCTGTTCCATTTGTATCGAATAAGTGATAATAATACAACAACAATAAAACATTAAATAAAACATTTTTGCACACACGACTCTTGTACACTTACGATGGTCTTAAGAAATATAGCAGTCAGCTATATCTAGGGTTCTTTCGTTTACTAACTCATATTTGGTAAATATAAAAAAAAACAACCGTCAATTATTATTTTTCCACCCTTCTTTAGGATAGTTTCTTGATTATGTATTGAAACTTTATTAAATATCTTTTTTCTATATTGTTTACTTCAACCTTTACGTCTTAATACATATTATTATCTAAACAAAAATGATGATGCTTGTCTTCATAAAAAACCCACCTATCTAGACGTCACAATCAAGTTATTTCAATCCCATTCAAACATGTTTGTCTTAGGAATTTATAGTTGTTTTATTTATGTTTCGATATGTGATTATTATAGTTATAAATACCAATAAATTGTTGTTGGTTAATAATACTTATTATGTCTTATTCAATTACCTGCTATTATTTATTAGTGTAGGTATATAAAGTACATTACATTCTTACATTTGGAATATGGCACTGCCTACATGCAAGGGCGAAAATTATGATGAAATTAAAGACTTTTACAGGTAATTTTTTTGTTCAAAATGTTATTACTTAACTTTTTTCCTTCTTGAAGATATAAACTCCCACTTAATAATTATGACAAAATCCATGTGTATTTCTAGTTGGCTCACACGATTTTGTTAAATTGCATGTACCATTGGCGTGTGTGTTCAGCTGACAGTTACGTATAATTGTACAATTTCATGTCCTCGGTAAAATACAGGTAGTTTTCCTACCATGATTAGCCATGAAACCTTCGGCTACGGATAGTCCAGTTTATTTACAATATCCGGATGACCCTAGCTAAATGCAAACTAGCTAGATCGATTTATAGCCCCCGAAACCCCCTGCATACTAAATATCATGAAAATCGTTGGAGCCGTTTCCGAGATTCAGATTATATATATACCTATAAGTATACATATATACAAGAATTGCTCGTTTAATGGTATTACACTAACTTCTGTCAGCTGTTTCGTCGGCGGGAAATTTCATAAAATATCTTTAATTTCACTCAGCAATAATTACTGTTTTTCGGAATCGGATCAGTAGTTCCGAAGATAATTTCCTACCCTACTTACATACAAACACACAAATTTTACCTCTTTATAATATTAATATAGAACGGTGGTTATGGTAGGTACGGAAGAGTAGGCTAAATATAAAAATAGTTACACTTTGCCCAACCCCGGTGTACACATACGAGATGCGCTTGCGACCAGCGAGGCAGGTTGTTCCTCGTTTCTGATAAAAGTGTAAATAATGTACTTAGGTACTAGGCTTTACATAAATTGTACCTATTAGATAGGTAATGAAATAATGTGTACATACAGTTTTTTTTTAAATTTTAATTAATTTTTGTCCTAAATTATGTTATGTAGGTCAGCGGTAAAGTAGGAGGAATAAATAATTCAAGCCTTTTATTTAAGTTCGTGTTATAATGGTATTTTAAATCAAAATAGTACCTACGTATGTATTTATAGGGGTTCTATTGTTATGTTTAATTTGTCATGTTATACTATAAATGAGCGTATTATGCTAGTGAAAAATGTCTTGTGTGAAAACCTTGTTGATAAAATGTTTTTATAAACAACAATGCCATAGTAATTTGATGAATAAATATATGATTACTATATGAATCGAAGTTGTTTTTGGCTAGTTTAAACATGGTCGTCATCATCATCTGCCTAGCCTTTTCCCAGCCACGTTGGGGTCAGCTTCCAGTCAAACCGGATGCAGCTGCACACCAGTATTTTACATGGAGCGACTGCCTACCTAACCTCCACTACCCAGTTACTGGATAATACGATAGTTTCAAATAAGTACTTACCTAACATCAAGTATAATTATATATTTAATTTAGGTACCCAATAGTTTTGCATTAGGTACAACAAGAATGATTAATAAATATATAATATATACCTATAATAAAAAATACTAGTATTTATGTAAGTAGGTATATACTTACAAGTTTCACTGGCAGAAGACTGATTTAAATGGAATATTAATTGAAAAAATAACATAAGATTATTATTTAGACAGAACTGCATTATTTTACCGTTTATTAAATATTGTCATTTCACTTACGTTAAATACATCACTATCACATTATTTCTTAAATTGTTGTGTACTTTTTTATTGGAAAAATAAAACACTGATATGTAATCAGGATTTGTTTTATCGCACTATCTTATATTCACAAATTACCTTCACTAATTTTTATCGACCGCTTTTCATTTGTCGAATACTTGTCAACAATAAAAACGGGGTTTTTCGAAACGGATTATTTAACTCCAAAAATTCTATTTATTTATATTTCCTATAAAAAATCTTGCAAGTCACAACAGAACTACCTGCATTTTCACTTTAAACTATTTTATGCTCACATTTATTTCTTACAAAAATATATTTTAGTAAAAAAAAACAGTATCACTCACGTGCTTTTACAATTTGTTGTATGTCGTTCCCTCCCGGTCCCGGGGCGGCGACCGCAAGTACCGCCAGCGCAGAGCACACGATCAGCCGGCTTGAGAACATCGTGGAGTTTGTTTGCGTACGCGCAACTGCCACACTTTTTATATCAATCTTAACTTACTCTGACTGCATCACGCTACTCGACGAAGTGAAATTAACCTAGTGTAACTATTGGTGATGATGCGCGGTTAAATGCTGCGGTTCCCATTTTAAGGATGATATGTGATAAGAATTGTAACTCCGTTTGAGTAGTGAGTATTCAAAAATTATCATTGTTTTTAGTTTTAAACAAAAAAAAAAAAAAAAAAATTGTCTGATTATTGGAAGAAGTTCTGTTCAGTATATCACATAAATCCATTTACACTAAATTAACTGCAACTTTATATTGCATTTTTTTGAAGAACAAGATTGTTTAGCAATCCTAACATTTAATAAAGTTTTTCACAATTGGATCAAATGGATGGGTGTTTTGTAAGTATATCAATGTTGGATTCTATGAAAACATGCTTTTGCGTTATTCGTGACTTATAAAAGTATGAAAGTAATAAAAATAAACCAATGGGATAAGAACTTTATATTGAAGGAAATCTTTGGGTTCCCATAAAAGTCGTAGGGATAAAGCTACGGGCTACGCGCCGCGCGCTACGGGGTACGTTCGAACAAACTACGCATAAATTTTTTGTAAAAAAAAAAATTATCATACCTATTTTATTATTTTCTGTTCTACCAAAACTGTGGTGTTAAGGCTTCATCTAGCTGCTTTAGCATATGAATTGTGACTAATGCAAGAAAGTGTGAAAAGTGTTTTCGTATCGATAGATATAATCTAGTGTGTGTATTACACGTTTTATAAATTAGATCTTTATGCAAAAAAAGACTAAACCAATTTTATTAATGAAAAATCATAGATCACACTCATCCAATAGAACACAATATTTATATTTTGTAAATTAAATTTAAAATATGCTAAATGCAAACAATTTAGCATATTTTCCTACACAAACAATCAGTATATTCATTAAAGGTACCTTGATTTAGTTATATGCATTAAGTCCGCCTTTGTACGTATTTTTTTACTTGTGCATTAAGTTATAATAAAATAAATAAAAATATATTCCAATTTTGATTGATGATTACACGGAAAATTAAACTAGAATCACAAGTACATAATAACAAAATATTTCTAAAACTAAATAAAAAATAAAGAACTCAATTTAAACAAGCGTACGGCAACATGCGTCATTATTGAAGGACTTGCATGGGTTGCAATAAACGCAGTTTTCTTTCTTTCTTTTCTTTAATATTTGTTAAGATTTCCTTCTGCATTCATTGTTTTGTTAGCGTTCTGACTCACAAATTTATGATCTCTGGCAGACCACAGGGTCTCCATGGAATTAATACGTAGGTACGTTCTCAAAGTTAACCGTCATCGTTGTTTCTTGTACAAACTGGTTAAAAGATTACTTCAACCAACTAGGCGTGAATCAGAAACTACATTCTGATTAACGACTAGGGTTTTTAGTGTTAAGAGGAATTACATATTCTAAAGTTCTTTTCAACATTTACTGAAGTAGGAGGAGGGAGGATCACGGCGCGGCGGTGACTTCGCCAGGAGAAGTCTGACTTGCCAGTATACTATTGTAGTCTTTGAGTCTGACATATCTCCGTTCACACTAGATGTAGGGTGTTTGTAAGGTTTGATTATGCTTGTTACTTCAAAACTAATTAAGGAACCCGTAGATTTTATCCATACGTCATTAAAGGTAACTAATAAATTATGATTGTAAGAGTTTTTCCAGAAAGTCGCGGTAATAAAAGTGATATGATAAGTGATAACTATTATAATAAGGGATTGTTGACGTCAGCAAACTGACGAAAATCTTCACCTTGCCATTGTACACTTTGTATGAATAGATACAACTTAAGTAGATGCGGGTACTATCGAATTTTTAATCACGCACACGGGTTATTTGTTTTTTTATTATATCTGTAGGTAGGTAAATGTTTTTAATTTCTTTGTTATGCAATCGTGTAATGTAGATTTTTTGGATAGTTATTATATTGGTCTTCATAAAACTTTCAATTTCGGTAGTTATTAATACAAATAAAATAAAATAAATTAAATGTAGATTGTTACATTTGCGGAAACACAATTGATAGGCATGAATATAGAATCTATCGATGTTAATTATGTACCGTAAACCGGGGGTTACATTGATTCGCGGGATGACTGATCAAAACTTCCATTTCATATAAAATCACTAATTGCTTAAAACTAAACGCAACATGGTAGTTCTTTTTTCTAGGTTAGCAACACTGAAGAACTGTCAAATCCTTTTCTGAGGACACGGTAGGAATTCACTAACAAATAATTTAAAATGTTTAATTATTTTTCCTGTTGGCAGTATTTGATTTTTTAAATTGTATTGGCATTATAATTGGGGTCACTTTGTAATTACGCAATAAAATAGGGGGGTATCAAAGTAACCCTTCATACAAAGTATAAATTTGATCAGTCAGTTTTGATTTTTTTTCTCAAAATAGCAATACTTTTTCACGTATCAATCACAGGAATCAAGAGTTATAAAAAAACCGATTTTAAGTAATTTTTTGTATTTTTATATAACCACAAATTTAAGAAATATGAACCTTCAAAGTGCAATATTGATTAAAGTAACGCCCGGTTTACCGGTACTAAATTCAGGTCAAAACAGACTTTATGTACCTACTGGTATAGAGCTGCATCCGGTTAGACCGGAACCAGACCGTGTTCCCTGAGTTGCCTGCGTGCCAGAGGCGACGGTATCTCTTTCGAACAACCCGCACCCCTGGCAGTTGGGAAAAGGTTATGCAGATTACTTGATTCCAGTCAACACAGACAATGCTTGATTGTATGTTCATAGGTTAGGTACTGTTGTTCAGGATACACAATGCACATTATTATTTAAATATTATGGATAATTCTCTATATGTATATTATGCTTATATCGCTCTATTTTTTTTTATCAGTACCTACTTACTAGAAATGATGTCATCTAATATTTTGTCAAACCAAAAGCCTCATAATTATTTTGATTTGTTCGCATTTCTGAAATATCAATGAGTTGTCTTAGCTCATTGCTGCGGCTAAGATAACCCATTCAGAAATGAGCATACTTTTTTTCTTTTGTAAGTAGGTACCTAATATAAAGGTACAAACACTTAACACGTTAATAATATTTAAAAAAAAAATGAGTTCCGTTTCCTATTCGACTACTCTGAGAAGAAATACCGAAATAAACTCACAGTCCCTTTTTGGGTCCAGAAATATCTTGGTTTGATCATGTGACCATTTCAGACACTAATGCACATGGGATTAGTGTCTGAAATGGTCTTTAGAGTAACCACATGGATGTGTGTGGACCTGTCCAGTCAGCGCATGCATTTGGAATCGTATACCTCAACTTAGAACTTAAGGAGCTCAACGACTCGACGAACAATAGCCTAAATGTTTCATGCAAAAGTCAAGCGCTAGACCCGTGGTGTAGATACCTGTACCTACTGCAATAGGCTAAGGCAACTACAGGCCATTTTTTTTTTAAATAGGAGCGTCTTGACCCACTATCAGGTAATACGCATTGGAATTATCATTTTATTGCTATAAACCTTAGCATTTCTAAATGTCAAATCGAAATATTTTATTTGGGCAGTTTTTGGACCTATGGTTTTTAGTATGGATGATGTACAGAAAAATAAATGTGGCAGGACGTAATCCCACACAAGCATAATTTAATCGTTTCACGCATAGATTGCACTATTTGAAAACACCATAATTCACCGTAGGAAAACCCACTTTTAAAGGTTATCGAAGCCATATTTTATCACGAAGTTTCCCAGGCATGAAAAAAGTGGACTATCCACGTTGATTATAGGAAAATGCACTAATTATTTTGGGATACACTGTGTCATAATTTGTTTCCTATACCTACCTTGTTTACGCTGTTCCCCAAATTATTAAAGCGAAAGGGAAATGGCATTCCCAGTTAAATTTGTTAGATCGTTTTTTTTCTCACGTAGGTATTCAGTTATGCGGGTGGATATGTGACGTGCGGTTTTATTAAATACTCATAACATAAATATCATTATCTGCGTGAGACGTCAATGTGAGGTGATGTTGCGTTGGTCGTTAGTAGTCCTTTGTTGAACAAAGAATGACGGAGTCTTTCTGTAGGCCACCGTGTTTTAGTAGGGAACCAGCCATCATGAGCGGGACTAAAAATGTACCTACTTATTTGGCTATTCTTACCAAAATATCAGCTAAGGTTAGATTTAACGGCTGCTGTCATTGATATACAAAAACCGAAGATGCACAGTCTCGAACAGGAGTAACAATCAAAACTGTCCCATATTGTACGTCAGTGGTTATAGTTATTATAAACACATTTTTTTTGCAAATTCAACCTTACACGCACCGACTGATCAAGAGTTCTGACCGCCCTAGGCTAATTATGAGGACGCGCCCCCGCCAGGTGTGTTACGGACGGCCTAAAAAGTAGTAAGTGAGTAGCCTTATCGTCCACAAGCGCCCAATACCTCCTATCTGACTCCGGGTGGATTTTACATAGAGGTCCCAAGTAAGAATGACCTTCACCAATTTAATAATCAGGTGTAAATTATATTTTAACACTATTATTTTTTATAATTTTAATTAAAATATAATTTACACCGGGTCATCAAATTGGTAAAGGTCGTTCTTACTTGGGATCCTCTACTATGTAAAATCCACCTGGAGTCAGATAGGAGGTATTGGGTGCTTGTGGACGATAAGGCTTTGCTTGCATCTCAAATAACAAAACATAACATAATCTAGTTCCAATGGGGAGAATCCTGTTAAGCAAATAGTTTGCTTGTGTTAGGATACTCCGCCCTTCCCCTGGTTATTTATTTTCTATTTAGTTTTTGAGCCAGTACGAAATAAATTATACGTATTACTTAAACTTAAACCAATAACAAAAGAATGAAAAGATAAAAAAGAAAAAAACATCAAAAAGCGCGCTGGAACGTGTGTGATTATGTGTGGAGATGGTGTGGAGGTAGTGGTGGTGAATGTGTGCATGTGAGTAGTAGGTGTAAGTGTAGGAGTGAGGTTTGGGTCTACTCGTTATACATTGTGAGGATTTAATATAATCTACTAAATTGGAGTTAAACTGCAGAATTCCATTACATTTGTGCTCGCGCACTCCACCGAGTTTTCGATAGATTTTCTAGTACGTCGATTTTTCATCCAATTTGGATAACAAAATTTGCCATCTGCTTGTAGATCCAGAAAAAATTGTATAGTTGTGGTTCCAGTGTAAAAAAAGCAGCTGACTCGTCACTACTTTCCGCGGCAGCCGATCCCACGAGTTGTAGAGAATGAGCTGCACAAGGAACAAAAGTACCCAATGGATTTACAGCTTTAATTCTTGACTGAAGACCTTTGTATTGACCAGACATATTGCTAGCATTATCATAACTTTGGCCACGACAGTTTTTAATATCAAGTTCCAAAGTTTTATCAACTGTCGCAAGAACAGCCTTCTCCATGTTTTCACCTTTATGACCGCAATTGGGTAAAAATGTGACAAAACGTTCGACAGGTTCGCCGCCAGGCAAAATATAACGAATTATAAATGTGTGACATATCTGGAGTAGAATCAATGCTAATCGAATAATATTTTCTTTTTTTATTTCTCCTATGATCTAAAGTCGAACTTCGTCAGCGAGAAGTAAAATAAATTCGTCGATTATAGAGGATGACAAGTACGATGGAGTACCTCTGCCTTTTTGTCCAAATCTCACCAAATGTTCAGCCATGAAAGGATCAAATTTAGATATAAGCTCAATACCTACAGCCAAGAAAGCTCGACCACCGACCGATTCGAGTAGTTTGTTTAAGGCGCACTTTTTAAAATTTCAAAATTTATTGTTAAAATCAGGGACTCTCAAGTGCATTTAGTTTTAGTGTTTTGTCCCGGTCTAGTAGAAATATGTAGGGTAGATGCAATGAATGATGCTAGATTAGTGCATGCGAAGACACGATTTCAGCACGCCCCCCCGATCCTCGCGCCCTAGGCTGCAGCCTAATTAGCCTAAGGGTTAATCAGGCCCTGCTTACACGCATGAATTAAAGTGGTTTTTACAAAGAAATACCCAAATTGACTGAAAGATGACTGACGATACTATTTGACACCTGCGCATATTGCGCCTATTTATGCGGATGTTTTTGCGACGCTGATTGTGTATCTTCTGATCAATAGTGGTGTAACAGTTTACGATTTTTTTTTTGCTTGGGAAATCATCAAATACTTCTCCCGCTCTGGGTGGAGCAGGAGGGCGTGTCAGACTTTTACTGACTAAAACCCACCCGTGTTTCCTCAGTTGCATGTGTGCCAGGGGCCGCGGTATCTCTTTCGAACAACCCACACCCCTGGCAGGCATCAGCCCTTGCGGACCCCACCAGTTGGTGCTGACAACTCTTTGAGGCGCGCGACGAACACAACGAGCCGTCGACCCGGGCTTTATCCTTACCGGATAGCGAGTTACCCATTACTCGCCGTCCGCAACCCCGCGCCTACGGTGGCCGGGAATCAGCCTGGGATTCCCGACGCCCAGGGCGTCTCCCGCGGCGACCAAGGCCGCGAGGGCGCATATACTGCCTCTCCCTCACATGCGCCGCCTCCCTCTTCGCGAGCATTACATTACTACTTCGCAGAAGGAGGTGACGGCTACCCATGCACTCTCGCTCCGTACCATGGCCTGGACCAGGGCCGGACGCGAGAGATCGCCGACGCCGATCGCCTCCACAAGGACACGGCGGTGCTCCGCCCAAGCCGGGCAGACCTCCACCGTATGCTTCACCGTGGCCTCAGGGCGATGTTCGCAGTGGAAACATCCGGGCGTTTCCCCCGCCTTATCCGAAACATGAACCTCCCGAAACAACCGTGTGCGGTGAGGACATGCGTCAGGCGGAAGGTGAGGACGCCATGCCGCCTCTCAAGCTACTCCTCAAAGAGGGGACTTACCGAGTTTACGATCATTACTTTCTCATACCTTGAAATAGGCTAAATCATCGAACGTTACCGATGGAGCCAGAACCTTTAAATCAACGGGGACTACCATATAGGTTTTCGACCCAAAACCTATAGGGTACTTCCGGTTGACCTAGAATTATCAATTTTGGCTAAAAGCAAGGTCTTAAAGCAAAAGCAAAGGGAAAATTCCGAAAATTTAAAAAAAGTTGAAAGAGGTAAATTTTGGTACAAGTTTTCGCGAAAATCTAAATTTGCCCACAACTTTTTATAGTGTTGACTCAAGACCTTGATTTTACACGCTTTATATTAGCTTCATTTGTATGTTTGTTTGTAACCGACTCCTTTTTTTTTTTTTGGGTGGGGAATCATCAAATAACTTCTCCCGCTCTGGGTGGAGCGGGAGGGCGTGTCAGACTTTTACTGACTAAAACCCACCCGTGTTCCCTCACTTGCCTGTGTGCTAGGGGCCGCGGTATCTCTTTCGAACAACCCGCACCCCTAGCAGGCATCGGCCCTTGCGGACCCCCCCATTTGGTGCTGACATCTCTTTGAGGCGCGCGTGGAACACAACGCGCCGTCGACCCGGGCTTGGTCCTTACCGGACAGCGAGCTACCCATTACTCGCCGTCCGCAAGCCCGCGCCTACGGTGGCCGGGAATCAGCCTGGGATTCCCGACGCCCAGGGCGTCTCCCGCGGCGACTACGGCCGTGAGGGCGCATATACTGCCTCTCCCTCACGTGCACCGCCTCCCTCTTCGCGAGCATTACCTCCTTAGGGCGCGATTTTGACCCACTTTAAACGGTCAGATTTCATTTTAACTTAGTGAACTTATCGAGGACCAATGACAATACAATAATAAAAAAAAATGAGAAAATAGAAAAAAATTAAGGGGCAAAAACAAAACTGAAAAAATCACGCTTTTGTAATTAGCAGAACTAAAAAATAGAAAATAAATAATAGTTTAAAAAACTAAAAAACACGCCTTAAAAACCAAAAAAAGCGTGGGGTGCTTCTTGAGGTATTTCTATAATCAATTAATGTCAAGCACCCCACGCTTTTTAATTGAATTAAATTATTTTCTACTTTTTTAGTTTGGTTTTTAAGGCGTGTTTTATAGTTTTTTAAACTATATTTTTTTATACACCTAATAGGGACTATAGATCTCAGTTTCTAGTAGAAATTGCAACTTGCTAGGTCCACCCTTTCCTGAGAAAATCGATGGTGACACACGGACAGACAGACAGACGGAAAATAGAATAGAATAGATTGTGTATCTTGGGTTTTTTGTATATCAATGGCTGCTGTACAAATGAAAGCCAATCCTACTGTTTGTAGTGTGTTTCGTAATTAACCCGCCGGTTTCATACATGGGATACTTTTCATCCCGGGACGTTCCCGTGGGCTAATTTCGGATCTCCACACGGGAAAAGCCGCTGGCAAAGGCTAGTAATACATAAATAAACTCACGCCTTCTTCCCATGGGGGTATGGACAAACTACAGAATTGCACCTGCTACGGTCCTTACATACCTACTTCTTTTGCCTCGTTTATTTATTTATTTACTACAGGTTGAAATTGAAAACATGCGACAAACTGAAATGGGAGATTGTACTCATCATTATGAACAACTTTTACTAAGGGACCAATGATGCAATCGCGAAAAAAAAAACATCTGTTCCCTACATTTATGTTCGCATAACTCGTCAAAATGTAGGGAACAGCTGTTTTTTTTTTCGCGATTGCATCGTTGGTCCCTTAGTAAAAGTTGTTCATAATGATGAGTACAATCTCCCATTTCGGTTTGTCGCATGTTTTCAATTTCACCCTGTATAAGGTGACTCTTCCCAGCTGGCAAAAATTATAGCATTATTAATTATCCTAAAAATTACGCCAATTACGAAGTACACAGAAAATAAGAAGGAAACAGAGAGTGACATAATTATTAATATTTAAAGAGTGTGTGTGCGTGTATCTGTGCGATGTAGGTGCTGTAAATGTGTGTGATGATGTGTGTCTGTATGACTAAACTGGCACTATACTGAGTTAGCCGAGTTACCGGCGTTTGATGGAGGATTTGGATAATCTTATTTTTAAATCTGTTCCGTGTGGTGTTGAAGGGGTCCAATGTTGGGAATTTGTCGTTGTATAATGCTGGTAGACGCAATAATGGTGACATCTTTAGGTAATTAGTGGAGACTGATGGCACTGACAACATAGTGGTAAGTCTGGTACGCCTGAGTGTTAGTTTACGTTCATACATCTGATCATACACGCACACCGCGGTTGCGTCTACTACGTGTCTAAGGCAACCATAACTGGTGACATGACACAAAATAGTTAGCTGTCAGTTCACAATAAATGTTTGATAAAAGCTCGCCTGTTATTTGAACATTGGCGACGAGGATGGGACCTGACCTTTCTGAAGAAGATCACCAATTAGGTCACTTCATCCGAGAAAGCCCCGACCCGTCGTTCCCACTCACATCTGCGTTGTAAATACCTTTTGTTAGCCGCCCTTCATTGACCCTCTCAACATGATCAAACCATCTAAGCGTACTCTTTTAAATTTTATCACTGCGTCTTTTAAACCGCGCCTTTGCCTAATCACATTGTTCCTCAGCCTATTGTTAATAGTCACACATGCTTCACAAGGATCGTATTTCCAAAGCATTATTTCTACTTTAATGCTTCTTTTGCCACACCCAACATTCACTTCCATACATAAGCGTGGGCACCAACACACTGTCGTGACCTTGATCGCGGTAGCCGCCTGCTACACTACCTCCCGCATTAGTAGGATTTGCCGACCGAGGCATACCCTAACCATTCCCCATGACGCTACAACTCTCCTCCAGGAGAGTAGTAACCTCACCAGCACCCTCAAGGTACACCGTTCCAAACCGTCGTCCTTCCGTCCTCGCCGCCGAGGCCCATCTCGACGTCCCTCTCGAGCAAGCCTGCGCCGCTGAGCCTGTACCATTAAATACGTCCCTTAGTAATAAATAATCAGTCCGATCCAGCCTGTGCCTTGCTGCCCTTTACCAGCGATGCCCTAAGCCGAGGTCTGTACCCCACAGGGGGTGCCCTCAGCGAGCAGTCGCTATAGTTTTACGTTTTTAAGCCCAGGCGGGAAGCTTTAATTTATTAAGGCTACCACAAGCAAGTCCGGTTAAGTAGCCGACAATCTCTTAGGTCGACCTGCGAGGTGTCATACCCACGAAAAAAAAAACACCATTTTGAACAGCCAGTCGAACGTTTTTGGACATCGACTGCATGGTTGGTCACAACCACATGTATCGCACCATTTACTTTATTTGCTCATTTATTGTCCTTTCCACATCGCGGAAGTGAATTTATCAATCTTTCCATTCCTTGTAAACGGACTCTCTTGATGCAAATAGAATTTCACCATCAGCGTAGAGAAGGCATTTGAATCTTCATCAATCCACACTCAACCTCTTTCAAATCTGCCAGACAACTTTATATTACATTAATATTAAACTTAAATATATCTCCATGTTTTGTCAAGTACTAAAACCCGTGCGAAGCAGGGACGGGTTTTCCCACACGAAATATCTTCACGTTCAGTTTTAAAGAGTCACACCTGAAAACCCACCAGTCAGCGTGTTTCTCCCAATATGATGAATTGGTGATTATGATTAATAATATTTCCTTAAATAATTCCTATTTTTATCTTGAGAAGGAAGCTGTCAAGGTAAACAGCACTTGTGAATGTAAAGTTCTGCTCTATCTACGTCAGCAAAATCGTTACCTTATGCTGCTGGGTAAGTCCTGGTTACAGGCATCAAACTCAAAAACTCAAAGCATTTATTTCAATTAAACCACTTACAGGCACTTTTGAATTGTCAAAAAGTCGACCAGTTGGAAAGTTGAAGCTAGTTGCCCATTCCAAAACGTAGATCTCTATGGAGAAGAACGGGCAAGAAACTCCATGGACACTCTTTTTAATCATGTTAGGTATTACAAAATCTTGGGAACATTATTCTTGTGGCTTCTATATGTGAGAACAATGTAAAAAAAAAAAAACTAATTATAAGATTTAAAATAAGCCATGGAAGTTTGGAGATGACCAGTCTCAACCGACGGCGCCCGTTCACGAACTTGACGCGTGGATCAGCACAGGGCATCCAGCTCAACCATTTTGTAGGGAACCGAATGATCCAACACACGCGCCACCATCAGCGAGACATTTAAGTGAGCATGACATACTCTCAACTGCCACGCTTTTTCAAGTCAACGTACATCAAAACACCATAATTATTATACGGATGCATGGTACTCACATTTACAAAGTTTAAACAAAATGCTTCTAAATTATACAAAATTATAGTTTGCAATGTATTTGAGAAATTAATAAAATTTCATCCTGATAGGAAACGTCGACCTCGTCTAGTTTAAAAAATATGATTGACGTGTAAAAGTGTTTGTAAAAACCTACTTACAGAACATAATTTAGTTTTATTTATAATTTTTCCATTAATGTACTGGACAACTATTAAAGAATTAAGTTATTTCTAACTCTAATGTGTTACAAAATCACCCTGTAAATTCCAATGAAATAAGAATAATGATAATAAGATCAGTTTCTGTAGCAAAACGGACATTGTTACCAGCACAGCTACAACTTGTTTACCCAGATAAAGTCGTGAGCAGCAAGGTCGAGGCATCTCCTTGAATATAAGAGAGACCTTGCCCGATATGGGTCACATTAATTTCTTGAACTCCGGCTGTTATCAAGACTGCCAAAATGTACTTAAGACTGGCTAGCCCGTGAAATTCAATGTTTCTTACGTTCTTTGCAATTTACGGGTAGTGTCAAGCTGAATGATTTTTTCATGAAATAGTCATTCAATGGGATTAAATGAACTAAAAGATTGTATTTGTAACAGTCGCGAATCATATTTCAATCAACTTACAACCTGCCACTGACCTACAAATTGCAAAAAATATAAGAAAGTTTGAATTTAGCCGCGTACCTTACCTTAGTGCTTTTTAATTTTGTTCCTATTTTGTAGAGGGATAGTGAATTTGGATGAGGAATATGGCTTCTTTGTTTTGTTTTTTAGGTAGGAAGTAGGTATTTCATATTTTAACATGTTATTATTTAATTTCATCGGCATGAATACTTTTTGTGGTTATACAGGGAAGCTAGGTGAATTGAAACATAAACTGAATTCAAATAAACTTTAATAATCTCTTCAACGTCTACAGCTTGAGAATTTTGATCAATTATCGTCAATTACTATGAATAATTCCAAGATAAGTGCAAATACGCGTAACGGTTGTCACAAAGTAACCTCGTAAACAATCATAAAATTATGTTATGTAGTATTAAATACTGTCATATTGCTCATCAGTATCACCTACAGACGATAACTCTTAAAAATTAATGTGAGATTACTTTCCTCTTAAAAGTCTACAAAATCAGGAATGTCCAACATCTTCAAATGCTATAGATACAACTACAAAATTATTTAAATTAACTTAATTACAAGTGTGATAAATTATTGCGTTTTTAATTTACTAAATTATGAATAATAAGTCAGGGTGACGAGCGGCCACTCGTTCTACGGATGTAAAGCTTCTCATCTCCAAGTCGGTCTCCATCAACTGGGAAGCTGTGTACTCAACTATATCGGCTGCCCCTCGGCAAAGCCTTGTCTTTACTCATAGTGTATAATTATCTAATTCTTACACAGTTATTCAAGGGCAACTTACGCCATATATATAAAACGTGATTCCAGTAATTCATACATTCCGTGTAAATAATTGATATTTAGGCAAGTAAACAGTTACAAATAATAGGTATCCCTAATATTAACATCTCAAATATTCAACAAACTAATTTGACCGCTAAGACAAAATAACATCTGTATGTACAATCAATTCTATTCGTTTCGAAATATTAGTGAAGTCTTTATCTATTCTTTTGATGTAAGTAATTTTACAGAAAAATAATCTTTGTGTTAATGTAAATACGTGCCTAGATGAAATATTGTATTCCAAAAATATAAATTAAAATATTGTTGATAAACTGTGGGGGGAAAGTGTGTGTCGAGCTAAGCGCGCACGAAGGCGAGGCGCTATTCGGACACGCTCGGGAGACATCGGGAGTGTCTCGTCGACAACCACTAGTAAAAAACCTCAAGTACACTTCGTTTCGTCTAAAACACTACTTCGTTTAGTAAATAATTAATTAAAAACAATAGAACTTTGACAAAAGTAGAACATTAAAGCCATCAAAAAGATGCGTTAAAAATTTTCATCAACAATTATTGTGTAAAATTGTATGCAAATGCAATCGTTTCATGTTAAACGTTTACTCGACTACTTTTGTCAAATTTCATAACAATTGTCTTCTATTTATTGCTCGTAAACTACCTACCTACTGTCGCTACATTACACTAGTTGTTATTAAACTATTAAACTGACTAAGAGAGGTCGTGTACGAAGAGACTGAGCTCTCAAGTTCACGCGATGCCTTTGTATAAAAGCAGTAAAGCACACAACACCGAGAATATAAAAATATACCAACGATAGGTCACTGATAGCGAGAGTCCAAGATTAACCATACAACTAAATAAACAAAACGAGAAAGATGGCGTCGTGGAAGGAGATAAAAAATATCGTAGAGAGAACGTACTTTCATGCAGAGATTTTATTATAGTCTTCGACCTTGATGCTAATATTTTTGCATATGTAGGTACTTACCATAATCATGAATTGATTAGCGTATTAAAATTTATCAAAGCATACTTCATTTTTAAATTGACTGAAATGAACTTGATTGAGATTGGCTATCTTCACAGGTGATAGGTTAAATAACAGTGATGTTCTCAATAAACATTCATTGTAATGTTGATTCATTTTGCACGTGACTAGTTCTGTTGAGTTATTAATATTTACAATGACCAGTATTGTAAGGATGCTGTTAATTGCATGTCTTTAAAGTTTTACAGTCCGCGGCGGAGTAAAATTAGCCATTGTTTCGATGGTTACGTTGTCATAGTCGAAATCTAAATAAAATATCAGTTACTATGTAACTATGCGTTATGGGAAGCCGATAGGTTCACAATTTTGTTTGGTTATTAACTCGGGCAATTTCCCTAATCTATTTTATTTAGCTAAAATTTTATACTGAACCGTTATCCTGAGTACATAGTATAAAAACAAGCTGCCCAAGACTTATCTTTTCAATTTCGCTAAATAATTTCAACATTTTTCTCAGATTTGGCCTCATCTCAGGCTTCTTCATTACAACGAAGTAAAAAGTTTGGTTTTTACTAAATTGATATGTTTAACAAATAAATTGACAAAATCTTTGAAATATTTACCTAAGTACATAAAACTGGGTATAGCGAGCAGCGTATGGTAAACATAATAGTAGTAAAAATAAAAAGCTTTTCTCGACAAATATTTCAAATACCTATTCAATTGTCTATTAACATTTTTAATAAAACATTTGACTACAATTTTGTCTTATAATCCACTATACTTTGACCACATTTTGGCAAAGATTTAACGCACAACAGTATCTTGAGATTCAAATTTCAAGGACGAAAGGAAGATATTAGATATATTGTATTTTATAGGTAGGAATGTAGTTAGAAATTTATAAAACAGAATATATATTATTAATATAGTCTAGATTGAAGAAATGGTGTTTAGGGCAGCTGGGAGTGGATTTAGTTTTGAAGCAAGCACAAATGAATGGCAATCCAAGAGTCATTAGATTCAGAAAATAATGGTAAAAAAACATGTCGCCGCAATACATTTTGCATGACTAAAAACCCGTGAGAAGATCCGGTGAATATTTAAGTGATCATCATGACGAAACTGTCATCAGTCAATTGAAGACGTTACAAATAAACTCCACTCGCAGCTGCCCTATCATATCTCATCTACCTCTCAGTAGACTCATATCCATCGCGAATTCAAAAGCGAATATGCAAATCCAACTCCTTAGTGTCTAATCTATAAAAACGTGTGTAATAATCCAATATAATAATTTAACTATACTTATAAGCTTACTAGATTTGAAGTGTTCGTTTCGTTAAAAATAGCTGTTATTACGTTCGATAACTTATCGCACTAATTATTATAACTATTAATAACTGATCTAGTGTAGTTACCTAGTTATTGTTAAATGGCTTTTCGTCCATCGTGTGGTACATTAGCAGGTTCCCCCTATTTCCGATCATAATGACGACTCGTATTCATTTAATACTATTCTGTGTAGGCCGTGATAATGTCTAATAACGAGTTTATTTTACACAGTTATTGGTTATCTTTCCGCCGTTATGTAAAACAGTCAGTTGATTGATTATTTTTCAATTGTTTATTTATTTGTTTTATTTATTCTCGCCTGAGGAAGGACATTGCCATCGAGGTAGACCGCGACGAAAGTTGTGTGACGATCTGATTATGTTTGCGGGGCCAACATTGCCAGAGATCGCACAAGGTTTATAAGAAGACAGGGGAAGCCGTTGCCCAGCAGTTGAGCACAAACAATCAATCATCGCAGTCTACAGCCAATTTTTTTCAATATAGATCCTCGCCTGGAACTGCGTGATACAATTATGTATACCAACCGAGAAAATAGGTGAACTAATTTTTCATAAGGTTGACTTTTAAAGTATTGGTTTTATTCGAGTATAATTTAAATGCTCCTTAGCAGCTAGCTTGCAAAACCTGTATTTGTAACAGGTTTAGCTTAACGTTTTGCTCTAAAGGCACTTTGGATATTTCATACATCAGTATTCATTAAAATATTTCCTCAATGCACTATTCAGTTTACCTGACTGTCTTACAAAAAGGCGGGAATAGTCAATTTGTGTAGGAGTTATTTTAAAGATTCAACATCGATAACAAGCGCTGTGAACTATAACAAATTGATTGTCGTACAAAGTCCCTTCACGAATTGTTTACATCGTCGTTGTTATTAACAAAAGTATATAAATAAATAAATATATTATTAATTATGCTTAGAAGAAAGAAAGAAAAGAAAGAAAAAATGTTTATTCTGTACAAATAAAACGCACATTATAATCAAATAAACATAAAATTCACAAAAAAATACAGAGTAAGTGGCCAAAATCCCCAGTATTCGACAAATAAATTTAAAAAGGCATTAAAAAACAAAAGATTTTTGTTATTGTCTGTTGCTTGATGTCAGGGCAGGCCACTGTAGCGGTTGATTTTGTACTTCAGGGATGTGACTATGTGATCCATGATTATCGCACAAAACGTCATTTGTATAGTCAACATCACTGCGAAAAATTGCTTTTTCTGGAATTACCTACACGTCTGTTTTATGAATGTACTGTTATTACATGTATGAGCATCGTTTCCGCAGGTATCTAGATATGTTTGCCCTACGTAGTCGAACGCATGCCCCGGCGCAACGTGAAGACGCTACATACTACGTTATTGACTAAGCTACAGCCATTTCCATAAGACCAAATGATAACTATATTATTAGGAAGAATTCTTGCACATCTTAATTTGGCATCTAATCATTTTGTCAGATGTCCAAGTTTCTAAAACTAACGTGCTTCTGAAAACAGAATTTTCCCTTTCGGTAAATAATGCATTATTTCACGAAGATATTTCTTGAGGATTACTTACGATATCCTTATTTCCGACCTTAACGCAAGAGTTCGGAAGACTGATCGTTATCCAACAAAGACCGTCGTGATTTTGTAGGTTACGACTTTTTAAGACTTCCTAATGATTTGTTTCGAGCCAAAGTTACGTTGGAACAAAAGTTGATTTATTTCAGGCGTTTTTTTAAAAGATGCAATCAACTAAATTCGGTATTAAATCATAGAAGAAGATTATTACAAGTTAAGTATTAGCTTAGTAGGTTCACGTCTCATTGTTATTCGACGAATATTTGTCAGAATTTTATAAACGTAGATAAATTATTATTGCGTAATTAAATAAATCCTTTTCACTTTCATTATAGTCAGGCGGGAGCAATGATGTAGATTGGTAAGAATAATGTTTATATTTATGTATTAAGGTTGATCTTTCGTGTTCTAATCGGTGTTAGTTGTGACATACCTACTAGGTACAAATTTTTCCTGCCATTTGTTGCTTTAATAAAAGTGAAAACGGGCTTTCTTAAAATTTTGTTTGACTAGTCATTGCATAGTCCATTCAGTTGGTCTTACGGTTCTACAATCATAGCTGTCAAGTCCAAACAGCGACTTAGGAAGCCTTAACATAGCGTGCGTGATTTCAGTAGAAGTGAGTAAAGTTGAGTAGACGGAGGCGATGAGCGGTCGCGGCTAGGCGCGGTAAAAGTCGCGAGGTCGCGCGGTATGGCGTGCGCTGTGCGTCAGAGAGTGCGCAGCGGCGCGCGGCAGTCCACGCGAGACATCCACTCTATGTCACGTGTCGTCACCTGGAAACAGTATTTTTTTAAATGAATTTTATAATTAAATTCTTGTTACAGGGGGCAAGACGTAAAACAAAATTACAAAAAAAAAACTGTCTATAAAATGAGTTTTATTCAATTATGTTTATTACTCTCACCAGCGACCTAATACACGATATTATATGGATGCCAGAAGATGGCTGCTGCTAGGCAGTGAGCAGCATTTGCTGCCCCGGTTTGAATGGTATGAGCGCCGGTGTAAAAAACAGGCACAGAAGAAATTACAACTCTTTCTCTAAGGTGAACACATCGGAAATGCGACGTGTCTGGCATTACAGAAGTCCATAAACGGCTGCGGCCGCTAACCATAACAACCATTAAAAGGAAGTATTTCTGTCTTCTCTGCTCATTTGGTGCAGAGTTGACTTGGCGTTGAGGCAGCGGTCCACTGTCATCCGTCGCCCTTCATTCCTTAGGACCCAAGATGGCGGCGCGTAGTGTTCCACGCGCGCCTCTCTATGACGTAAGGGTGGGAGTTTAACACCTCACTTCCCCCCTAACTTGAGGTGGCCCGCACAGGCGGGCCGGCACTAGCCAGGGATCGCGGAAGTCGCATCAGATCCATGTCGAACACCGGGGTGGTTTTAGTCAGTAAGAGTCTGACAGACCCCTCCACCCTCCCCAGGGCGGACATCCATGAGGATTTCCCCCATAGGTAATTTAAAAAAAGCGGTCCACCGTGCCCGGGAACCACTTCCCTATAATAAAGACGATGAAGACCCTCTGTCTCCGCTCACCTGGTGCATCGAGTACACGGCAAGCACGACCAGCACGTGCATGATGTTGTGCGAGTTGAGGCAGCGGTCCACCGTGCCCGGGAACCACTTCTCAGGTATGTGCATGGCCCCGATCACGCCACCGCCCAGAGATACTGCATCCTGGAACATTTATTAAGCCATCGTTTAGCAAGCTTCTGGTTTCGTGATCGTCATATCACGATATTACGCAAGGAGCGACCTAAGCCCTCCTTTGTACCTATACCCACTTTCGGCAAATCGTATTGCATTAGTTGTGTTACTGACCGGGTATATAATAATAAATGCGATCTGGCGAGTATACATATTAGGGCACACACTAGGAAATTAGAATTAAAAAAAATTTCGTCGTAATCGAAATCAATAAGGAGGACTACACCAGCCTCAAGACTTTCAGCTGGCACATAGAACATCCACCACCTTCACCAGCAGATTCCTAAGACCTTCGTTAAGACTGTTGCTCGATTCGCCGTTTTGTTTAACATGTGCAAAGCATAGGAATGTTGGTTTAACTTACTGCATACTTTGTAAATATGTATGTGAATTCCATTTTAAAGTGCTTTCTATGTTTATTCCAAGAAATTTAGTCACATTTGTTTAATTAATAATGTTGTCCTTGTATTTAATATTTAAGTCCAGATTGTAATTTACTCTTTGTTGAAATTTTATTAATACTGTTTTGTCAAGATTTATAACCAAATTATTATTTTGCAGCCCATTCACAACTGATAGTAAGGTAGAAAATCTCAGCCTCTAATGTGCTCACCTCGTCACTATTAAAAAGTAAAGTGCTGTCATCTGCAAATATTGTCATAGGATACGATGATGCTGTCGGAAAGTGGTTAATATAAACAATAAATAGGGGCGGCCCGAATACACTACCTTCTGGTACTCCATAATTTACCGCTCTCTGGCTAGATTTATACATTATTTAGTTTTTTTTTTTCGAAATTCTACTTATTGTCGTTATTTGTTGACTATCACAGAGATAAGATTCTATTAAATTAGATATATTTCCCCTTATTCCGTATGCGTCAAGTACAGTATTTTATGGTCTACGCGATCAAAAGCTTTTGACATGTACATATAAAGCGCCAGAGTTGGTAGTCTCTTATCTACTCTGCCGCTAACCATATGTAAGAAATCGGAAATGGCCATGTCAATAGATCTGTTTTTCCTATAACCTTTCTGGTTATCAACGAATAGGCAATTTTTCTCAAAGTATGAAGTAAGTTGATAATACATTGTATTTACTTTCTCGAATATTTTAGAAAAAATCTGTACTAACGCTATCGGTCTGTAGCAGGATATATCTTTCTGCTGTCCTTCTTGAACAGAGGTTTTATAATTGTTATTTTTAATTCTTCTGGAAAGTAACCATGGCATATGCGCATACTGATTAGATGGCTCAACACAGGGGCAATTACTGTGGATACTCGTTTAATTATACTTGTACGTATAACGTCATACCCAGTGCTAGACGTATTTTTTAGCGACATAATAATTCGGTGAATTTCTGGTGGTAGTGTAGGCGACATAAACATAGAATTAATTCTACTGCTTATTTTATGTTTGTTTTTATTAGTGTCTAAATTAGTAACTGGTTTCACTTGATCTTCAAAGTAATCGTTAAAAACTTGTGCTATTTCATGAGGATTAGTTAAGATTTTGCCATTTGACTTGATTTTTATTATGGTTTCGTCTGGCAAATTATGTTTACTCTTATTTTTGTTAATAACTTTCCAAGTTCCTTTACATATATTCTGAGCTGAATGTATGAAACGTTTATTATGGGCTCTCTGAGTGAGATTTATAACTTACTGCAGCCGATTTGAAAGCGATTTAAAGTTTGCTTTGTTTTGCCACAGCAATTCTCTTTTTTCTTACTGCATTTCTTAATGCCATGACTAATCCATTTTGATTTTTCTTTAGTCGATATTCGTATTTTATTCGCGGCACATTCGCTTATCAACATCTTATCCGCATTAAACGAAATTTTGCATTTTCTTACAACAACAGCAAAAACATTGCTTTGACTGTCGTAAACATCCCTAATCCTAACTAATATTATAAATGCGAAATTAAGTTTATTGGGTTTTCGCTTTCACGCTTAAACGGCTAAACGGATTTGGATGAAATCTTGTACACAGACAGACCAAGACCTGGACATAGGCCTACTTTTTATCCTGGATCGCAGACGAAGTCGCGGGCAACAGCTAAGTAGTGTCATTATAAAACCGAATCAAGTACCTACCTACTCATGTACCTAAGGCCACATAAAACTACCATAAGTTACACTAATTTTCCATAAACAATATCCACAAAACAGTCCCTTATGATGACAGGTCGCTTATAATTGGATCGGAGTGTGTAAAGCGATTACATAGCTCGTTAGGTTTAAATGAGACCGCCGCCCTCGCCCGCAGGCCTCCGGCCCTCTGTACGGCTTCAGTTATGAAGATGCACAATTAACTCACTCCTGCTCTTTGCTAACTAATATTAATGGACTTATGTTAGATCAAAGCTGTGGTTTGTTTACTTCTGAGTCGTAATTATCATACGTCTGACGCACTCTGGGCAGTCAAGTTAAGATAAGATAAGGTAAAACATTTATGTGTAGAAACATGAGTATACATACAAGGCATGCCTCGGTACGTCTTGCTGACTGGCTACAAGAGAAGAAGAAGAAAACGGTTTTTTGTTTTCTACCCAAGTTAGCAAGATGAGTAACTGGTAACGGGTTCAAATCCCACGTAAAACATATTTCTCTGAGTCTGGGTGTTGGAGCATATGAAAGTGTTTGTATACAATTTATTTAGTTTATGAAAATTTGAGACATAGTGTAAATGAAGAGTCCCAGACTAGGATTTTGTTAAACTCTAATTTACACCTTAAACACCTCCCTCACCACCTAGAACCTACAGATTTGTCGATCGCACAGTACCCACACATAATTTCAACATGAATGATAAAACCAAGATTTTATAACATAATATTTTGATACTTGCCCGGTCTCTATAGGAACCTACTACCTTTTAGAATCGGCAGTTGACGCTACTTCAACTTTCTGACTTTATGACTTGATAATTCAAAAGTGCCACACTTATATTATAAATTCACAAGTAGCTCCCTTCTGCCTGTCTGTCTGTACGTTACCTTTTCACGCCTAAACAGTGACCGGATTTCGATAACATTTGGCAAGGAAATTATATGGCATCCTGGGGAAGGTTTTAGGCTAATTTTTGTCTCAAAAAAATCCTAAAACGGGGTTGTTAGAGGGGCTAACAGTTGTGTTAAGTTAGGTTAGGCATATGAAAGTAAGTATACATGTGTGCTTCTGGTTGGATTTTAAAAATGGTTTGTTTCAGCGTTTTTGTAAAATCGCCCTCCCAATTGAGTAAAATAGGATATGGTTTTAAAATTCACGGTTTTATTGAAATTTTTGCGTACCTCTTTTTAAGAGATTACCACCACCAACACCACCACCACCACCACCACCACCACCACCACCATGTTTTATGCAAATAAATATTATTTCTATTTTTAGAAATATAGTCAGAATCCCTATCTTGAGGTACCTATTGTTTATTTCAGTATTTATTTAATTTAAATCGGCCCACTCGCTTAAAAGTTATTAGAATTTGAATAAAAGTGGTTATTGTTAAATTTAAGAGGATGCCTCCGACTGCATGAGATTGCTTATAGTATTCAGTCTAATAGTCGTCTTTTTCAAACAAGTTTCTTGTTTCCATGTTTTTTTAATTAAAATTCGGTTTTTACGCAATCGGGTTTTTGATTTTGTAAATGATTTTTTGATTTTTTATTTAGACATTTAGAATCATAAAAACCTGTTTAATAGAAAAAAGGTTATTGGCATTTAATATCTGTCTGTCTGTTAGGTACCTTTTCACGCTTTAACGGCTGAATGGATTTAGATGATAGGATACTATTTATCCCGGTATCAGGCTCCCGTGGGATAATTTGCTACATCACATGTTTTTTTTTAAAATAAATGCTTTGAGTTTGCAAGGCACTAGGTATATTTTTAATCTTATTTGATCTTGACGTGAAGTTTATTAAAAAGGAATCATTTGTAAGCTTAGGAAGTTACATAATTATAAATAGAAAGAAATGACCATTCTTCGATTTCCATAAAAAGAAAGCTGTGCATTGTTAGTGCGAATAAAAATAACAAAGTTTTGCCCATAGCTCAAGAGGTGTTTAAAAACTTTCAAGTATGTCATTACGTCACGCCCAATTGTGGTACACTTCGACTTATAAAAGACTTACAATAAAAACTAATCGATTACTCTATGAATGACTATTGTGTTGTTTTAATTGGAGAAGAAGACTTTTTGCATACTGAAAATTATGTTAATATCATTATAAAACTAAGAGAGACATTGATGGCAGTACAGAATACGAATGTATTCTTATGTGCTCCTACTTTTAAATTAAGTAATTACTTGACAATGTTTAATTGGCGTATAGAGACGTTTAATAATTTATCTAGACTTACAAACATATAACTACGCAACTGCATTTGATTCTAATTTAAATCTTTTTTATGACTTTACTATGTTCTCTAAATTCAATAGACAAATTAATGACTGCGGTATGCGTATTATCTTTCAAAATGTATTGTTAACCATAACAGAAATGTCATCGGCCCAATGTGAATCTTCTGCAGATGAAAAATAATATTGTGAATATGAAAACTTTTTTCGTGTATAAAATATTAATATTCTACATCAAAACATAAATGGCATTTTGAACAAATCTCATATGTTTACTGTCGCACTTAATGAACTATTCAATTCAGGAAAAATAATTGATGTGCTGTGTTTTTCGGAGCACAATATGATATTATCTGATGTTAAATTGTTACATATTCCTAATTTTACACTTGCTACACATTTCATTCGGAAATCCCGACATGGTGGTAATACAAAGGATCGTTTGGCAATACAAACATATACGAGTATATACTATAAACCCCATACGGTGACGATTCGGTTTCACTACAACCCAGAAACTCCTCATGTTATGGATTATGGAACTGGCAGGGCGCCAGATAATGTAATGACGGAGCAAGCGACTGGCAGGCGGGACCTACGAATAATCTAGGAAAATAAAAAGAAGAGACCTAGAGCTGGCATTAAAATCAAATCGTGGAATCTGGTCTTATATTTGGCCCCGGATTTTCATGAAACAACAGCCTTTTGGGAAGTTTTTTTTCTGTAATGTGATGAACCTACCGAGTAACAATACCTTATGACTGCTTTAAAATGTATCTATAACACATGTAAATGGAAAGATTGTGTGAAAATTCGGCAAAAATTGCGAGTAAGCATGTCTGTCTTCGACGACCCTCGGCTTCGCAGCTTTCATTATCATCATTCTGCCGAAAACCGTTTACTGTTGGTCATAGGCTTTCCCCAAAGATCGTCATAACGAGCAGTCCTGTGCTTCCCGCATTGACTTTCGCGACCTTCGCCAGCACATCAGTTTCTATCCTTGTTACACCATCTTTACATAATTATGATTATGTAATTAATGTGAAAAAAATATTGGAAGATGATTTTTAAGTAAAGAAGGAATATGAAATTAGCTGCACATTCTTCTCCATACCATACTACCTTTTGGAAGGCTAACTAGAATTAATTCTTCTTTTTTCTTGTGATGTGTTGAGTGACGTTCAAAAGTGCTTTGAAATGTTTATATTTATTGGGCAAGTGTAACTAAACAATGTTGTGGGTAGCATCGATCGATAATCTTGTGAAAAATCCAACCATTTTTTACTACATCATCAATATTATTGACAGCCATGTTCCACCCACTACTCAGCAGAGCAGTAGTTCGTGTTTGTGACGTACCATTTTTCACAATAATGTAACCTCTGTTATCATAAACGAAGTATTTACCTGCGTCACTTTTAACAAAAAAAGTATTACAATTGCGGTCCACATTTATTTAAAAGCCTGATTCAATAAGGTAGATTGAGACGTGTAATAGCTGCAGGAAAAGGAAGTCAGTTGTACCTTATCTTTTATAAATTACTTACTGGATGACTTGTTCCACGACACACTTATACATAGCAAATTGAGGTATAATTTTCTTTGCGTAGGAACTTTGAAGCGGGATGTAACGACACACAACTCTAAAAGATATTGATAAATAATGTTGATAAAATTAATAGCATTTACTTTTTTCTTAGTGCTTTCTTTCTTTATATCATTAGTTATTTGAAGGCTATAGAGCTATAGGATATAGACTTTAGAATATCGAAAGAATACCTTACCGAGGCTATCCCACTTAGACACACTCACTTAGACAGTAATCTCTAAGAAGAATTTGTCAACAGACAGTCGCGCACCCATCCATCTCCCCACACCGGTACTACGCGGTCTCCATTACTCACGATACTAATGTGTTATGTTGTAATACTGAAATATAATATTCTACTCGGCTTGGTTTACGTTCGTACACAAAGAAATAATGCGTTCAGGATTTCCATTCTCCGCTTCCGGTTTCGCATCCGATGCCACTCTACATAATAGATTTTAGGCACTTTGTGCACATGTATAAGAATAGGGAAAATCTTGATATGTTTGAACTACTAATCCACTCAGAATTTGGAAATACCTTGTACTAACTGGTCAACCTTTTCTCAAATTTTTTAATGAATTCATGACGTTACGTAATTCCTATTTTTTCGATGCTTCAAGTCCGGATAAAATTGGGTTACTTAAAATAAAGGGTTAAACTTTTGTAGCACATTTTGGAAGAGCGATTATCTTGCTTAGAGCCATTCATATTGGTGGTAGTATACGGAACCGGAGTTATTTGGCAGGGCTCCAACCCCATTGTGTTCGTATTGAAAGGGATGGAAGGGACTGAGTCTCACGAGCTATGCTATAACTTTGTAACTATATAGTAATTATTTTGTGTGCCAGTAGGTTTCTAGTTTGTGGGCAAAGGTTGTGGTTTGTATTGATCTAGCTGTTTCTGGCCTTGTTTGAATTCGTGAGAGAGCAAAGATGTTTGTAATGCATATGATAACGGCCAATAGGCATTTGATCTCTGTTATGGTGTAGTGTAGTGTCTCATTATTTCTATAGCAGGGCTATCATCACGTTTACTCACAGGCTCACCATTACATGGAGGAGCATGGTGGCCCACTGGTAACAGTCACGAATAACGAGTATGTCGTGGGTGTATTCGAACCCAGCCAGGCACTTTACTTTGTGTAAATAATTACATCACCACTGCTCTCAAATCAGTGTAAGAAAACATCTAGAGGAAACCGGCATGTACATATTATAATTACTGTATTGTTTTAGTGAATATGGTTTCCATTTACATTAGACCGGAGGTTACAAGCCCGCTTGCTGTGCATAAGATTGGAGGGTCGAATATTGCTACGATTTTTGCTATGCAATATATATTTTTTTTTATATTGAAGTATTTTTCTATTTTGTATTAGTAATATTTATAAAGAATTTAAAAATTTATAAAAATTAAAAGCTTTCATAATCATTTCATAATTTTATTATTGCTATTTTCGCAAACGATAAAATAGGAAGCGCTAGAAATATGTTAGATAGACATCAATTAACGAAATGTCCCATGATCTGTTATGGCGTCTCTGGATACAAACGTTTTAAGTGATCGTATACATCAAACGTTGTAATTATAACTTGAGGGTAGAGATTAATTTTATAAAGAAAACGTAAGTAAGTTAAATTAATGGATACCCTCAAATAACATAGTCTATCGATTAGACTGAGACCTAAAGATGAAGTGACTCGGACGAGATTACTTAACAATTTCATCGCAATTCATATGGGCTTGCTGGCTAGTTCGTCCAATTGCTGGTATGAGTATCCGACGTTCGGTGATGCGATGGTTCGAATCCAAGTCGAAACAATAAACTCTTTTTGAAGTATTCTGTAGATTATTCGAAACTAATTCAATGTTGTAGCAGTGTAACATTTTAAAAGTTGAGGGGTTAGCACATACTGACGCTGTATGCACCATGATCCAAAAATTCGAAGACATGTGACATCTACCAACCCACACTGGGCCCGCGTCTTAGATTATATGCAGCTCCCTCTCGAAGAGAGGATACCTTTTTCCCAGCAGTGGGAACGTCACAGGCTGATTATGCTCAATCACTTCCAAGGTCCTAGTTCTAGGTACGCTTCACCTCTGGTCTCCCGCCATTCCTGGTGACTGAAAGTTGACATTAGTGACAGCTACCTGACACTTGTTTGTGTGAGACAGTCATTAGATATCTATTAAGTAGAAGCCCTTTACTATTGTGTCAAAAGTAGAGCGTATGCACAATTTCACAAGCGTGATAAAGGGTCTGCAATATTTGGCTTTCCAGGCCTATGTTGTATGTTATAGTGGTACGCTTGTAACCTTAAAACCCATCTCTCATCACGAATGCAAGGTTTAGATTTAGAACTAATAAGAATTCAAATGGTTTGTGATCGGCTTGTGATCGGTTACTAAATCAAATTGTTTCCCGAAAATAAACATATTAGTAGGATGTTCGACCCCGACAAGAGCAACGGCTTTTTTTTCCGTCTGGCTGTATCTTCGCTCACAGTCAATGTTTTGTTTCCGTATGCACTATACATGAACTATTCTCGTTAGTTTGTACTAGTACAGCCCCAATCCCATCTGGACTAGCATGTGCGATGACTAGCGTACTGTCCGTAACATCGTTATATCCGAGAGTTACTATCTAGGCTAGTGCTTCTTTTAGATTTTTAAATGGTACATATTGTTTATCTGCCCAGAGGCTATGCTCCTTTTTTCCCAGTTCTTTTATTAAGAACTCTTAAAGGTTCACATCTCGTGGCTAATTTAGGTATCCATTTATTAGCTTATGTAACTATTCCGAGAAAACTCTGCAGCTCGTCAGTTGTTTTTAAAACCCTAAACTTTAAAATGCTGTACAATTTACTTAGATAATGGTCTCACTCCATCTGGTGATAGTTCGTGAACTAAAAAGTTTATTATTTCCGCTTTATATTAACATTTTTTTTAGCCAAACACTGTTTCCTTGTAGGACTTGCAATAGTTTTGACAGTCGTAAATCATGTCCGGTCTCGTTTCTAAAGATTAAAATACCGTCGAGGAAATTAACAACACCTTCAAATTTAACCAGTATTTAAGAACTTTTGAAACAAGTCCGGAGCACATGTTTCTCCTAAAATTAATCTCTTGTACTTGTACAACCTGGTTGACGTTATGAATGTTGTGATATGCCTGGAATTAGGGTGGAGCTGGTCGATTTGATGAAAAGCGTTTTTTATGTCCAGCTTGGACTTGGAGACATATTTAGCTTTTTTGATTTTGGGCAGTAATCGATCCATGTAAGGTAACGGATGGTTCTCTCGAATATCGTTTTCTTTCATTATAGGTACTACTGGATTAATCCAAGCAGGTGGTTCATGTACTTCCCCAATAACATCTGCTTGCAAAAACTTGTTAATTTTATCTACGATGGGAACTGGCATCTCTTTTAAGGCTGTGTTACAGGTTTAATAAAGTCGTCAATTGGTATCGCAACCAGAACACGTTTTTGGCCAATTTGGTTGGTTTCTGAATTTGATTGGTACTAGTATCTAATTTCAATAACGCTTGTTGCAATGGTGTGGCCGAGCCAAAAACTGTCTAGTACAATTTCTTTGTACAAATATGGTATTTCGTTCCCTTTTTTCATTTACTTACTCCTATAATTGTTTCGAAACTTTCCTGGATAACCAAATGTGGTTTACTGCCATAAGTTACAAGAATTTTATTCGGTTCTTTAACCGTTTGTAACAAATTACTTTGTTACTCTTCAGATAGTTCCAGGCATCTTCAGATATTAAATTTTATTGACAACTTGAATCAATTAAAATCTTCAATTTTATTCCTCCAACGTCAAATTTTACATCGATTCGCATGATCGTTCATGTTGAATATTATTGTACATCTTTATTTTTTATAGAATTTATGTCGTTGTCTTTTCGTGGTCGTTTACTATATCTAGTTCTTTCCGGTTTTTAATCAAATTTCCGTTTAATTTGCATTTCTTTTGACAATTTCTCTGGTGTCCTATCTTACTACAATTGTGACACGTTTTTCTTTTCGCCATACCATTCGAATCTTGAGGTTTGTGTGCGACACTCCTGCATCTATTGCGCTTGACTAATTGTGTGGCGCTGTCTGGTTTATTCTCTTGTCTTCCTCGTATGCATCTCGTAATTTTGTTTATACTGCATTAACTACATTAGTTTTGGGTTTGTCTCCTTGTGCATAAACTTTTAGTTGATGTGTTAGTACTTCCAATGTATTGGCTTCAATCGCCACCTGGTCGATAAAAACTTTGTACCCCATGATCAAAATCTTTTTCCTCAATTCCATAGATTATCTGGTTTTTCAAATTTATATTTTAAGTCTTGTTTTCGAAGTTTAAGTACAAATGTATCGAAACTTTCCTTCAACTTGCTTGATAAGGCAAAAAAAAAGGCTTTCATATGTCTTTTTTGCTTGGGTATAGTTAAACATACACTTTATCCTACTTATATCCCAATCAAATGTGCCTAAAACCTGCAATAAACACCGGTTAGGACGTCTAAGAGGTAGGTAAACGTCTTTTAGTGCCGCTTACAGTCTTACTTACCCGTAAAATGTGTTCATCCAAACAAAGAGACATGATAAAGGGCTTTAGCATATTTTATTGCATCACCAGCATTTGATTACTTAGTACTTTATTTCCGGTCCCTGATCCTGATTATGCCACTACACTGGCTCATCAGCACACCAAGCCTCTCGTGGAGGCAGGTTTCATCTGTAAATCTTTCCCACCATTCACATTAGTGGCAGCACTTCACTACTGATGTGATGACATTTTTACCTATCAGAATCAAAAGTCACTTATTCAAACTAGGTTGAGAGGCAGCACTTTTTGAACGTTAAAACTACTTAAGACAGTCCCCAGAAACGCCCACCCTTCACCACTTCCTAGTGCCTTGCCTGGGAAGAAGTGGGGCAACAAACCCCCCAGCACCACAGCTGTATGGTCACTTAGAAGTACTTAATTCTATGCAATAATTATTAATTAACTAAAATTAGGAGACACAAAACATTAAATATGATGATATCTATTAAATGCTATCTACAAGGGTTACATCGTACGTATTTTATAAGGACCAGGCTTCATTATTCTAGGATGTCCTTACTAGGTTATTTAGTTACAATTTAAGAAGTCTTATTTATGAATCGTATTCATATGAATCTTATTTATGAAGGTTTTCCTTTTGAATTCATTGGAAAATCTTATTGACGTAAAGGGTGTGATATCACATAGTTTATTTATGCAAATGTTAGATTGGCTAATACATAAAAAGGATATATTGTGACCTTATTGGTGATGCTCTTTGGAAAGGTTAGCTGCGTAGACAGTTCTCGCTATCCGGCTTGCGTGTATGACCGAACGTAACCGAAGCAAAATTAGTATGAGCTTAGTATTATAATATCTGTGGTATGAGACAAACGTAGCAGGTGGCGTTCTGTGGTTTCTGCCTACCCCACAGAAATAAGGCGTGAGTTTATGTATGTATAAAAAAGTAACATTTATTAATGCTTTGTTTTTTCCAAGACAATTTCCTAAGTTTTATTATTAGTGGAATTAAATAATAAAAAAACTACATTATTTACACCGAAAAGCATCAAATTAAAGTGCCTCAGTTGATTGATCACGTGTTCCTTAGCCACAGCGGAACAATCAATAAACAATTATAATATCGTTACGACCAACACTTTCCACGTGCTCTTGCGGACAAACTCGACGTGAAAAAAATATTACTTTCTTTCTATAATAGGTCCCTTTTATTTGTTTGGGCTGTTTGTCTTTCTTTTTTAGTTTATCATATTAGAACGATATATACAGAAATAGAAAGGTAGAAAGATACGGTATGCGGTCAATATACGTCTAAGCAACAATGCATATAGATACCGCCAGAAAAAGAGAGGTAAAACACAGTAAAAGTGGGATGACCAAGAAATCTCGCTGGAACAACTTGGGCAGAGTGGCTGGTGACAGGAATTTAAAAGGTTGGAGGAGCCCTACGAGTATTCTGACTGGAAAACGGGCATATGAAATATAAACAAACGCCAAATACTAGACTTTATGTTTGTCCCACCAAAAGGTTAATTAATAAAATAATAAATAAATAAACAATGCGTTTACCTACATTATTGTACTGTCAGCCGCATCTCCTATGATTACCAAAGTGCATTAGTATCAGAGTGCACAACCCGAATTGAAGACTACGAATAGAGTATCTATAGCAGTTGTATACGAATTATTAGAGCATGTAAAGTGCGGGGTTTCACATGTGAAGATGTTTATTTTTGGTCTTACCTACCCCTCTTCTGTTGACTAAACAAACTCCATTACTCTTTACAACAGATGAAAGATAAAACTACATACCAAACCAACAAACAAAAGCGAATTAGTCGTATAAATCTCCAGCTGTAAATGTGAACGAAGCATCTAAGCTCGGGTTACATTTATGTCTGAGTGTCTGACATTTATTGCAAGACTCCCCGCGTCTTTAAGAACACGACGAAAATTTGCTTGACATATATTACGTAGTTTCGCAATTATTTGTCTTGTCTGTACACAGCTTTGACAGCTTATGTGAGGAGGAATGTCCTGTGGATACCTACTCATACGTTCTGTCGGAAACTTAATTACTTATATTGTGGTGTTTAGGGAATGGCGAGATTGTGAAAACCGCAGTATACACACAGCAGTATTAATTACGGATTAAAAAAATAATAATTTCAATTCAATTAAAAAGCGTGGGGTGCTTTTTGAGGTATTTTTATAATCAATTAATGTCAAGCACCCCACGCTTTTTAATTGAATTAAATTATTTTCTCCTTTTTTAGTTTGGTTTTTAAAGCGTGTTTTTTAGTTTTTTAAACTATTATTTATTTTCTATTTTTTAGTTCTGCTAACAACAAAAACGTGATTTTTTAATTATTTTTTTTTATTTTTTTTTAAATTATTGAATTGTCATATCGGTCCTCGATAAGTTTACAAAGTTTCAATGAAATCTGACCGTTTAAAGTGGGTCCAAATCGCGCTCAAAGGAGTCGGTTACATACAAACAAACAAACAAACAAACCAACAAACATACAAGTGAAGCTAATATAAAGCGTGTAATGAGGGCAGAGGGAGGGAGAGAAATAGTCAAACTAGGCGATACGTCTTTCAATCATATTTTTAAATTGCCTAGAAGTCCATTATTTGGTGCTGTTTCCTTCTGTAGGTCCAATATCTACTTTGGTCTACCATGTCATCAGTGTCGGTATGAAAGTACAGGTAACTAGCTGCTGCCCACGGCTTTGCCCGCGTCAATGTTGATTAGTTTTTTTGTTTTGTTTTTTTTTTTTTTAATGCAAACTTCCACCCCCTATTTCATCACTTTACGGGGGGCAGTTTCCAAAAATTCTTTCTTAGTTACCGTCTCCTACTCATAATCTACCTCTGTGCCAAATTTAATCTTCGTAGGTTCAGAAGTTTTTGAAATTTCGTGATTAATCAGTGAGTGAGTGAATGAATGTATGAATGAAAGTTTTTATTTTATGTGTGAAAGACTGGCCAGTTATAATCTATTTTGAAAATATGATTATTTGCTTCGATCAACAATAGTAACTTATTTGTAAGTAAAAATAGGTACGTACCAATTTAAAAAATTCTCATTAAAAAATGAATCTGCGCCGGGAACATTTTCGCGCTATGATTTTTTACGATTTCAAGTGTCGCCTGAAACCGGAGGAATCATACCATAGACTTCAAATGGCATTCATGGATGAAGGCCCTTCTAAGGCAACCGTGTATCATTGGTATAAAGAATTAAAGCGCAGTCGACTAACTTTGGGGGATGAAGAAAGAAGTGGTCGCCCTTTGACGGCTGTTACGGAAAAACACGTGCTAGCAATGAAAAATTTAATCCATGACAATAGGCGAGTTACGTATCAAGAGATTCAGCACATACTGCAGGTTGGATCGGGAATCCTTCACGAAATTCTACACGTGCATCTTCGCGCGAAGAGAATAATTTCACGCTGGGTGCCGCACAACCTCACCGATGCTCAGAAGCAGGACCGGGTGGAATGGTGCCGTGATTTGATAAACAAATTTGAAGCAGGCTCGTCTCGGCGTGCTTACGACACCATTACAAGTCTCTTGGATTTATCAATACGATCCAGAAACGAAGCGCCAGTCGACGGTTTGGGTGTTTCAAAAAGAATCTACGCCTACCAAAGTGAAGCGATCTAGAAGCGGTGGAAGATTTTGATCGCGAGGTTTTTCAATTTGACTTGGCTACTTGGTGTCAATTCCTTTACAAAACCAAAGAAGCATCAACGCTGAAAAGTATACAACTACATGCTTGGCAGAAGTTTTCTCTGTTGAGAGCAACAAGCGTGTGGTGCCGGACGTAAAAGAATAGCACCATCCGATTTCTTCCCGTGGGTGTCGTAGAAGGCGACTAAGGGACTTACTAGAGAATGGGCAGCAGGGTTCTCTATGCATTTGATGACCATACTGCGATCGCCAACCCGCCTGCCAAGCGTGGCGATTATGGCAAATCCCCCCCTTTTGGGGGAGGCTTATGTTCAGCAGTGGATGTCTTTCGGCTGATATGATGATGATGATGATGAGCAACAAGCGACCAGACACAGGGCTCCGCGGGCTACTGCTCCACCACAACAACGCGCCTTCGCACACCGCGCTCAAAACGTGGGACTTCCTAGCCAGCACGCCGTCCAACCTCCTGGGTCACCATCCTTACAGCCCTGACCTAGCACCGTGTAACTTCTTTTTATTCCCGAAAATAAAAAATCTGATCAAAGGTATACAATTTTCGTCGCCAGAAGATGCGCTGTCAGCGTTCGAGCAGGCTGTAAACGAGGTGTCTGCGGCGGACTGGAAAAAGTGGTTCGAAAACTGGTTCAGACCCATGAAACTTTGTAAAGAGGCTAGTGGAGAGTACTTTGAAAAGATTTAATAACAAAATATTTACCTATACTTAGAAAATGTATTTTTATTTTCGAATAACACACACACAAAGACATACAGAAACAAAAAGAACACACACATACATAAAGATAGTTAGAAAACGGCTAGGTAGATGATGATATACATATAGATAGATTTGCTTTAATGTGCCAACTCGTCTTCAATATTGGTTTGCTTCACAGAACAGATAAAAGAGGTTCATGAAATATGTGAAAACTTTATGGCCGAAAACATGAATTTTAGTATTTTGTGCCATAATTCGCAAAATTGCTGAAACACACATTCCATTTGTTTCAACCATTATGAACATGAATCAATCAACCTAGAGGACTGACATCTTGTACCTACATTACTGACTCCCAGTGTAAGGTACATCTGTGTGACGTCACCAGCCAGCTAAAGTGGGCTATAAATCGCACGTGTCAGCAGCAGGGAGCCTGGACATGTGCCAGTTGCTCGACCATAAAGCTGCAAAGCTGCTCCTGATAATTGCACTCTACATCAGCGTCTAAGGAAGTTTATGGTTGATTAGAAACTTGGAACATATTGAGTGGTAGATGGTGGAAAGAATTGGGTTAAGTTTAAGATTTTAGCACCAAACCGCTTTTCATTTGGAATTCGTTTTCGATGCTGTTTTATTGTCTCATAAGATTTTTATTCAGTCAAATAACAGAACATCGCGCCTGCATTTCCCGAGGGGCTGTGGGGAGGGGTCACTTAGGCAGAGGTGTTCTCGTATAGTAAAATCACATAGTTTGCCAGTGTTAGGTTATGATAGGATCCCATGAAACATGTCCTAGCGTGATGCCTCTAATCGACCATAAATCTAGTTATAACTGCTTATAATTCTTACCTATTCTTAGTAGTTTTTTCCATTTTTTTCCAATGCGATGTGATGAATCGTTGCGTCAATTTAAAACAGACACACCCAAAACTAAATAACTAGCATACCCAACCTACTACAGCCAGTTTAAAATAAATAAACCTTAAGTTCCAAAGTTTTCAGGACGTTAGTCTTACAGTGACGTCAGTATTAGTAGTACACTGAAATATTCATCATACCTGCAAGAAGACGTGCAGTATAGCGTGCGGGTCGCCTCCACCAAGGCGAGATGCGCGCGCGCCGGCCAACAGCACGCGCATGCAGAACGGAGCCGCGAAGCACAGCCGCCGCTCCCACGGAGACCACGCGCGCATCGCCTGGAGGCAATGAAAATGGTCAGTAGAGTTCATAGGGTAGACAACAGCATAACAAAGAAAGGTAGAAATAAGGATGTGTGCGATTTGATCGTCTTCTCTCGTGGTGGGCAAGTAGCGCACACCATCATAGTGGGCATGATGTACTCGTAACTAAGCAAAATTGGTAGTCAGCTCACTTCCAATCTTTGCTTTTTGTTACATTAAGATTATGCAACAAAAGCATTTTTATGATATGTCTTAAAATAAACAGTTAGAATACTAGATCTCATCTGGCCATTGAAGGTCTTAATCATGAATTCATCTATAGAGCACAGTCGTACTTACTTATTTGATATATGATTGTTGGCAAACTCCAATCGTCTGCCAATCTCCTTGAGAACTCCTTGTTACAAAGGCACGTTTTTATTAATTTCCTTTAATTAAAGGAAATTAATAAAAATCATCACAATCATAATAATCATAAATATGACATAATTATGACAGCTAAAATAATGTAAGAAAACAGATGCCATATGCATTGTTGAAGGGGTCGCAATAAATGTACCGCTGGAACTATAATTTATCGAATGGATATGGTATATCTTCACAATTTATAAACTGCCACAGGTGTCATCATACAGTGCCACATATATTACCTTACCTTATAAAGTCCGATGAGACTGCCGAGGCTGTAAACAGCGATCGCGAGGTACCGCAGCGGCGCCGGCGCACAGTACACCGTCGCTGTCACCATCGGGATCGCACCTGCAGACAATGAACATAATCCTTTAGTGAGATCTAATAACCACAAAGTAGGTAACATACCCCCCGTACAAAGCTGGGGTGTGGTTTCTTTTGTACGGAAATCTTCAGCTTAATTCACCTTTTACATGGAGAGGGTCCATGGAAAAGGTGAATGGATACTCATTAACACCCCTAGCATTGAAATTATTAAACCAGTTACATTAAATAAATATTTGTACATTTTGACCGGTAAGTAGGTACGCTTTCAAAGAAACAGCAATTTTACTTTTTAATTTCTGACGAAAGATGTCAACTCTATGGGTTCAGAATCATGTGTACTGAATCTAAGGTTCCGCGTCGATGTCCTTGCTACCCTGTATAAATCTCCTACCGAGTATAAAGTTAGAAGAACTCCGATAATTACTTCGGGATATCAGGTAAAATGTTGATTAGATTAGACTAGTGCAACGCAAAAATGGTAGATCTAGATGAGAGCGCAATATGTAGGTATTGTCGAATTTTATTATGTAGCTTGCAATTATTATTATGATAAAGTATTCCTACCGCATAACATGTATAAAAAGAGGAATCGAATTATTTTTTGTACCATTCCACTTTATAAGAAACATGGCAGCTGAAATGTAGCCGGGGGAAATATCGGAACGGAGAAATTCCGACAGAAAGTCGATGTTGGAGATATTCCTTTCTGTTCAAGTTACAGTTAATTTATAAATACTTTAGTTGGTGAAATAATAGGGTATTTACATTGTTCCATTTTCTGATTTGCATCGAGTTAAAGTAAAATGGTTGCAAATTTAAATATTCAGGGTATGCTCAGAGTGAAACAGAAGGAAAGCTACGTTGTGGACAAATTAATTATTACTTTTATCTTCCATTTGCATTTCACTTAATTGAGAAGATTGTGTTTACGAGATAAAAAAAGTTCAGATGAAATAAATCAGCGCAAAATCTGGGTCATAGTGATTTATTGCAGCGGAGGTCATGAGAAAAAGTATAGCACTTCCAACATTCTTCGTTTCTTGTACTCTGGCTTGCAGCCAGGACCCTGTATGCTTGGTGAGTGCTAGGCGCTAATTGATGTTAAAAAGCTTCTACATCATTTGAGTAGAGATTTTTTAACAGAGTCATCGATATAGTCAGAAAACGGTGATGTGCCCGAAGTTCAAAATATAATTTTGTAATCTTTAAATTATACCTTATACATTATAGCCCCAATAAAACAAAACAAACTGCCTCCTAAAGTTTTATTTGTACGTAATGGGCCTTAAATTACGCCTTAATATTTACGTGGTATATCTATACTAATATTATAAAGAGGAAAGATTTGATTGTTTGTTTGTTAGGCTCTGAAACTACTGAACCGATTTGAAAAAATCTTTCACTGTTGAGAAGCTACACTATCCCCGGGTGACATAGGCTATATCCCCGTATTCCCACGGGAACGGGAACTACGCGGGTGAAACCGCGGAGCGCTGCTAGTGAAGAAATAAAAAGAGCTGTGACCTACATAAGTTACACAACTGACCATTAAAATTAAGGATGACCAGCAAAACTTACCAGCCATTACATAACTTAGGCATGATTACATATTGTACGCCATCCAAAATGTTCCTCGTTACTTGTCAATCCAGTGATTGATGCGTTTTTAATGACCTCCTTACCGAAATAAGTTTTATTGTGGGTAAGGTAATAAATCCTCTCGGTTAGCGAGACATGTTATTTTTTGGGTACAGATGTTACGAGAAAAATGTAAGTCCTTTCTCTGAACCTCGTTTAAGAGGCTTTAGTCCGCGCCACCGCCATTTTGCGGTGTTTCGCCGGAAAATGTTTGTTGTTTTAAAACGAGCTGAGCTTCACTTTTGTCGTAAAAAGCTGAGACGAGGAAAGAAGAATGAATGTTGTTATATCAAGTAAAGTGCACTTTTACAATACGGTGAGTAAAAAAAAGTTTGAAATATTGAGTCAAAAAACCTTGTTTATTGGGAAAGAATAAATAACTGATTTTCGTTAACTAGTTTAATTTTTTACCAGATATGAAGCATGAAATATGCTACAGAGGAAAGAAATCACATACCTACTGTTTGTTATCATTGAATAGTTTTGCTTAAAGTAAAAGTGTTTTAATAACATTTTGTAATGAAACACGTGCAAGTGACTGCATAAGAATTTTCCTCATTTTCAGGAAATCGCAATTTTGCCACTTATAAACTAACAATTTTATTATATCAAAGTGAGTTGCTGGCGGCCAGTGTCGTGTAACTCACTTTTCTTTTACATTTTTCATGTAAAACACGTTAAGTATAACGTTGTTTTTGATTTTAGATTATAAGAAAGTTATTTCGAGCGATATGCCGATTTTGGAAATGTAGCTGATTCAAATTGTTCTTTCAAGATCTAATAATACCACTGGGAAACTGAAAAGTAAAATAAATAAATAAATGCTGAAACTTTCAAAGAGAACCAGACGGTCGCTGTCCAACTTTAAGTTTGAACCCGATTTTCTTTTAATTTTGTTCTTATACGGTGTCTTGCGATGAGATATAAATGTAGTAGGTACCTACTTAACTATCTACATTTCATTTCTCATCTAAACTGATATTATTTTTTACTGAGTGTTAACTTTCAAAGTGAATGTCCTCCCTCCATTTTCTCCTCGCTGTGTATTTTCGGCTTCCTCCCCCATGTTTGTGGCTCTAGAGGGGTGCATGTCACCCCGGTATGCCCCACTTAAGGTATTAAGATTAGTCATTCGATATAACGCGATCGGAGAAAATGCCTTTATTCAGTGTTGGATTAGCACCTTATTGGTTTTATCAGATTTAATGGCGAGATTGCGTACGTAGTTGGAGAGGTGTCTAAATATGTTTATAAGATTTTGTTATAATGGCGTTATATGGTTTCAGCTTACAGTACTGAACAAAGGCCAGCTAATACCCGCTAAAATTATTTGCATATGCGGCATATGGTCAGCATTACGATGCCTAACAGACAAATCAGAATGGCAACATAGTCTCAAAAGAGCAAAAGAAGATATTGACCGCTAACCATAACGTTAAAACTCACTAAAGGCCCAAGAAATCCTTTAAAAATACAAAGGAAATACAAACAACATCTTTTTATGTAAGGCTGCAAAACGTTTTCAATTGGCAAATGCGTTCCAGTTTGCGGGCTTACAAGTTCCGACTTTCGAGTTTCGAGTTTACGAGTCCCTCAGTACAGAGCTGTAACAAAGACTTGTCATACTTTGATGTATCTTTTGTCCACTGAGGCTTAAGGCGATGCTCCAGTTAAAAGTCGGATCCGTTTTAGCTTAAGGGGATGCTTCGCGTCAAGTCAGATGTGCTTTGAGTTTGAGCTTGTTATATTTTTAACGTCAAATACGAAACATGTCTTATGTTTGGTTTCTGATCTTCAGAGGATTATCTTGTTCTTTATATAAATACAATGTACTGAAGTACCTACTATTATATGATAAAATAATCTTAAACCGCCTATACACCGTGATATCAATTAACTTTAATGAAAGAATCGTAAAGGGTCACCCTGACGACCTACTGAGGCACAACATTTGCCTGTACTTATACAGGTAATTATTACAACCGCCATGGATTATTAAAATCTAAAATACATAATATATTCGTTTACTACACAGCACTACACTAGCTCATAGCTTACATCGCTAGCAAATGAACTACACATTCTGTCGTACATTGTACGGACTGTTATAACTCCATGTACAGACTGCAGAGTACAGAGTCATCTTTGAGCATAAATGCTTATAACTAGGGCACGTATATACAGAGGCGCTGCTCTCTACGTGACGTGTCCTTTGTCCACACGATCGTTTACGGTTTATTGCCATTTGATGCGGAAACTATCTCCAGTGTCTGCTCTATAAATTACGATTTTGTTTTTATCACTAGAGTAATCCTGAGATTGATGTTTTGATCAGAAAGAAAGCAAAATAATTTGAAATAAAACAATAAAATATGGTTTTAATTTTATTGTTTTTCTTTGTAGATTTTTTTAAGGTAGTTGCCTACTAATTATTATCTTAAAATATTTGCATAATTTAAAAGCCGCAAGACGTCCACTGCTGGGCATAGGCCTCCACCAAAAGGAGGTGGTATGCCATAATCGCCGCGCTTGGCAGGCGGGTTGGCGATCGCAGTATGATGGTAAAATGCATAGAGAACGCTGCTGCCCATTCACCAGTAAGTCCCTTAGTCGCCTCCTACGACACCCACGGGAAGAAATGGGATGGTGCTATTCTTTACGTTCGGCAACACACGTAAGTAGGTACACATATGTAAGTAATAATCATAGGGCATCAAACAATAAAACGGGTTTCTTTATGAAACAAATCTACATCCACAGTACTAAAAAAGAAAAAAAAAACAATGATTGAAACGTTTTTTCATTTGACTTATTATTATTGTAATAATACATAACTTCTCGTTGTTTAAAAATGTCAAACGTGCTTTTGTTGTTAGGAGATAAAGCGACCTATAACTTGGCATTATTAACATTAGGGTTATTTTAGGTTACCTACAGTCACCTGGCTCCAGTTGGCTTAGGTCTAAAATACCAATATTTGACCCATTATTTCGCTGAACTGTAAAAGGCAGCTGAATTAGGTTACAGCGGTATTTATGGGCAGCAGCGTCTGTTACTGTTTTAGGCAAGATTATTAAATCTTACAATTTATTATTCCGGCTGGCTGGATCCAGTGGTTATTTATTTTTAACTGACTTCAAAAAAAGGAGGAGGTTCTCAATTCGACTGTATTTTTTGTATGTTTGTTAGCTCAGAACTTTCGACTGGGTTATCCGATTTTGATGATTCTCTTTTTATTTGAAAGCTGGTGCTTCCCGTGTAGTCACATTAATTTCATATAGATATGATGATGAGTTTCGGAGATAGACAACGGAACTCTTCAAAAAAATTATAGCAAATCAACGGCGATTGCTGCTATCGCATAAATATGCATAAATATGCACCCCAAGGATGATGACATTTCGAATTGGTGTGGGGTAGGTACTATAACTAAAAAGTGAAAGTGAAAAAGTTTTCCAAAAAAAAAAAACAACGGACTTCCAAAAAAACACTACAAAGTGAAAAATTACTTTAATTTCAGAAGTCGGTGACTGATGACATGAAAATTAAAATACATATCCAAAGTCACCGACTTCCGAAATTAAAGTTATTTTTCACTTTGTAGTGTTTTTTTGGACCTCGGTTGTTTTTTTTACAATGAAGTCTATAGTCCATGCATGACATCTTTTTTTCTAGGTACAGGTGTACATGTATATCTATAGTATACCCACGTTTTACCAATTGTGTTTAAGTCCCATGGTATACGGGGCGATTTTTTATGATAACCATCAAAATTTGTTAATTCTCTCTTGCTAAAATAATGTGAAAGTAGAATTAGGTAGAAGGATTAATTTATTTAAAGGGAAAAAGTGACCAGACTTGCAAAGGAGACGGGGATTTCTGGGCATGATTGCAATAAGTTGAGGTGTAGTATTTAAAAAATGGGTAAACTTTTCAATTTCAAAATGAGAAAAATCAGCCCCATTTACAATCTGGAAAATGAGAAATCCAAAAATTAAGTTAAGTTGACGAATAAAATGAAAATCGATTAAATTATAATCAATTAACGTGACAGAGCTCATAGTATTAAAAAAAAAAACAATGACGAAAATAAAATCTATAGAATTAACGAATTGTAATATATATAAACATACAAATATAAATATAAGTTTATTTACCCAAAAAACCAAGCCTTGTAGTACATGTAAAAAAATTCTGTTTTACAAAAATAAGTACTATATCTACAAACGTGTGGGAGAGCACTGCTCTCCTAGCTAGGTTTTGCAGTCCGGTCCCCTAAGGTATAATGACGTAACGGTTTCTTTTTATTATTTTTTTGGGTGGGAAATCATCAAATAACTTCTCCCGCTCTGGGTGGAGCAGGAGGGCGTGTCAGACTTTTACTGACTAAAACCCACCCGTGTTCCCTCAGTTGCCTGTGTGCCAGGGGCCGCGGTATCTCTTTCGAACAACCCGCACCCCTGGCAGGCATCGGCCCTTGCGAACCCCACCAGTTTGTGCTGACATCTCTTTGAGGCGCGTGTGGTACACACACTACATTTTTATACACACGATATACCACAACACCTGTAAGTATTTCCTAGCTGGATAGTAATGCTATATTTCAGTCAGATATGTCATCCTGTCAGATATGTCATCCTGTCAGATATGTCATCCTGTCAGATATGTCATGCCATTCCCATTTCTTCTATATCCGTCAGCCAAGTGCGAGCGTAACGTAATTGATCATTTTGGCATTCATCGACACGCGGCCTATGTCCAGCTGTGGACATCAGTGTGTATCAAAATTATTCACTTTAGCAAACACGAAGATCAGACCCTTTTTAATGTTAATTAGGATGTTTATCGCCTCCAGTGTAGTGCTATTCAACTTGTTGACCGTGTCCACTTACAGCCGAAGTGTTTTCACTTGAGTTCTTTAAGAGAACATAAGTACCGGCTCATTAAGGAATATACGATAACAATTTAAATAGACTTGTATTACTTATAACTCAGACGATACAGATTATTAAAATCAACACACATGCTTAGAAAACATTATTTGAAATTAACAGCAGTAGGGTAGAAAACATGAAGTAAACTCTGATAATAATGGATTTTTTGTGAAACTTTCACAATATGGCTGTATTATAGGTACAACTCTGCACAAACCTGGGAAAAAACCGTGATGTTATATTATGTTAGTAAAAAGTTTTGACGTCACATTTTTTAACGCAGAAACATGGACTTTTGCAGACATCGTTTTAAAAGTATAAATTAACTGTACATTCTTTACGTCTTTGTTATTTACGGAAGAAAGTGCCATATGATATTTTTGCTTTACCTATGGTAGAATGAGCGACAATAAAACAAGTACAAAGAATAGTAGGGAGACTAAATCTGGGCAATAAAGTTTATAGGTTTTGTTTGTGGGCAACTGAGCGCCTGGGCGGCAATTGAGCGGCCACCATTACATGCAGAGTGTGTCCTTCCGTACATCGTACAATCAAAATGTTGGATTTGTTCTGAATGTCTAGTACTGTGTAGGCTAGTCCATAGTAACCAGTATCATAGGTTTCTTGCCTACCTGTATGGAATAATGTATGTGTTCGTAAAGTTACCTACTATTGTAAAGAATCAAGTCCTTCTAACTTAACAGACAGCTGTGCTGCTGAGGAGTTTGTTGCGCCACTTCTTCTTCCCAGATAAAGCACTAGGAAGTGGTGAAGGATGGGCGTTTTGGGGGGACTGTCTTATGTAATTTTGACGTTCGAAAAGAGCTGACACTTAGCCTAGTTTGAATAAATGACTTTTGATTTTGGTTTTGTCATCTAGGTTTTCAAATTCTACACTTTATTAACGTCAAAAGTTGCAAAAAATCAGACACTTAAATATGCGAGCGGTGAAGACTAGGACAGACAAGCCTTCCAGGACAAAACCTACAATCCTGACCCCCCTTCTTTTTTTCTTTTTTGAGGGTGGGAAATCATCAAATAACTTCTCCCGCCCTGGGTGGAGCAGGAGGGCGTGCCAGACTTTTACTAACTAAAACCCACCTGTGTTCCCTCAATTGCCTGTGTGCCAGAGGCGACGGTATCTCTTTCGAACAACCCACACCCCTGGCAGGCATCGGCCCTTGCGGACCCCACCAGTTGTTGCTGACATCTCTGACGGCGCGCGTGGAACACAACTCGTTGTCGACCCGGGCATTTTTTTTTTGTTGTTTAACGTGGAAAAATGCCTATTGCGCTACCACGAGGAGATAGCGCAGTTATGTGGGACTGTAACCCACTAAAACTCCACGGTCTCCTCGAGTGCCGCTTGAGGCGGGAACACGGAAACGCGCAAGCCATCCGCGAACCCGCCGCGGCTGTACGTCACCGGACCCTCCTCGGAGGGGAATAACCCCTATCACCGGCGCACCAGGACACATGGAACGCCGTGACCACCCCAGGAACCAAATGGCATAAGGGCCCCAGACGACCCCGTATCTGGCACCCTTGGTCCCCCTGGGTCGGGTCAGCACATTGGCCCCGCCGCCTACCACTTCTCGGCCGCAGGAGATAGGGAGAGCGGTCAACGCTATACCGACACTCCTCTTCCCCTGCGGCCCCACCGCGTCCGCCATCAAACCGTGGCGGCCCCGTCCAGGCCACGGAAGGGAAGAGCACTACTCAGAAGTACCGGCACTCCTCGTCCGCCGCAGCCTGTAACCCTCAGCCGCGATGCCTCCCATTCGACATCGCGGCCCGCTTCAGTTGCGATGCACCTCACTGCAACCTACTTTTTGGCCGCTACGTCGTCGGCTTGCAGGCAAAAGCCCTGACGAGCGGCCCCACCTTGGTGTTCCTTTTCACTTAACCGTGGGACGGTGACCACGGCTACTGAGCCCCCCCCGCAACAACAATGCGGACCCACTGGGGGAATCCTGACCCCCTTAGTTGCGTTTAATGACACTCACAGGATAAAAATGACTTCTTAGAATGTTACTTTCCCAGAACCACAAGGCACGGCGTAATTAATATGATATAGAAAAAAAATACTAGTTAACACCATTAAAACTGATTAACTAACCTGATTCTTACAGTTATTAAGACTCCTAATTCTAAGAGTTATTAAAATATTAAACTACCCTGTCAGCAAAACGAGCTTAATCTGAAATAGCAGTGGTGTACTACTTGTTATGTAAATGTGTTGCTCGGTCACCTGAATATTAGATTACGTAAAGGTACGCATGTTTACGCACTTGACGTACCTACGCTTAAATCCTTACAAACATACAAATAGAGATAACAGTCTATATTTGTATGTTAGGGATTTCGGAATAAATCCCTGATTTCGTTTGTTTGGCGTAGGCGTGCTACGGAGCTACGCAGGTTACGAGTTCCGTAGCAGATCTCGTAGAAGGGCTATTTTACCTACAGTTCCTTTTTGGAATTAGCTAATGTGTTCTAAGTACGTTCCGACATTTTGTGTAAGAGTACATATTGTGATTAAATAATAGATGTTATTCTCGAACATGCCAAAAGTCTTAGAAGATTCGATAGAAAACGGTGAACGTTTACATTATACGCTGTCTCTCTACGTTCCTGTCTTATTTTCTATCACTTCAGCACATCAAACCGTGAATATGATACACGCTTGTGTCGTTCATCTCTGTGCGTTTTTTATAGCGTGGACTCACAGAAGCACAGATTGCTGAAACGTAATATGAAACACACGTTAAAACAAGCGTTCACAACGTTTCGCCAAGTTGTTATGTTACATTTCATGTTACGTTTATCCATCTATACATTTTCTTAGTAGCACCAATTAATATTATACTGTAAATGATTAACATAAAATATGACAGTAAAGGGCAGTGGTAGCTCAAGCGGTAACGGCCTCGACTAATGAGTAGGTAGGTAGGTCGTGGGTTCGAACCCTGTGAGGCGATTTACTTTGTGTAAATTATTTCATCATCACTGTTCTCGAAACGGTGAAAGAAAACATCGTGTGCAAACCTGTATATCCTAGAACCAGATATTCGGAAACTTGTGACATTTATCAACGCGCACTGGGCGCGTACGGCCCACACCCTCACACAGAAAGAGAGATCTGTGTCGCAGCAATGGGACCATTATATTCTGATTATGATGACTGTAAAGTATGAGAGGAGACTTCAGGTAGATCGAGTACATAAGGTACATTATCCCTCCATTATCGCGCACCTCGACTATTCTACACTGCGCGATGTAGAACGAAGGCTGGGGTGTGAGCCCCTCTCCGCCGACTTTTAGAAACCTATAACACCCAATTCATTGATTTTGATATTTTCGCGCTGTCACAATCTAAATTCAAAAGAATTATTTCACAATCTCTTGCAAGTCGCCTATAAGACGGATGATCTGGTCATCCGCATCCTTCGATTTGTCGTTGTATAGTCTTTTTCTGCTAAATGTGTACTTTATTTTTTAATATTAATATTTTCATTTAACATGCGTTCGTCATCATACTCTGATGTCACTTCGTGGACAATAGTGTGGGTTAAGTATACGTTTTTTCGACTGCCACGTAACAACTTTTTTTGTAAATGCTGTAATGTATAACTGTTTTTTGTTCCAAATAAATAAAATAAAATAAAATTTTAAAGCAAAGTCACTATTAACAATATGCTTATGTTACTCCGAAACAAAGGTCAGTGTAGATAAGGTAAACAGCAAGCTATAACCACAGTTAACGTTCAACTGAGTTCCCTAACGTCATGCCCAGACTTGTCCGGTTTGCCCAGCCAGTATAAACTTACGCATTGCCGGCACTGTTACGTGATTAGGATAAATCGTTTCCTACCCGCCTGTTTGAGCCGAGCTGTCGCAAAAATACCCCAGTCTGGGTCCTTAGCTTTTAACAGTTTGCCATATTTCCATGCTTTTGATAAGTTTTGTTGGAACATGAACTCCATAAATAGATTTTTGAATTTTCATGTTACGTAGAAACAGAATTTTAATTTTGTATAGTCCTTGGAACGTTTTTGTTTTACAGAGTTGTTTTTATGCTTTGTAGACACAATTTATAACTGTTTATTGTATTTACTAATTTCATTAAAGCAAATAACGAAATAATGTCTGAAGCTCTAAATAGGCACCTAAATCTGTTCACAACAAACACATAACGACGGACTTCTTTCTAGGACACTGTCAGCACCCTCGGTGGAAGGCCTTCTGTCTTTATATAAGGTATGTGTTGAAGTAGCTCCTATAGCCATGTGGTTGAAGCGACATGTCTTATGTAGTTAGTTAGTTTAAATGCTGCTGCCCCCGGCTAGCCCCGCGTGGAGGTCGAAAATTATCCCAAGAGAACGTATTACTGGGATTAAAAGTATCCTATATTTTATCTGTTTACCAAATTTCATCGAAATCCGTTCAGCCGTTTTTACGCGATTGAGTAACAAACATCCAAACATCTTCACAAACTTTCACATTTATAATATACTTGGGATTTGTGCGGGCGGCATCAGTAGGGACTGGTCATCTCTTAACTGCCACGGCTCATTTTAATTTCTGAATTGTTGTTTTGTTTGTGCATTATTACGGACGCTTTTAATGTGCACGTCTTTTTACATCGTCGTCACATGTATAATTTCAACATGTATGATGTAACCATTTGTTTTTATTTAAAAGAGAGTCCGTGGAGTTTCTCGCCCATTCTTCTCCATACGTACTTACTATGATTTGGAATGAGCAACTCGGTTCATCTATCTGATTGAACAGCTCCTTGGCAATTCAGAAGTGCCTGCAGTTGGTTTATTTTAAATAAACAATAGCATATTAGCCGAGCTATCACAATGTTTGCCTAACCAGGCGGATTAAAACAGAGTTATTTGCATGTGCTGCCTAAACAGTTGTTTAAATTCGAAAATAATGTAAGGCAACTTGGTCTGCCTTAAATAGTTCTACAAAAAAGTCCGCATAACCATATTTCTAACTTTTATATTTTTTTGCAGATATAGTAGCTTTTATGTATTATAAAAGTTTACTTACGTTTGGATGATTTTTTAAACAACCAAATATTATCCTTATCAATAAAAATATTTTATGATCACAAGGATATCATAGAGATAAGATTTGCCCTTAATAGTATGTCAATTGGTTAAATAGTTTCGATGATAACACGCGCTAGGGAATCTAGCTCCGAGCGTTTGCAGCGACCTGCTAGCCAAGTGTGAGAACACCTCAGGGCCGTGCTCGGGAGTCTAGCGCTGAACGTGCGCAGCGTCCCGCTGATTAAAGGCAGCATGTTTCTGCAACAAGGGATAGAGAGACTAGCGAGCATTCGCAACGACTCGCAAACCAAAGTGTGAGAACATCTCAGGGCCGTGCTCGGGAGTCTAGCGCTGAACATGCGCAGCGTCTCTGAATTAAGGCAGTATGTTTCTGCAAATGTTGATACATCCGTACAACATCAGCGAATTAGCTACTCTTGTAAAACAAATTTGCTAAAGTTAGTCACAGATCAAAAACAGGCTTCTGATGCATTATTGACAGCGTAACGAACAATAAAGGAAAACATATTTTTTTGGACGCCCCAGGTGGTACAGGGAGGACATTCCTCGGTAATTTAATATTAGCACATGTTAGGCAATGTGGAAAAATAGATCTGGCAGTGGCTTCTTCAGGGATTGCAGCTATTTTATTGAGCTACGTTAAATCTACACATTCTACCTTCAAACTCCCACTGACAGTTTCATTGAAGCAACACTCGATATGTTCCATATATCCAAAAACGGCCCCTTAGTCAGTTGTTACAAGATACGTTGCTGATTTAAATTGAATTTACCATGACTCATAGAGCTCATGTTGAAGCAGTCGAACACTTAAGGTCTTGAGAAACTCAGTCGCTGCAACCTATAGATGCAACATAATAAATAATAAAATAAAAAAAAACAAGATGGACTCACGTAGATTTAAACTTAGTATGTAAGCGTTGTGTCCGATGTAGGAGCACTGTAATTGTTATGTAAAATAATAAAACCTGTAAATAAATAAACCACGTAAACAAGGGCGCGGACCACCATGTCCGCGGTAGTAGTACTCATATAAAAAAATAAACAAACCTATAGATGCAGTTCATCTATACTTATAGATGAACAGCAGCACGCTACACGTCAAATCACATAGTAGGTAGGTATACAGAAAAACATTTACCAATGGATATTTCAATTTATCACTTAGTTGCTTTTACTTTTGTTCAATAGGTAACTCGATATTGGATAAATTGTTTTTAATTCATGTTCCGGATACATTTTAGATATAAAGCCGCGGTCATGTACATACATAGGACACCGAATACCACTGCTGCAAAATTGGATCCATCGAATAATGATTCAATCACCGGAATTCGAGGTAGACAAGATTGATCCTCTAAAGGGCGGTCCATAACGATCCAAGTAGGTCGTCTCACAATATTTTCTAGAACACGTCTATGGCGATATAAGATTTAAATATAATATATAAACTAAATATAGAATAATTAAGTAATACAAATTAGTATTCCAAGCGAGAATGTACATGTTGTATCAAAACAAATTATGCTTGAATGTCAACTGTCAAGGCCCTAGTGCTGCCATGGAAAAATATTAAATGTTTCATTTCACTGGAAACAATGTTTTGCTTCGTATTATAAACTATTTATGTTATTTTAACAACGTATTTTGAATGGAATTCACGCTATATTTTTGGATTTATATTTAATTTGTAAAATTTCGACAATATTATGCTAGGCACGCCAAAGTTTTTGCTATATCAGCCAGGAATAACATTATTCCTATCGTGTTTATTTTTCTCATAACCGTTCTCAAATGGAAATGTGTGTTACAAGATCTCCTTATGTGATTACGTAATGTTTATTTTCCTTTAGGCCTGGTCAAGGCCTAGAACACCAGTAGAAAATCTAGCCTTTTACGTTAAATAAGGATATTAACAAAGAAGTTTACGAATCTGACCTTTTTATGAGAACCTTTCCGGTCTCCTATTTTATCACGCAAACTGAGACCTTTTGGTCTACTTACGAGAAACTATGGGGAATAATAACGCTAAACATAGAAAAAAAAACACTTTATCTGGGTGCGAACAATGAATACGTATTGAAAAAGATTGATGAACCGGGTTTCTAATTTATTGAGATGATCTTGTAATGGGACCAGCTTGGGGTTTTACTTTACAAGATAACTGGACCAATACAATAGGTATACAGTTAGGCGCACACAATGAAGTATCTTCCATACATAAAAGGTGTTTCAGAGGCAGACGTTAAGCTGGTAATTTTACTTCTACATTTTAGTACAAACGATTTCGAAAATAAGTTATAACCAGATTGGGACACTAGATGATAGAAAGGTTATTCTGGGAAGTCAAACGTACACTTACGCATCGCCACTCGTGGAGGCTAATTTGTTGTTTTTTTATAAAGAGTTTTATATTCTATTCTTAACTGCACCCTGTTTATTTTAACCAAATACGTAAAGATTTAAACTTAGAAATAATTTGAAGAAAGGGTCATTTTACAAGCGTATTTTCCCGTGTTTTCTCCGTGTAACTTTATTATGTCGGTGCAAATAAGTTTGTAATACCATAAGCTGTTGGTTGTACAGTCAGGGAAATTACATTTCATCAAATTGATACATTGCGTCAAATTGCACTGTTATAGCCATTTCATAAGAAAGTCAAAGAATGACAGTTGTAATTTGAAAATAGGGTCAGTATAAGATGTTTTAACAATAACTTTTCCAGATTTATTATGTGCAAAAATCTCTTCTTGCGAAACTTTCTTAAAAACTAGTCCTGGTTAGGCAGCGCTCTCAGAAGATAGGTACTTATATTAAATGTCTTTTGGTATACATATTATAACAGTTATCTCCAAAGCTATTTCGTAGATTACTTATGAAATATGAAAGGCTATATTTTGTGGCTTAACTGATAGGACTAAACATATTTAAGACCAATTTATCTTAGCCTAGTACCATTTTCATCTTAAAAGGAAAATAATTTCTTCAAAGTGCTTTTTAAATAGATAAAATATGACTATTAATACTTATATATTAAGAGACTTGTGCACTGTTCAATCATCTTGAAAGATAATGTTTTTCTCTCACGCACTTTCTATAGTTTGATAGTTTACACGACAGCAATACACCTGGGAAAGCTTGCACAAGTTTACAGCTTATAGATAGTGTGCAAGCACCATCGTTATATTTTGAAATAAGTATTTTTGTACATATAAATACTTATAGCTTTTGCCCGCGCCATCGTTCGCGCGGAAGTCTTAAAACAAAAAAACTACATCCCATGTTACTCGCTGACAATGTAACTTCCTAAAGGAGATTGTTTTTTTAAATCGTTGATGGATTTTTTGAAAATATCTTCACCGAAACATGCAATAAATAAAATATTTTATCTTTATAACATTCGTTTAGAATTTTAGATAAATGGTACACCTTTTCAAGGAAATACAGGCTTGTTGTTTTGATGTTTTGTATATTTAGTTTGCATTTAAAATTGGAACTGGAAGAGCCAGAAGGGACCCAGAAAGTCAGAAACAAAAAGGGATGAAAGTTCGAATATTCAGACTATTTTATTTTAGTCAGTATCCTGGCAAAATGAGTAAGAAATGATTATAGGTAACTTATAAATATAACACTTTTATCCTCGTCTAGCCTGATGGCATAATGTATTTACAATGTAGGTATGTGTTATTTGTATAAGCTCAATATAAACCCTTTCAAAGAGCGCAAATATGCTTGTGTCACAAGTTAGTTGACCACAATCCGGGGCCTGATATAAACCCGCAAGTAAAGCAGGGGTATTTTAGACTTTATCGTGGTTTTTCACGTATTTTTGACACAAGCGTTGACATTAATAATTAAATTTAAAAATGCAATGTATATGCTTTGTGGGTACCCTTAGTCAAATTAACTATGTATTTATTTAATATTTTGGATGGGGAAGGCCCTCAAGCCCCTTTAAATGCTTAATTGCAGCCTAGCTGACTTTGCATATTTTGTCGTTGTAGATTGAGTACCTAGTCAGCCAATACTTACAGCAAAGTAGATGAAAATTACTAAAACCAGTTCGTTTCTAGAAATTAATATTGGTTAGACGATTAATTTACAAATATATTAAGTTTCTAGTGTAACGGAAGTTAGTTGGCGTACTTGTAAGAGCAAATATATATACAGGGTATAAGGGACAGCCCTCCGCAGACTGATGGGCTGAATTCAGCATTCATACTAAGATGACCGGTACATGAAATTATATCATAAACGTTTCGTGAATCCAATAAACCTGATTTCATATGATATGATATTTCCTTGATCTTATATGTGATGTATCGTTACTGTGGCGAAATGCGCGTAGCGAACGGCAGCGTACCGCGGACCTTCGGCAGAGAGTGAACAGCTGATTTCGCACATCGTTTATTAGAATATTTCAACATCCATTGCTGGTTTTTATTTTATTTTAACTATTTTATTTACTTAAATGGAGTGCTGCCTACAGAGAATATAATTTTACATTGAAAATGAACAAAAATTTAAAAAAATCCTGAGAAAATTCCCGGTGGAACATGATTCAAAATAAAGGCCCTGTTAGTTTCCGGAGGGCTGTTCCTTACACTCTGTATAGAAACACTTGCAAGAAACTCTTTTTATGAAAGTTATCTTTGCAGCTTACACACTGTTCACACGTAGAAAAGTTCATAGTACAAAGTGACTAATGAATTTGAAACATTTTTAACTCCATCCCAACAAGCACAAAGTTACCGGCTGTGCATGTTACGCTGTATATTTACATATGATCCGATCCCCTATACATTTGCATAAGCCGGGAGGGTCCCGAACAATATGAATAACTCGGCTGGAGTTATTTATGTGTTGCTGCGTATTCGAGCATTATTTCACGACTGACCTGGATTTTGGAAGGAATGTTTACTGTGGGCTTGTTCTGTTATCTTGAGAGTAAGGAATACGCGACCGCGTGCTTGGAATAGATGGAGGTCTGTGGCAGTTAATAAATGAATTCTTGGGTTCTAGGTGGCTCGATGTTGTCATAAAGTGTCAGCTTATTATTTTGACCAAACCGGACGGTGCCTAGGAATCCTAGGACAGCACGATTTTGGACGTGATAATTCTCATCGGTACAGCTCCGGTTTTTTAAATCAAATAACTGTACCTAATACTGCAAACACGTTGCATGAAAATCACGAGACAGCGATGGTAAAGAAGTAGTACAATTTTTTTTTAAATCAGCCTGAATTTCTCGAAAGTTTTGTCCAAAACTCTCAGGAAAATACTCCACAATTTTCGCTATAAATTAATCCATACGTTTCTCGTTCACAGTTTCGTCTGCGTTGATGCGAGCCGTCGTCGTCGGTAGCGCTATTCATCTCGCCGTAGCTCGTAGCGCTACGGAATTAGCGGGATATTAACGGCGCTACGCCGCTACGCTGTTACGCTCTCTCTTGAGTTATCATTTTATCATAGCTCAATCTGTTTCTCACACTGAATTGAAACCCGTATTACACTACGCGATATTTAGGTGATGTATTTTTTAATCCCTTCCTACATTCCTCTTTGACACCACCCAGTTCATGGAAAGGGTCCCTAAAAATCGCCTAGTGCCCTGACTGAGTATGTGAAATCATTTGGCAGGTTTAGTGAAATGAGTACACTTAGCTTTAATTGTTTTAATGAAAACTTGTAATTTATGCTTCCAACAATCGCGTTTTATATTAATTATAACGTGCACGTACTTACGTCTTATGGACGTAGAAATAGAAATTGTAAAAGCGCACATTGTGTTCGGACATAACTTTGATCATAAGTATAATATTCAGCCATAACAACCCCATTGTTGTGCACTATAAATAGGCTTAATCAAACATGGCATGTCATCATACGATTACAAATATAGCGGAATTCCTAATGAATGACGTTAGAATTTGCAACAAACATAGTAAACTACCCTCCGATTCGTCGAACTGATCGCCATACAATTACCAGTGGTCATGTCAATTGAAGCTTACAGTGTTACAACCAGGATTCATTGGCATCAGCTTCATTTGTCATGCTGTGTGCATTCCTAGTGATCAATAGTGTGGGGCCCGATTGGCAAGTAACAGGATTAGGTCACTGCGAGCTTCATATGTATTTACTATACAGGGTTGCAAGGGACATCGATGAGGAAACGGGAAGCGCATCTTCTGGGGCACTCGTTCAATCATAGATCACATCCATCGTTTTCCATCAAGCGTGATCGAGGTCGAGAGCAGGCCCATTGAGTATTTTTTTAAAGCAATAATTTAGAACATGATTCTAGACATACAGCGGTGAAACTTTTCGTCCATTATTAAAATAAAATCAGCTCTTCAATATATTTTGACAGTGTAGGTTGCACTTTTGTATGAACCATTTTTTTTTTTGAGCCGACGGCTATTTTTTATGCTGGGGGGCTAAAATGATGTGCTGAAATTATGGTAACAATTTGCGCGTCGATATTCCCCCGTGTACATGTGTCATTTGTCGATCAGATGCAAGATTAGTGGGACGAAAATGTAAAACAACTTTCAATTGCTCTACGACTTCGGTGTCTCATACAGCAAGCACACGGCCTATGGCGAGCTATTAGAACTGTCATTTTCATTGTTGGTAGTCGAATTAATTACTAAGTACCATTACGTATCTTTGTTGGTGTGACTCACATATCAGAAGTCAGTTACTCGATTCTAGGAACGTGTTAGCTTAAAGTTCTTCTTCTTCTCTTCTTCTTCAACCCTTGGCCACCCAATGCTGAGTGTAGGTCTCTTCCAAATCTCTCCACTTATGGCGGAGCTTAAAGTTAAAGTTTTGTAAATAGACTTTTGCATAAGCATAATTAACCTATAGTGTTCCCACTGCTGAGACACAGGCTCCGTCTGTGTGAGAGGGAGTGGGCTGTAATCAGCCACGCGAACTCAGTGCGGGTTGGTGTCACATGTCTTCGAATTTTTGGTTCTGGGTCATGCCGGTTTCCTCACTATGTTTTCTTTCGTCATGTTGAGAGCATTTGTGATGAAATAATTTACACAAACTAAAGCGCCTGTCAGGGTTCGAACCCCGTTACCACTGGGCAATCACATCACTGCTCTATAATAGACTTTATTGATCTAAAAACAAACAAATTTCACCTATTCCTGATCCAAATTCGAGCCTCAATTTACGACCCTTGATATGAAACGGGTCTCTATTTACCTAAGCGTGTTAACATAATATATTATGTAATAAACTAAAGGCGGAAATGGGTCGAAAAGATTATTCTTAGACATATCGTGAATCTACTATACATTTTTAATGACCCGACGAACTTAGGCTTACGATTAAGATAAATAGACAAGTTTGAAGAATCAAGTGCCATAACCAATTTCTTTGATAAATACATAGATAGCCTGTTTGTGATAAATCGTTTTCAAAAAGGTACGGTATTTACACGGCAGATATACTGTGGAAGCGCCGCGAGTAGTCGCCATTAAAAGACATCATCATCTGCCAAGCCTTTTCGGCTTCCTGTCTAACCGGATGCAGCTATATACCAGTATTTTACATGGAGGGACTGCCTATCTTACCTTCACAGTTGCTGGGTATACGATACCATTTTCGTAAGACTTTTAGGCCTAGAAGGACATACACAGATCTTATTGGTGAAGTTCTAGCAGAAAGATCAAGTGCGTAGTACTTGCAACCGGCGTGCGTGTATCAAATGTGTGAACGTGAACGACACAAAAGGAATATGTAAGTATCGTAGCAGGTGGTGTTCTGTATTTTCATTCCTCTAAGTACCTGGTACTTATTGACAGGCCTGCACTGTCCTCCCATACCTATTATCACTGTAATTTGAAAACATTGTAAAAGCCAATTATTTTTAAAAGAGTAACCGTGGAGTTTCTTGCCGGCTCTTCTCCATAGGAAGCGACAAATTGGAACCGTGCACCTAGCTTCTGACGTTTCATAAATGCCCATGCAGGCTTATGTGAAATAAAATATTTTGATTTTGATTTTCTGTCTACCCCCATGGAAAGGCGGGAGTTTATATATATGTGTGTGTAAGTGTGTATGTGTATGTGTATTTTATAAATCTATGTTAATTTGTCCTTTTTAATTGTTTTATTGTTATTGAAATTCAAATGCAATTTATTTTAGTGTAAACCTATGTTGTAATTGTGTAATTTTGTGTGTAAGTTCAGATACAAGTTACTTGTTTATAAATAAATGACTATGATTATGTCGTTTTCAAAATTGGCCATTCACGTAATATTATAAAACATCGTGTTCTCTGATGGTAACATTTGATTTCGTTTCATAAAAAAAATTGACAAGTGTTTGTACAAACTTACATAAATAAATAATTTATCATTTACACACAATAAAACCAAGAAAAACATATTTCCGTAAATCTTTCATTATGTATTTTGTAAAACCGAGCATCATTTGGTTAGTTTCCCCCTTCATTAGAACCACGTGAAAACTGGTGAAAACCGTATTAAAATCCATCAAGTAGTTTGGGAGTTGCTTATTATTACCACGTGAGTTTGCGACGCGAGCACGCGAACTAACGATTTTGTTTATGTAACTATTTAGAGATACCTCATTTTAACCGCTTTCGCTTTAAATTCGCTTTACATAGTTGTAGAGAACCGTGTGTGGACACAAAGCCGCATCAAATTTTAAATTCCTCTTTGCTTTGACACAAACCGAAAAAAGGTGAAATTTTGTTTTAGCCCGAGTTCACTGAGAGCTGTTTCAGAAAAAATATGGCTTTTTGACGTGCATTTGACTCGATTTGATGCATGCGGCTTGCGGGTGACGATTTAATCGTCACTCACCGATTTATTTTTTCAAATATGTCATTTCTGTTAGGATTTATAACCTGTATAAAAATATAAGAGCAGCAAGGGTATATTTAGATTCAACCAGTAAAGTTTCTAGCGACTGAGCAGTAAAAAGCTAGAAACTGAAATAGTAATCACCTCTTCCATATTCTAGTTTCAATTTGAGGCGTTCATTTTACTCCATTCAGTAATCATTTGGCATGATGGTGTTCAGTACTATTCAATAATAATTTAACTTTCTATCTTGTACTTGTGCTACGTGGTTACTGTAAAGTTTAGTCTTTTCAAGTGTTTTATAATGCTTTTATCTATGATGTCCGTACTATGTATACTATAGTGTGCCAAAATCAGTATTCCAAGATATTTTCATTTATAATAACAAAAACAGCATGTCATGTCTTATTTCTTTAAAGAATTAACCAAGTAATCCCTTGAATACTTCCAATCTATTAATTATTAATGTTCTCGGAAGCCAATCCGATTAACTTTTTTATTCGAGCCAACTTTGTCAGTAATCAACTTATGTCTTCAAAACTGAAATCTTGACAGTAAGGAAAAAGTTTCCATAGCTTGAATTATAAAATAGATACTATTTTAAAACTGATATGTTAAACATGCAGTTTAACATGTACTAATGAAATAAGATATTGTGTGATAGTTGTTAAATTTTATGTGTATTTGTACTGGAATCGGGGCGAGTAGAATAAAGTTATCAAAAGTTAGATGACTTATGGAGATACGACACGGATTTGTAGTGCGTAGTTTATGGGTGTTTGTTGATGTAGTGTAATTTTAGTAAACAAATAAACTTAGTGAGTTAGTTTATTATCGATTTATGTTAGCATTGTGTGTAAGGATCGTAGCAGGTGTAGTTTTTGCCTACCCCCATGGGAAGGCGTGAGTTTATGTTATGTTGACATAGTTGTTGGAACAGTAGGGTATTACACCCATTTTTGAAAAGTGTCTTAATTAGATTCTAGAGTGCTAACAAAGCAATAAAATAAACATAACATTTTTATTTAATCGATTAATTAGTGCCATAAAAATGTATTTGTATTTTACATTATCAAATTTCGTGCGTAATTTGACGAAAACGTCGGACGCAGTGGACGCCATATTGTTCTGTGGGTATGACGTCAGTTTGCTATTTAAACAAATGCGCTGATATTTTATAAGATAATTGTTTAATTTTTTTTTTAATGGGTTATTTTTCTACTTATCGTTGGGTTGCTGTTCCTGATTGCAGAATATTATTTAAATAAAAATAATAATAGTTTAAAAAACTAAAAAAACACGCTTTAAAAACCAAACTAAATTAAAAAAAAAAACTAAAAAAAGACGCTTTAAAAAACAAACTAAAAAAGGAGAAAATAATTTAATTAAATTAAAAAGCGTGGGGTGCTTGACATTAATTGATTATAAAATACCTCAAAAAGCTCCCCACGCTTTTTAATTGAATTAAATTATTTTCTGTTTTTTTAGTTTGTTTTTTAAAGCGTGTTTTTTAGTTTTTTAAACTATTATTTATTTTCTATTTTTTAGTTCTAACTACAAAAACGTGTTTTCTTTTTTCTCAATTTTTTTTTTAAAATTATTGAATTGTCATCGGTCCTCGATAAGTTTACAAAGTTTCAATGAAATCTGACCGTTTAGAGTGGGTCAAAATCGCGCTCTAAGGAGTCGGTTACATACAAACAAACTAACAAACAAACATACAAGTGAAGCTAATATAAAGCGTGTAATTACTTTGGTTACGAAAATAATAAAAGTACTAAGTTGCTCAGTTGACATGCCGTATGACGTAATAACATGGCGGCCACTATTTCATGGTGTTCAAAAATAGATAAAAAAAACTGAAATCTTAATTTAAAAAAAAAAATTAAATATTAGTTTTAGTTCATGAAAATTAACTAAAACTAACATTTACCGACTGCATTTTGCTTATGCTGTCTTAATAATATATTTTCAGATTTTTTCTCATATAGAGTAAAATATCTTATTGTTAATAATCTCGGCCGATCGATTAGCTACGCTTGCCGCGGTTGGTACGTGGATGGGTGACGATCTTTACATGCCTCGGAAAGTACGTTAAGCCGTTGTCCCGTCTGTCTTTCGTGGATCATTGTCGGTCATTAACGAAAAGAAGAGATTAAAGATAAGATAGATTAGAATAGAATAGAACACTATTTATTTTGTACTCCATAGATACGAAAAGAAAGGAGGTTGAAGATTTTCCCTCGCAGTTTTACACGAAAATAAACTTAAACGAATATAATTATCCATATCTCACAGTCAAGAACGCGGCTTTTCATTGCTAATTCTCATTAAAAGTCAGCACTGTACACATTGTTCGCGTGGATGAGCCGAAATGAAATCCAATTACTTGTTTTAATTTGAGAATATATTCGGTAGGGAACTTTACGTCGCTCGACGGTTGTGAGTTTTTAGGGTTCCGTTCCCAAAAGGGTGCAAATGGGACCCTATTACTAAGACTCCGCTGTCTGTCCGTCCGTCTGTCACAGGGCTGTATCTTTTGACAACAAATAATAAAAAATAATCATTTAAGTGTATGTGTGGTATAGCCCTACGCTACCCTTCGGGGTAACAAGGCGCGATGTTATGTTATGTAAATAGCGTTCTTTTACTAAGGTGTTTTCAATTGTACGGTGGTACGGAACCCTTATCCCCAACTCGCACTTGGCCGCTTTTTTAATTCACATGCTGCGAAATTATTTAACGGTCGAGCCGCCATGTAAAGCTTTAAATCAGCGTTAGTTGGCCAAACATTTGTGTTGAGTTAAACTGAAATTTGAGCCGGTAATCTTTTTTTTTGCGTGGATTGTAAATGATAATCTGTTGTGAGCTCTTTGAGATATGGTGGCATGATTATCCTTACTTTATTATTAATATTATAAATGCGAAAGTTTGTATGTATGGATGCATGGCTGTATGTATGGATGTTTGTTACTTTTTCACGCACAAATGACTGAATGGATTTGGATGAAATTTGGCACAAAGATAGATTATAACTTAGTTTTACACATAGGATACTTTTTATGCCGAATCCCGTGGGATAATTATCGATCTCCACGCGGGCGAAGCCGCTAACAAAAGCTAGTTATAAATAAACCTGTTCCATTCATTTTGATCGCGTAAGTATTGCACTTTTCTATGAACAGACGATTTTTTTTGATAACCGACAAAAATATTCTACTATAAGGCGTGTACAGTCATGTGCTGAATTCATGGATACAGTTTTCGTGTCGATGTCCCTGCCACCCTGTATTTCTGTCAACACGAACAAGAACATGTAGCCTAGGTTATTCTAATATTACATTACAATATTTTCCTATTATATCTTTCTAATTACAACCAGTTACACTGATCTCTCAAATACAATATAACCTATTTCTAAATCGAAAATAACCACTACTCATTGCCCGTTCGTAATTTTCTGATCCTATCTTTAGAGATTATATTGAACTGATATTGTTGAAAACCTTGGCCTGATTGGCTTAGATTGTTCTAGATTTCTATAAGTAAGCACTTGAACTAAGAAAATAATGTAGATAATAGCCATTTTTAGATAAAAACAGGATTTCAGAGTGAAAGTAAACTTCCTGTTATAAATTAATAAGAACAACTCTACTATTGGAAAAGAGAAATAAGGCCTTTTTGTCCTCACAAGCTACAATGTTTTATTTATATTTTCAGCGATTAAGTTCTTACTGGAGAAATATATTCATCTCTCCATGTAAGAATTTTCTAGAAGTTATAAAGCTATGACGAAATGGAACATATTACAAAATATAGGTTGTGTAAAAGTGGATAACAGTGCTTTGGCAACTTGCCACTCTGTAAGGCAATTCTATTTATTCTTAGAACTTTCATAGTATTCAAAGATCTTGCAATGGGTAGTATTCAACATGAACACATTGTCAAAAATTCACTCAGAACCACAGTTCAAAGTTGTATTGCGGATAAAGTGACATAAAGGATTAAATTTTAATGAGTGTGCACCAGACTGTAGCATGTAATTCTTGACGCCCCTTCGTCAGTTATTTAAAAACAAAATGCTGTTCTATACATTTCAACCGCGTATGCACTTTTCTAAGAAACAGCAGTTTTTTTTCTTCGATAACCGTCGAAATGTTTCTAAGCTTAGGGTCTATAATCATATGCTGAATTCATGGTAACATTAAGCGCACTTGTTTAAAACAAAATCTGTATAGGTATATTTGTGCTTATCAATACAAGGTAAGTAAAATTGTAGGTATGTGATAAATCAGGGTGGTTCCGTGTCTACCTAGCTGGGTGACAGCTGACCTTTGTCGTGCCGGGGCACCGCACCCAGGCTCGCTCTAATGTCATGACAGTTAGACCTATATTGATCACGGAATCGGAAAATATACCAAAAATAGAATACTCAAACCGTTGTTCCTTTTGTTGTTGTATTTTGAAATAGAAGAAACTAATTGAGTCACGTTGATGGTTGTTGTTTTATTCCACGAATTTTGATCCACGAGTTTCGCGAGTAAAGTGGTTTTGTATAATTCTTTGCAGAAACGTGGCTGTCGGCACGTGTGCTGTCTATTTTTGGGCAAACAAGTTGATTTTGTTAAACCAAGGTTGTTACTTCTTGTTAGCGTGTCGATAGCAATCTAAATACAGTCAGCCCAGAAATTGGCTACGAGCTTGGCACTTTCAGCAGCGCCCATCAATTGCTGTAGCGTGCAGACAACAGGACACGCTGGACTAGATATTAAGTACCCCATTATTTCTGGGACAGCACCACATTACCACCAAGGTAGGCACCGTAAGGTCTTCATCCTGCATGGTTTTAGCATGTAACCTTCGCGAGTCTGTTATAAGTTGATGGCATAATTACGAAACAAAGATTATTTCGTAGGAAGTAAAGAAAAACAGCAAGGGTTTTTTTTTGGGTAGGAAATCATCAAATAACTTCTCCCGATCTGGGTGGAACATGAGGGCGTGTCAGACTTTTACTGACTAAAATCCAACCGTATTCCATCAGTTGCCTGTGTGCCCTGGCAGGCATCGGAGGGGTTAGTAGTAGAGCTGACTTGGAGTATGTCACATTATAAAATAGGCATAAGACAAAACCGGCGAAAAAAAGAGTTTATTGTCTGGAGTACCCCCTTTTTAAATTTTATCTTACTTTTATTATTTGTTGTTATAGCGTCGATAGACTACCTATTACATGAGATATAGGCTATATTATTCTCATCGTTCGTTCGTCTGTCTACCAGCGAGCTATATCATTTTATAGTCCGCTGGTAGACAGACAAGCGAACGGACAACAGAGGCTTAGCAATAGGGTGCTGTTGGCAACCTGTGGATAACAACGTATACCGGTTCCGTAATCATTATTATTTTAATAACTTCTAAACTGCTACTGATGCCACTAACTCGCCTAATACCGACTTACTACCATTTTATAAGAAACCTGAATCACAGGTAGATAAATTGACTAGTTGCCAAAAAATACACGTCTCATGTGCCTGTAATTTTATACAGGATGGCAGAGACATCGACGCGCAATGTGTAACCATAGATTCAGTAAACGATCCTAAATAAATAAAAAATGCTGTTCCATGCATTTTGACTGCGTTGTTATTGCACTTTTCTATGAAACAGCTGACTTTTTTTACTGCCGGCGAAAATTTTCTACGCTAGGTGATGTCGCGTCGCACGTCTAGAATCATGTGTTGAATTCATGGTTGCAGTTTGTGCGTCGATGAGTAAGATATTCTGAGGTAACCTATAAAGAACGCATAGTTGAAAAAGATTGCGTGATCTAGGCAACTGAACGCCGCGGCTAGCTTTGTGTTGGGAACAAATTAGAATAAAAGTGAAAGCTACGGTGGCGTAATAATATGTGGAGAAACCTATTGAAAATTAGTACACTAGAAAGGACTCTTGCTGTAAATACTCTTCATTTATATATATTTATTTATCTACTAACCGCCATGAATAATAATAATATTGCGCATAAAAATAACACAAGTAGGTAGGTACCGCTCATCTAATTTTACAATATTTGTAAATATGTGAGCACCATGTATCTATCACATAAGTAATTAATTTACTTGTCATTCCTTTATCTAAAATGATTTTTTCCTATTGTGGTATAAGTAGTAACTTTATTCTAGGTGCGTCGTCTTCACATATAATAATGATATAATTGTTTACATAATATTGTTAAAAGAGTAACAGTGGAGATTTTTGCCAATTACTCTCCAAACGAAAATACCTTTTGGAAGACTCAACTAGAACTAATTCTATTTTTTTTGTAAATTTTTACGTTAAAAAATGCCTTTTATCGATTTGAAATAAATGATTTGACTTTGCTCGGAAAAGTCTAAAACATGCAAGAAAAAAAGCATTGTTTTTGGACCCGTTAGTCACTCTTTTCCTTCAATCCATCAGTCAGCTCGTTCTTTAACAACCCCTCCCAAGTTACACCATGTTGGTTTAATATTATAAAGTTGAACATTTTAGACGTCGGCTGTTAAAACTTCCGACACAAAATTCACCTCATTTTCATCTGTACGCTGAAACATGTTTTTAATAAACTTATCCTTTCTTGAAAAAAGGCGATTGGCCTTGAAAGTTCTTATTACGGAAACACGAGGCCTTGGGAAAGGCCTTACAGATTAAGTTCTTAGCTGAGGAGCTGGTGTTAAAAGCTTAAACTGGTCTCTTGTTTCAATGCTTCGGCGTTCGTACTTCTTGAGAGGACAAAAGAGGTTTAATGATGGATTGCCACGGGTTTATATTCTTGGAGAGTAAGTTGAGTTGTTTACTGAAAAAAATGTACCTACTGAAGATATCGATAAAAGTTTATTCTATCTAAATTGTACACACAATTTTATTATTGCTCTGTTCTGAGTTTAGAAACTTGATATACTTTTCAAGTACCTACGTGTACATGTCTTGAGAAGAATTTACTGCGGTCCATATAGCAAAGTTTTCAATCACTTAATTAAGCAAGAACAATTTATCATTTATTTATCTACAAGTTTATTTTCTTGAAGAGTACGACGATGAGTTGATTGAAAAATCTAGGTAGAAATTGTAAAAAGAAATTGAAGATATTGATAGAGTTATTATTTTCTGTTTCAAACGATATTGAACTCGCAAGCATGACATGAGAGGAATTTAGTGTAGTCTGTATAACAAGAGTTTCCAATTAAGTAATGAGGAACAATTGATTATTTACGATGTAAAAAAGGAAGGCAGGTAGGCACGGCACTCAAAAAAAAAAATTCCCTACTTACTCATATTTCCATTTGATTGCTACAAGCATTCGACAAATAAAACCAACATCAATATCAATTTATATTCCGAGTATACGTGAATTAATCGTTTTAGTCTGTTTGCACTCGGAAACTTATTCTGAACCTAAAGTGATTGGGTTGCGCTACAGAAATTATGAGCAAACAGTGGATACATAAAAAGTTAAAAGCTCTCTGCGAAAATATTCTGAAGATGATTTATCAATTTTCGTTTATGCCAAATGTGATTTTATGTCTAATTGAAACTGGTTTTGGCATATTTTCTCTGAAAGGTTTTACTTGTTTAAATATGCTGTGATGCTAAAGAAATGGGCGAAAACTAAAAAAATATGTTCAGGAAAAACGGTCTGTAAAAAATATGTTTAAATACATATAGTAAGTTTGTTTCAAACACACTGCGGTAGTATTTTCTGTTTGAAGATTTTGGTGTTACTTCTGTGAAGTACACGGAAAAGCTCTTTTCTTACTCCTCTAACTAAGAAACAGTTTTAAGTACTTAGTTTGAAGACTAAAGTGTCTTGGTAGTGCAAAATAAGTTTTTACTGAAGTAGTTTTCGTCACTTCGGGGAATACAGATATTTTGATGTTTTATTGTGTAACTTAGCTGCTGCCCGGAGCTGCGTCCGCATGGATGTCGGAAATGATCCCACGGGCAGGTGCTCACAGGACAAAAAATTATGCGTACTACATGAGCTATCAGCCAGTGAAAGTACTGTCAAAATCGGTCCAGCCATCTGGTACGAACAAAACCAACAGACAAAAGAAAAATGTTGTTTTGCTATAATAGTTATAAACTATTTTAACGTAAATACTTTCATATGCCTACGTAAAAAGCTGTTTTGCCAACAGACACTTCAATTTTATTTATCGGTATAGATCGCGGAGTAATGAAAGAAGAGTTTTGACGTGAATAAGTCTTTAAATTTGCTACCAAATGGGGGCAATCCAAAAGACCTAATGATAACAAAATCGGCGGATACAGTTTGGCGTTGCAGTTTCGAATCTATCCTCTACATCCAAAATTAAATTATGCTACTGGATAGCTAAAGGATCAAATAATTCATTACGATAAACGAGAACAGTGACGCATCGCGCGCGGTGGAGGGGGAATCGCCGCCATTTTGAGATTATTTTGCTGCGTATCGACTTATCGAGATTTGCAATTAGTAAAACTTTGGACTCGGAGAAGCTACGATGTTCGTTTAAGTTTTATATTGTAACACAATAATTATTTGTTTCCTTGCTTTTATCATAAATACATAAAATAAAATATTTTATTAAAAAAATATAACCCATTACATAAACATATTCACGTACAACACACGGCCGTCTCCATGACAAAGCCACACCCCATTTTTTTTATTACTCCATGGTATAGACTATGTTTTTGTAATGTTGGGTAGGTACAACTTCGAGAAAGTTCACGAAACACAGTCACCATGTAAGTAAAGCTAATTATTACTTTAATTAAACAAAGAGTTCCAGCCTGATGTTTATTTCTACCATTCAGGCCTAACTACGCTGATTGTAGGACTTGCGAAGTAAAGTCACTACTTCTTGTAAATGTCTTTAATGTGCTGAAAACTTTACCGGAGGGTGAAAACGATAGCTATAAGTTTTACGCAACACTGAACTGTTTAATGTTTTGTAAGATTTCTACTTCTTAAACGTATAAGTTTAGAAAGGGATCGAAAAGTTTTAGCTTTGTTAAATTCCTTATTGGTTGAGAAGCCCACAACTATTGCAAGAATGTCTGTAAATTGTGAGGACTATGTTGTTGGTTATAAGGTTTAATTTGTGTATAGCACATGATTATGCTATACACAAATTAAACCTAGACTGATAATGTCTATAATGTCCCCTCCACCTGGGACACAAGACTTCTCTCTTCTAGAGGAATGGGCCGTAATCGACCACGCGGGCCCAGTGCGGGTTGGTGCCAATTCGTGTATATTGCATTATCATGAATTCTATTCTACTATAGAATACGAAATTTCTGCACCGCGCTGGCAGCGACTAGAAAGGTCTTTACGAATAATATCTATGTCCGGATTTCGCGCAACTGAGCGCCAGCTAGCTGTCACAGAGCATTGATACACTTGTCGCGGGCCGCTAGGTTCTATGACTACCTATACGGTGACGTTAACTGACACGTTTGGTCAGCGACTGATCAAGAGTTCTGACCGCCCTAGGCTAATTATGAGGACGCGCCCCCGCCAGGTGACGGCCTAAAAAGTATTAAATGAGTAGAGTAGTAGTGTGAAAATTTTAACATGGTTCATACTACCTATAAAAGTTTTCAGACCGATCTGCAAGCGAAACTGACGTTGTCCTTTAATCTGCGTAACATTCAACCTTAGGGTGGCAAACCATTTATTAAGCTGACCGTACATAAAGGCAAAGTACCACACGCATTATAAGACCAAAATGATGACAAGTGACTGTAGGCTACCAAGTAGAAAACCAAATCCATGTCGTGTTTGGCCGCATGACTTGTATTGGCTTAGTTTCTATAGACAACTTAGTTGCCATTGCCATTGACCATGAGTGTGGTCATCTAGTGTGTGAAGTTGCTTCGACTTGGGTATTTTTTAAATATTTACACCTCTGTTATTGTTTAAAAAAAGAGGAGAGGCATCATACAAGTGAAACATTTTTGCAACTGATTAATGATTTATTTGAAAATTATAGTAATTAAGTAAATATTATTAGATTATACAAAAGTCCTTTTTCGTGCTTTAGCGTTTGCAAATCTTTCCACAATTTTTTCAAATTTAATAGTTTGTAAAAAATCACTTTCTATGTACATTAGCGAGAGCGCTGCAAGTTTTTGCTGGCGGAGTATGGAGCGCAAGTAATTTTTAACTCTTTTTTAAGTGCTGAAAAAGACCTTTCGCCGCTGCAGATGGTAACACTCATTGTCAAAAAAATCTTAATATTATCTCCACATTCGGGAACAAGCATGAAATATTAAAACTTTTCATTAACTGCAACAAACCCTTTGGGGTTCTGGCAGAAATAGAATGCTCGGCCTCGGAGTCAGATTTTAAAAACTGCGCCAAATGGACGCATTCTTCTGCAAAGGTTTCTTCTAAATCAGTGGCATATACAGGGTGAAATTGAAAACATGCGACAAACCGAAATGGGAGATTGTACTCATCATTATGAACAACTTTTACTAAGGGACCAATGATGCAATCGCAAAAAAAAAACAGCTGTTCCCTACATTTTGACGAGTTATGCGAACATAAATGTAGGGAACAGATGTTTTTTTTTTCGGGATTGCATCATTGGTCCCTTAGTAAAAGTTGTTCATAATGATGAGTACAATCTCCCATTTCGGTTTGTCGCATGTTTTCAATTTCAACCTGTAGTTGTCTGGTCCATGCAGTTTCCATAAGAAACCAAACTTTGTATTTACTGTATTATAAATAATTTGCCCGTTTTTTAAGTGCACTTTAAGACAATCAATAGCTGCATAATAATTATCAACGATGAAAGATCGTCTCCCTTCTAACTCAATGTGCCCCGTTTTAACTTCATCAAAATGAAATTTTGGTTTCTTTCTTCTTCTTACATCTTTTTTGTATGTGGTCACTTCGCATCTCTTGATTGCCTCTTATTCAAAATTTTCGAACTCTTTTTCGTCACGCAACGTATCAAGATAAGCATGTAATGTCTCATAAATCGTAACAACGTTAGATAAATCAACAGAACTTGCTTGTAGCTGTGCACTAACGATTTGAAACTTTACGAGCACAGAGTTCCAAAAGCACAAAATTATTGTAATTTCTAGAGTTTTCGTTTTTTCTAATATTCCTTTTGCTTCTATTTTGATCTCTTTACTTTGATTTTCATCTTCGCAAATAGAGTTTGATGTTTCCAGACCTTGTTTAAATGAACTGTATAAGGCTTTGCTTGCATCTGCTCGCGCACTCCATCGAGTTTTCGATAGATTTTCTAGTACCGTCGATTAATCGTCCAATTTGGATAACAAAATTTGCCATCTGCTTGTAGATCCAGAAAAAAAAAATTGTATAAGTAGTTGTTGTTCCAGTGTAAAAAAAGCAGCTGACTCGTCACTACTTTCCGCGGCAGCCGATCCCACGAGTAGTAGAGAATGAGCCGCACAAGGAACAAAAGTAGCCAATGGATTTATAGCTTTAATTCTTGACTGAAGACCTTTGTATTGACCAGACATATTGCTAGCATTATCATAACTTTGGCCACGACAGTCTTTAATATCAAGTTCCAAAGTTTTATCAACTGTCGCAAGAACAGCCTTCTCCATGTCTTCACCTTTATGACAGCAACTGGGTAAAAATGTGACAAAACGTTCGACAGGTTCGCCGCCAGGCAAAATATAACAAATTATAATGTCAACTGATCGGTGTGTGACATATCTGGAGTAGAATCAATGCTAATCGAATAATATTTTGGTTTTTTTATTTCTCCTATGATCGAAAGTCGAACTTCGTCAGCGAAAAGTAAAATAAATTCGTCGATAATAGAGGATGACAAGTACGATGGAGTACCTCTGCCTTTTTGTCCAAATCTCACCAAATCTTCAGCCATGAAAGGATCAAATTTAGATATAAGCTCAATACAGCCAAGAAAGCTCGACCACCGACCGATTCGAGTAACAAGTCAGTGTTTGTTTAAGGCGCACTTTTTAAAATTTCAAAATTTATTGTTAAAATCACGGACTCTCAAGCGCATTTAGTTTTAGTGTTTTGTCTCGGCCTAGTTGAAATAGGTATGTAGGGTAGATGCAATGATGCTAGATTAGTGCATGCGAAGACACGATTTCAGCGCGCCCCCCCCGATCCTCGCGCCCTAGGCTGCAGCCTAATTAGCCTAAGGGTTAATCAGGCCCTGCGTTTGGTTTATAAAAGAAAATTGATGACACCACTGTTTTTAGCAGCAGCTGCCGAGGAGGATACCGTGCTCTGTGAGAAATCCATCAGTAAGAATTAACTAAGAAGATTTTTATTACGATAAGAGTTTTCGGATCGTATTTTATTATCTCCCTGGATCACAAAATACATTAGTTGCGTTCATTATATTCAATTTTAAATACCATATTGCAACCGTGGCCTTCACTGTGCCTTGAAATTAATTTAAACAGACGCATAGTATTTAAGGTAAACGCAGCTATCAACGACCCATCGAAAATCTGTAGTTATTACCGACCTATAAATGTAATTAGAAATCTTTACGTTTCCAGAACTGTTGTAGCTATAGGTAGGCAAAGTTACACACGCGTTTATTCCTTGAGCATCGTATACTTTTACTTTAGTGTGAATAGCTGTGCAAAAAAGAGATAAAATACGTCAGATACTGAGGGGCAGCGTGGACGCAGGAAATGTCGTACTGTTCCCTTGTTCCTTCAAGTAAGTACGTGACTTTTCTAATTAAGACATTTATACAAACAAATGACATCTATACCTTATCTTATATTACTAAATGTATTCATTCAAGTGTCAACTCTTGATTTCTTACGACATTTTATTAATAAAAAGTAATTACAAACGATAAAACTTTAAATTAAAATGGGATGGTGTTAGGTTCATCAGTTTTAGTCGTGGCAGCTATCAACGACCCTTAAGTCGGCAATGGCAGCAACGTAACATTTCGTTTTATTTTTCTTTTATGTTATTAAATCACACTAACACAAGTATTTTTATGGACCAGTTTAAATCTAAGCTATCAGTCTTTATAAAAATCTATTAGCGACTAAACTTTTTTGTCTAGTTTTTACCTTGTAGCGTTGTCAATTTAACCAAAGTTATGATATTTTTCGAGGATCGATATTGAATAGTTACAGTTATAAATCATTGTTTTTGTGTTTAAAACAGTGTGTATTTGTTCATATTTTTTGTGACATTATTCAATTATAATCTATTTTATAGTCCGAAGGTCAATTGAATTAAAATAATCATTTTTTATGAGTCGGTAATACAATTTATGTTTATACTTACATACTTTATTACCGACCCATGAGGGTCGGCAATAGCAACTATGAGCAGCTATTACCGATCGTATATAGATTATTTAGTTTGTCACCTACTTTTATGACATAATAGGTACCTACCTATTAATAAATGCTACTTCTTGGCTAAAGCAACATAAAAAATACAATTATATTTTTTTCCAGAAGTATGGAACCACAAAAGCGGCGAAAAGTATGATGAATGTATTTTTTAAGTGACTTTAATGTTTCGTTTGTAAGCACCAGTTGTACCAAATCATATAATGTAACTAACTAGTTGCAATTTATTTCTAAAAAGAGGTGAAGCAGTGACTGTGATGATTAATATTATAATTTTCAAAAAATTATTATGATCTCAATAGCATAAGGAAATATCCTGGAGTTTGAATTTATTCCTTAAATTAAAATATATATGTGTATTAATAGTAATAAGTTGATTAATTTAAAAGTTTATAATTATTTAGTTCATAGGTATTACTAAGAAGTACTAATTTGTTTTATTAAAAATAACGAAACAAAAAAAATAATAAAAAGTATTTGCATTTTTATTTTGTTATAATTTATTAAGATCGGTAATCATCATCATCACTAGCTTATATACATTCCATTGCTGGAAAAAGGCCTCCTCTCAAACACGATCGGGAATAGCTGCATAAAAATCGTTAATAGCTTCACAGCCGTTTTTTATGGGTCGGTAATTGCAACAATCGACTATCACATTGTAAATTATTTTTTACAAGATAATCCTTTATTTAAATGTATTTGATTCAGTAAATACATTTTTTATACATAACACTAGCATATAAAATGAAACTATTAATCTTTAGAGGAACCAGTATACTAAAAAAATATGGTTGATTTTAAAATTGCCTTAGGGGGGTCGTTAATACCTGCGTTTACCTTAGGAACTTTGGTTAGGTTATACGTCCGGGAGATTAGAGGAAAATGTTCACTCACTCTTGATCCCGAGTCTTACACAAAAGCTGTCAGTTCTTAAAGGCTTTCGTCGAGTTTCCGTCTGTGGTTTTAGTCAGTAGTTTAGAACATCGGCAAAACAAATACGTTGGTACTTCATCAATCTATCGACGGTCCCTACATATAATCCCCTAACTACAAATGACAAATTTTACAGGAGAGCGCTTCAAAGTTTCAAACACGTGTACATCATGTCCTAATTAATGTAATGTCATGATGGATTTAAAGTGCATTTTGTTATCTTAGACTTATTTTTACTAAACTAAACGATAGTATAGGCTGGCCTGAAGGTCACGAAAACAAAACATGCAAATCACGTATCTACCACTTAGTTGATTGTACTTAAGGAGCGTCGCTATGTAGACATAAAATTGAGAAAACTAATTCAGTCTCACTTTCTTTAGTTGTAGACTAGCTTTGCTTGCGGCTTCGCCCGTGTGGAGGTCAGAAATGATCTCACGGCAACGTACTACCGGCATAAAAAAGTATATTTTGTGTTAATGCAGGATATAAACTATTTGTGTGCCAAATTTCATTCAAATCCGCTCGGCCGTTTTTGCGTAATAGAGTAACAGACATCTGAACATACAAACTTTCACAATTATAAAATTAGTACGAATAGTAGGATTCGTTTAGAACGTTGAAATAATAATGTAAACGCGACGGTGCGACGTAATTCTGGTAGAACAATTTTGATGAAAACAAGAAATTTTTCTCCACCGTGTGTCTGTCTGTGTGAGTTACTACTTAGTAACAAAAACTCACGACTTTCACAACTAAGATTTGTTAATCACCGTATATGTAAAGATAGATAACTTTCAAAAGGACGTGAACAATCATAGCTACGATTCAAACCACTCTCAATTCTAAAGAAACATCTTAACGTCCGTCAAACCTGAGCATCGAGCTCAGTTCCACAAAGTCCGTTTACAAGTACAAAGAGGGTGCTCTTGTGAAGTGGTGGGGGAAGGAAATCACGTCGAGATTCTCGATGGGCCTTCGATGAGGGCCGTCCCTCTGCGGGCCTCCAATGAGCGCCGTCTCTCCGCGGGCCGCTTGCTCAGCCGGCTTGAGCTAATACCCGGTTTTGATCTAATTAGGAATACCGGGATATTGTATAGGTATTCCGTGAGTGGATTTGCTTTTTGTAATGGATTGCAGGTTTGTAAGAGGTGATTATGTGGATATTTTTAATAAGGTACGTATTGGGTTTTTATGTTTTTTCTTCTTAATTCACGATGGGTGGTTGGGGTTTGGATTCACATAAGCTTGATAAATAGGTATAGGAGTATACAGAACCTTACATTACTCTACCACGCGTCATGCATTCTGCACGCACAGCAATTGTACCTAGCTATGATTGCAAATAATATGTAAAAATACATTTTAATACGAACATGCGAAGTGCGGGTGTACTGTAGGTAACACTCTGCCCAACCATTCTGGGAAACAGGGCGTAATGTTAAGTGTGTGTATTTCATAATAATATTTCAATAATAATCAGTGTTTAACAAATATTCACAGCGGTCGGTTTTATTTCATAATTCCTATAGAATCGACCCGTAATCATATCAGTAAGTGTAGGGGACCCCTACAAGGAGCGTCCCCTATCAAAAGGCCTTCAATTGAAATAAGTATAAAAGCTCCTAATAAAAATACTTAATATTCTAATTATCAGCTGAACAAACATACATGGTAGGTAGATACCTATAATCAATTATTTTTCCCCTCTGAAAGGTAGGTAAGTTTAATATAGAAATTGGGTCAGCTCTTAAAATAAACTTCAGTCTAGACTGAACTGTTTTCACACAGTTTAGGCACAAAAGTTGAACAATGTGATGCTATATAGAAAGATAGGGTTAAATAAACAAAAAGCTACGTGAATCTAGAATCATTTTGTATTCTAGCTTGAATAAATGTAGCTTTTTGTATTAATAACATTTTGAAGGAAGCTTTTTCTGTTGTTCTGTCCCAGCTCTGTAGGTCGATCATTTTGTTTCTAGTTTTTTTTTTTTGCGTTATTTTGTCGTTGTATTGTTATTTGTCACGAGTCACTGTCGCGTGCGAAACATGACAGCGGCAAATTGGAACGACGTGAATATTTGAATGAAATTAATTATGGCAAATTAATTAAAAGTGATATTGATAGCTTTATGTCTTTTATGCGATGTAAACCTTTGTAGAACGTTTCTAGAACTCAATTTGTACCAAAATACTTAGCATTATTTTGATTGTGATGTGTCCGTCAACCAGTTTTGCCATGGGGTATCGTGTTACCCAGTAACTGGGTTGTGAAGGTCAGATAGGCAGTCACTCCATGCAAAAAGTTAAGAATTAAAACAGGATATAATAATCTTTATTTTTTTCGATACATCTTACTCTATCACACTTTGTCTAAGCCACCACGTTGAATTTTATTTTTTACTAGCTTCCGCCCGCGGCTTCGCCCGCGTGTAATTCGGAAATTATCCCGCAGGAACGTACTACCGGGATAAAAGTTATCCTATGAGTTAATCTAGGTCATAATCTATCTGTGTGCCAAATTTTATCCAAATCCATTCAGTAGTTTTTACGTGAAAAAGTAACAAACATCCATCCATCCATACTTACAAACTTTCGCGTTTATAATATTAGTAGGATAACATTACGCCTATACTTCCCAAAGGGTTTTAGGCAGGGTATACAACGTTACACTAGGCCTGCTTAAGATCAAAGTGCTACCACTGACGTGTGGACTACTGTACCAAGTAGCATATTAAAAATAAACTTTTAATACAGCAAAACGTTTATATGGAATTGACGCTCGAGGAAAGTTCTTGCACATTTTAGTAATTAAAACTTGTTGCTCTATTAAAAGCAATTAGAAACATGTTCTACATTTCTACAATAAATGCTACTGGGAATAGTAGCACAATAATAACGGTGATTTTAAAGTAAACAGTAGGTATCTATTATTAATTTCAGATATACGAATTTATAAAGAACAATAATGTTGTTTTGATGAGATCGGTTTTTCCATTTTATTTTTTTCTGAATTAATATGGACACCCAATTTTACCACGGACTTCAAGAACAATCGTAGATCATTCCAATGAAAAACTCCCTTATTTAAATTAAGTAGGTATTATAATTTCAGTGCATTGCCTGCCAAAAATAAATGACATCACTTAATTTTCCCTACCGACATAAACTGCTGAACAATAATTTAACCGATGTGAAATAATTAAGCCTTGGTTATCACATTGCTACAGCCCGCGAACGGATCGTTGTTGCAGCAACTGTTATTACAACCCGTTATCGATATCGGCATCGGCTTAGCGTCGGCAATAGCAACACGTGTTACGTACATGTCTATAGAATTCAAGCTTTGGAATAACTTCAAAGCTTCAATTGTAAAGCGTTACAAACGGGAACACTGGAATGGAACACTGACAATAGAATATTAAATGTATGTATGAATAAGGGTTTATTTCTACATAAAACCCGCCTTTTATGCAACAAAACAGAGAAATCGATCATTAGTGCGGGCTCCAACTGAATTTACGAACGGAATACAAATTCATACGGAATTCATGCAACGATTAATAGGGAAATTTTTCCGTAGATTTTACTTACCATCAATTTGCAGGTAAAATTAAACTTTCAAATGTATTTAAAACATATTCAATAATCACTTAATTACTTAATATAAGCTATTAAACAATGGTAGAAATGTTACCACGAGGTTTTCTTTTTGTGTCGATGGTATTCGTACACTTTTTTTTTTAAATATAGTTAGAGCCCATTAGGTGGCCACGTTTTTTGCAGCATCAGTGGCTTTATTCAGATCATCCAAGGTGCAGGTGAACGGGCACTTAGGGCACTCCAGCAAGTGGGGCATGTTCTGGTCAGAAGCACCGCATTCGCACTGGATGTTGGATGAGTCAGTCATCCCCGACTTTGACAAATTGTGTCTGCAGTGGCCTACTTGGGTCCGCAATCGATTGAGAGCCTTCCATATATGATCTGCAGTGGATCACGCCCGGGAGGAAAATTTTCCTGGGCGCTAACGAAGTCGGAAGGTGGTGAATGCTTCTCTTCCCACAGTTTGATTCTCGCATTGGGTGATTTGTTTTGGAGGCCATCCTGGACAAACCACCCATTGCGTGGAGCGTAATAAACTCTTACGACTTTTAAGCTTGCCCGAGGTTGATGTAAGGTTAAATTATATTGCTACAAAATCACAGCATCGGAGAGAAAAATACGAAAGTGTTATATGGTTTTCAATTAAAACACGACAAGAGAAAGCATATCTATTCACTACGTACCAGGGCAGCATACAGTGTAAGCGAGCTATCTTCCTCTTGTGTGAACACTGTTTATCGACGTGGAAACTACGCCAACTAGACCAGGATGCAACTATTGCCGACTAATGGCCATGTTTGCAGATAGTCCGCAAAGCGTCACCCTCATAATGCATTGTGCTTGAAAGAAACGCTGTTATATGATACGTTAAATGTTTGAACAAATATTCATCAAGGTAGGTACAAAAAGGAATTCACATCTTTGAAGTACGATTTATGTGTGTGATCACGTTTAATATCAATTTTTCTCGGCGGAAATTCGAAGATCAAAGCTAGATGCATTGATTTCCACGGTCGGAGAACGGGAATTGAATTTTTTGCGATGTCGCTGTACGGTGGCGAGATACGAATCTACGTATTCGACGAGCTTGATTAAAAAGTTATCCAACTCACGGCACCCCACGAATAAATTATTACAGCCTTCCAATTTGTCGGAAACAAACAATTCTGAATTCGTAAATCTACCATTAATTTGTCAGGAAAGTGACAAGAGCAGACACAACCGAAAGTAGCCAGATAATCCTATTGAGTGAACCATTTGATCCTGGATTACGTGCTAATCCTGGCCGCAGTGGGGGCAGCAGACTGAATATGTACTACATTATTTACCATCTTTTGTTTACGTACTGTATCATAATGTTGCCCTTTAGTAGCGTAATTACGAAAACTCGGGAAATTAACGTTACATAATTTATCAGGCGCTGAATATTGCGCAGTTTGAGTGGAACATTGAAGTAATTTCGTGTAAAGTTCGCGGACGGAATGCTTCTAATATTAAGTGTGAAGCTTTGTTTTAGATTGGCTATTGTACCTACGATATTTTGGACTACACACAAGCTCTTTTGCTGTCGACGTCACTTATTTCGCCGAAACGTGAGATTTCTGCTTTTTGAATTTGAAATGTAGAGTGCAGAAAAGTACGTGAAAGTTGACCAATGATTTAATGCAATGGACAAAGTTTGGAGCACTCGTAGAGGGAAACGATATCGTTGTATACTGTCGTAAAACTTTGGGACAACTATTGTATTCACATTGGTAGTAGGTGCCTATTTAATGGTGTATCACTAGATGCAAAGGTGGCCTTTTGGGCGCAGCCGTGAGGCACACAAACTTTAAGTTACTTCTATTTCGTGTTTTTGTGTGAATATTGTGTGCAAATAAATGTATTCAACCTGGGTCAAGGTGCAAATAAATGTATTTTCCTACTTTCCTTTCATCTTGAAAATTATTACAACTAAAACCACACGCAATCAGATCAATCCCGCCTTTTCCGGGTAGTAGGGAAGTTACTCTAAAGGCGTCAAAACATTATCTATCTTCTTTAGATATAAATACAAAGAAAAGTCCTGACTGATTGACTGGCTGACTCATCAACGCCCAGCCTAAACCATTGGACCTAGAAAGCTGAAATTTTGCATAGATGTTCTCTTTATAATGTAGACAAGAAATAAGGAAGGATTTTCAACCCTTGAGTGAGTTAAATAGGGGATGAAAGTTTAGCGCGGGCGAAGCCGCTGGCAAAAGCCAGTTAGACATAAAAACATCCAGTCACCTAGTCGATGCCGACTTAGGTGTCTCTGCATAATGCCAAGCAAATTAGCGACACTCATTAATACTAGCAAAACGTTTAATTAGTTTGCGGCAGAAGCCAAAGGTATGACAGAAGTAACGAAGCTTTGTTAAGGGGCTCGTGGCTTTAAGAGCGTTCATCCTGCGCGGGCTGGCAACGTCGCATTTCAAGTGATTTTCGTGATTATCTTATTAAGATTAAATCAAAGTACTATTTTTTTCCTCCAAGCACTAGATCGTTGGTATATAAAAGTTTGTATGGTATTTTTCAATTGATATTTTGGTATTTACTAATAAAAATAAACAAATGATAATTATTTTCTTTTTGCAATACTTATTACTTATTTGCAGTACTTATTAAGATTTTCATCGTCATCATCATCATTTCAGTTAGAAGACGTCTACTACTGGACATAAGCCTCCCCCAATTTGGGGAGCTTGCCATAATCGCCACGCTTGGCAGGCGGGTTGACGATCGCAATATGGTGGTAAAATGTATAGAGAACGCTGCTGCCCATTCTCTAGTAAGCCCCTTAGTCGCCTCCTACAACACCCACGGGAAGAAATGGGATTAAGATTTTATTTAAGAGTAAATAAAAAATTAAAAAAATACCATCAAACTAGCAGCCTTCGGGGTTTCTTCATCATTTGGCCATCCTAAGTAGTGATATCCCCAAGTATGCAGCTTTTCTGGCTAAAGACGGAAAAACAGTATCCGCGTCAGTTAGATCCATCAAGATTTATAACTTTGCGCAGGCAGTTAGCTGGTAGGTACCTACCTACCAGCTACCTGCCTGCGCAAAGTTTAGTACTTCCAGTTTCTAAATAAACCATACCTACCTAGGTATGGTTTATTTAGAAACTGGAAGTAGTCTCGATGTAACTAGTACCTACTACGTTTTCAAAACCCATTTATTGAAATTAGGCTGAGAATCAGTACTTTTAGAACGTCAAAATTACATAAGACAGTCCCCCAAAAGGCCCGCCCTTCACCACTTCCTAGTACTTTAGCTGAGAAATAGAAGTGGTGCAACAAACTCCCCAGCAGCATAGCTGTCTGTTTAGTTAGATAGACTTGATTCTATACAATAATAAGCAGGCAAAATAATTAACATTGCGAGACACAGAACATTAAATTAAATAATTTTCCATTTTATGTATTAATAAAACAGTTCGCAAACGACAAACAACAACATTTACTTAACGTTTTATTAATAGCTCATTCAATTTGTGTAACAGTCGACGAGCCACGAGCCCCTTACGGTAGGCCTTCTGTATCTTATTTGATGTTGCATTCCCTTAATAAGGTGACCCAGTTATTGCTGAGCCGGCCTAGTGACATTTCGACTGTGACTGATGTGACCAGCTTTTTTGTAGAAACGAGACGCGGCGGCGAGTTAAACTTGACACATTTTAATCTTTAGATAAAAGAAAGATAAATATGTTTTCTACTTTTTAATTGGAGCCCTTTAGATGGATGTAAGTAGGTACTTATTTATTTTATACGTTGGGTAAAGATCTTTGAGTATATTTCATAAAAGTTTCACTGACGTAAATTATTTAAAAGAATACTAATAATTTAAACGAAGTAGGTGAGCCCGTGCTAAGGTGTGCTAATTTTGCGCTGTTGAGCTCGAAATTCTTTTATAAGCTCTGTAAGCTTAACTGCGTAAAATTCACCGAAGCCCAGCACAGCAAAGCTCCTTTTTTGATTTAGACATAATTACAACTCAATCACAGTCAACAGACTGATGTGTGTAAAGGGTTAGAAAACATATTACTTAACTGTATAAGGTACTGTGCCTATAAACTGATCCCTTTGCTTTGGAAGAGAGCATGCCTATGGTGACTAAAATTGGGTGACACAAATTTTAATAACAGACAAACAAAAAAATACCACCATTTGCGAGAAGACAAGAGTGATACCCACTCAAAAAACACGCAGAGACTGAAGTAGAAATGGGCGGGGCACGTAGCAAGTTCCGAAGACATAAAATGGAGTAAAAGAGCTACCATGTGGGTACCAAGGATGGCTCCGAGAAAGATGGATCGACAAGACCGAGAAAGTATCGGGCCCGAATTGGCCTGTTGCAGCACAGGACAGAAAAGAGTGGCAAGATAGGGAGGAGGCGTTTACCCAAAGAGCGGTGAGCGGTCCTTAATTAACCTGTTTGCTTTTATTACCGACCGTGTTTCTAAAATAAATGTTTAAATTGGAAACCTACCATATCGGTGCCCAAGATACAGGCTTGCCTAGTTTGGGGCTAATGTAAAATGTCCGTAATATTTTTAGCAATACTTTTTATGTTTTATTAATCCCTCCAATATTATTTATTACTAGCTGGCCCGACAGACTTCATCCTTTTTTAACTATGAATATTGAATTTGTATTGGTATAAATATTAGAAAAGTTAATATGCTCGTTAAGTTTTCTTACATTTTATAATGTTACGCGCAACTTTCTTAATTTTTTCTTTCATAAGAACTTAGTCCTAACAATAACAAACACAACAAAAAAAGAATTAGCAAAATTGGTCCAGCCGTTCACGTGCGATGCCGTGACCAAGGGAAATAGGGATTCATTTTTATATTTAAGATTTAAAAGCCCTTTTTAAGTTCTTCCAAAATACCTATCAAACTATCACAAATTGACAGTGGTTGGAATATCCCATAAGCTACCACGCTTGGCTACCACACAGTATTCAGTGCGCCTCGCGAGGCTTTTGTACCTACTCCTAACTGCTGCGCCGCGACTTTCCCCTTCAATACTCCCACGTTTACGTAGCTGGCGGCGTTTTGGACACCGTTGTGACATTTTGTGACTACTGCCTCTTAGTTATGGAGCAGCACTTTTGTGGCGGATGTATTATATTTGTGATATATTATGACGTTGTTGTCGGGAGCTTCCTTCACATAACCGCAACAATTTCGAAAACAAAATGGTTTCATTTTTATTTACATTTTTGTACACCTACCACAATGTTGTCCTTCTAACCCAAAAGTTAATCGGTAGACCTATGTACTTCTACTGTACATCTATAGGGGAAAGTGGTCACCCTTCGTACACTTTTACTTTTAACTCAATGATTAATTGTCAAAATTATCTATTTAATGCACCTAAGTGTAACCAATATACCGCAATTAGTTACAAAAAAGTATGAAACAATTATTTCAAAAGGTTAAACGATTATAGCCATTTTTCTACGATAACATATCTGTACGAACGCACCCCACGTGTTGGGTATTTTTACCTAAATCATCTAGTTTCTTAGAACAAAATAGAGTTTCCCAAAACACATACATACATAAACTCATGCCTTCGTGCCGTGCCGTGGAGATAAGAAGAAACTACAGAACACCATCGCCACCTGCTGCGATTCATACATACTCCTTTTGCCTCCACACACGCACGCTGGTACTCGCGAGTACTACGAACTTGACCTTTCTGAAGAACATAACTAATAAGGTCACTATACATTTATCCTAGGTCATCCCCTCCCGGCGTTTTCACTCACACCTGCCTTGTAAATACCCAAAATAATAGCACGTCAAGTTCACTGCCAATACGTTACTACTCGGGATGGCTGAAGTAGTCCATTATTGCAAGGAATCGTTTCGGATATATCATATAGGTACAACTAATGTGCACTTGAAGCATTTATTGGAAAATTATCAGTTATGTGCGCTAGTAAACAGGAATGGTTATGCAAACAATATGTTGGGGATTAAGACGTGATTGCGTTCATTCAATTTTGTAGTAACGGAAATTGTGTTTCTTTTAACCGATCAATATCTAACGAATACTTTTTAACCGACTTCAAAAAGGAGGAGGTTCTCAATTCATCTGTTGTTTTTTATTTTGTGTGTTTGTTCTCCGTCACTTGTGGATAGATTTCGATTTATTTTTATTTTTATTGGACAGGCTATGCTTCAGGGGTGGTCCCATATAAACTATGATATTATAGTATATGAAAATAATATAATAATAAATAATAGACTAGGTTATAGATACTTTTGAATGACAATTATTAAGTAGTTACGTGGGTACCTACTCACAGGTATTTGTTTTTAGTTAGAAAAAAAGGCTGGACCGTCGCGTCAGCCCACGATCTTAATAATGAACAACCTACTTCTTTCAATTCATTAATTTAAGGTCAAACTTGCACCACACGAGTTTCGTTTAACCCTAGTTTCGTGCTAGTTCGCGGCTGAACGATTTCTTCTATTTTTAGACGGAACGCTTTCTCTAACCTAAAATGCAAGCATGCAACCAATGGCTTTCATTGTTACGTCACCATTGCCTGACTTACAAATTACAGGCTTTTTTCAGGTTACGTAAACGTGAAAACGTAACAAAGAAAATTATCGTGTTTATTTTATATTATTCAAAATTAAAGAACATTCTTTGGGACCACATAACTACCAACAAATAGTCGAGATAGTACATCATGATTGAGAAGCCAAATACCAAACAGTAATTCAAATTTCAGCAAAACAAATGAATATAATCTATTTTCTAAAGCCCCAATTTGCTGTTTATTCTTTATTTCTCGTATTTGAAATACGAGGAAAAACCGTTTCAAATAATGGACTCGTGTTTGCAATACAAAAATAAACACATTTTCTTTATAAAGAGCCACTTTATCTCGGAAATGGCGTCGGACACTGGCGACTGTTTGCGAATTACATTACAAATTCCGATTTCCTAGAAAACGACTACGTACATAAACGTTCGTGATTTCCGAAAATTACTGCTTCCACATCAAATATTTATAATTTGTGACATTTATGTTTCATGAATGATGAATTAGCGATTGATTCCTTTCATGGAATCGTTAAATGTGGTTGTGAATATAGTAAATAAGCTGGAATAGACTTCATGTGTGTTGTGCATTTTATTCTGAGCAAAAGGATAAACGTAAATAAGTTAACTTGAACGACGGGAATTTCTTGCCTGATATATTGCGATCTTCTCTTCTTTTCGCGTCGATGGTACTCGTACACTTTTTTTTTTTCAAATATAGTTGGGGCCCAGTAGGTGGCCACGTTTATTGCGGCATCAGTGGTATTATTCAGATCATCCAAGATGCAGGTGAACGTGCACTTAAGGCACTGCGATAGTAGTTGCAAGAAGTGTTATCGAGCTCCTATTTTTTTTAACGAAAGTAAACGTCCAATTCAAAGAAACCATCCTTGCTTTTGACAATTTTATCCCAAAAAGTGTCAAGAATCCAAAACAAACTTATTTTTCGGTCAAATGTTCATCGGTCAAACGATCATTCGGACAAGTGAACTTCTAGCAATCATGACGCACTCAACATTGTCGCCCTGACCTTGCACTTGACCTCAAGCCGCTTGCACCGCCGCGTGTACCTATGAAGTATGGTAATTGACATGAAAAATTGTTGCGGAAGGGCGCTTCATACAATGTCCTTGGAAGAGAATTACTAGGAAACAAAGGAAAGCTAACTGTAACAACTTTACGGCGTTTCTCTTCATATTTCTCCTCCTCCATTTTCGACACCCGCATAGCCTTACAAGCAATGCGAGGCAGCTCACGATAAGACAAATTAACAAAGTACCTACAGTTCAGTAGTGTTGATCGAACCAGTGCTTTTTTACCTGACAGGATGCCAGCAATACAAACTTTTCGAACAAGTTGGCAAAAAGATCAAATGGCACACCTCATGGAAAGTCATTTGCATAAAGGAACCTGCAACTTCGAATGCCTTGCCAATCTTTGACACAAAGCTGAAATGTCGGCGTGTTATTTACTAAATAGGTTTTTATTTACCAAGTCCCCTAATATAACCTCTGTGATATTTTCAGTGTAGGCACCAATTACTTTAACACCCATCAAACAGAATAACCCAACAAATTTCCGCTCGACCCGTCTGCTCATCCGATACTGTAGCAGATCACGCAAGCCCTGACATTGCTCTTGAAGTGCTGACCTCGCATGCAACACAGTCTTATGTTAATTAGTTGAACGTAGTCTGAACGTGTTCAGGAGTTGGTATAGCGTAGTGGTGAGGATTTGATTACGTGAGCGAATTAACATGACTTGTCTAGTCTACGTAGTTGTACGGTCTAAGGGCTAACGCAGACCAGTTCGTGCTGAATGTCCGATTCCTGATAACTTAACTGGTTTATTTATCGATAAGTTGATCAGTATTTAAATGGGAATGAAACTCCAGCATTCTATTGGCAGTCAGACCTGCCATCCACTACCTAACCTTTCCAGCTGACTAATATTTTCGTAACAGTTCGTGCCGATATCTCTAATAATATTATAAAGAAGTAAAATTTGTTTGTAAGTTTGTATATAGGAATGTAATCTCTGGAACTATCAGTCGGATTTACAAAGTTCTTTTTGCGTTTCATAGCGCAATTTTTGAGGCACAGGCTATTTAAAATCACGCTACTACCCTAAGGAGCCGAGCAAAAAGAATCGCTAAGTGAAAACGAAGTAAAGGCAGGGGATGGGATGCGACACGGCAGCGGGTCAGGGGCCAAAATGTCACGCAGACGAAATCGCGGGCGAAGTGTAAGATAAAAAGATCCTTAGAATTATAAAGCGTATGGCCAAAATATAAAAAAGGACCGTTTTTTCACGTCAAACAAAAAAAAAATATATACCTATGTATAGGCCTAAACTTGAAACATGTTATGTATAGCCTCCTTCTCCGAAGCAGTAATGCTCGCAAAAAGGGAGAAGGCACACGTGAGGGAGAGGCAGTATATGCGCCCTCATGTTCTTAGTCGCCGCAGGAGATGCCCTGGGCGTCGGGAATTCTAGGCTGATTCCAGGCCAACGCAGGCGCGGACTTGCGGATGGCGAATAACGGGTAGCTCGCTGTCCGGTAAGGACCAAGCTCGGGTCGACGGCGCGTTGTGTTCCACGCGCGCCTCAAAGAGATTTCAGCACCAACTGGTGGGGTCCGCAAGGGCCTAATCCTAAAAACCAGGGGTGCGGGTTGTGCGAAAGAGATACCGTGGCCCCTAGCACACAGGCAACTGAAGGAACACGGGTGGGTTTTAGTCAGTAAAAGTCTGACACGTCCTCTCGCCGAATCCAGAGCGGGAGAAATTATTTGAACATTTTCCAACCTCAAAAAAAAAATGGTTTGCTTTACTAAGCAATTAACTGAAGGTGTACTGAGTTAGTAAATTACAGTGGTTACATAAACTTAACTACAGGTTTCGGTGACTTTGATTAATCCAGTTAGCGTCGAAAATTACCCGTGTTTAATTAGACACGTCTTTTTCTATTATTGAACACATAACAGTGATGTTTTAGAGGCGTGAGCCTCTAAAGGATAAGGCAGAGGTTACCCTATAGTGCACCTAAATTTCGTCAGTTATATGTAGTCCCATGTAATAGGGGGCTAGCCTATTTAATTGCCATCAACTGGACACAAATCTAGATTCGGTGCCGTTACTCAGAAATTGATTATAATCTTATACACCAAGAAATTTTTATGGTTGTTTTCCCGCAGCGAAATGGTTTTGTCTTGGTAAGTTTGTTTTGCTTTGAACATTTATGCATCGCTGTTCCCTTTGTCGGCGGGGCGTGCGATTCGAGTAGTGCCTACTAGTTACCTCTAGTGTTACTATTGATTCTCACGTTTTCGATTGTATGTTTTTTTTATTTTTATTTTAATACAAAAACATCTTTATTTTTTTACTTTTACTCTATGCTTAGAAAGTACTCTTAATGGCAAGTTGTTCCGCCGCAGGAAAACAGCCATTAAAATTTATCAGTGTATATGACGGAGTTATGCCCGAACATACATAAAAAAAAATACATATCGAATTGATAACCTCCTTGTTTTTTAAGTCGGTTATAAAACTGAATAACACACTAGACCAACGAGGCAGTCTTTTTCTGTTATAGGTATAGGGTAGTATTAGTAGTGAGTATATTTGTGTACCTTATCAGTTAATCTTGTTTATAATATTCTGAGAGCAAAATAAACACTGGTGTTCTAATTTCCTCAACTCCAGTATAAACGATATCTGACCTAAATCTTTATACTCCATTTCCCGAGAATTTGGAACAAATTATGTACTTGAGCATGTAAGCGGCTCTCGAGAATGGTTATTTATTTAAAGGCTAATCTAACATTAATCTTCTTTTTCATATCGGGCTTTGAAGTACTTAAACAGTTTTTTCGAGAAAAGTTCTCAATATTATTTGGCCAGTCATTTTTCAATGAGGAGGCAACTAACGCTAAAGGAAAACAGGAAATTGAGACTTAATGGTTTGAAATAATTTTAGTTGAGTGTTTAATTACTCTAGAGAAGTCTAAAGTAAGAGTATCCAAGCTCCAAAAAGATGATGATGGACTCCTAGAAAAGACTACTCTACTCTCTTTCTCTCTCTATTATAAATGTTCTTACTTCGTTATGTGTAATTTCCTCATTAGATACACAACTACAGTCTGCACCTAGACTTAATTAAATTTCACCCCGGGCGCTGCAATATTCTCTTCGTAAACATATTACAATACTGTTCTAAATTACTTTTGTTATTTAGTAAAATAACTAAAATATCCTTAACTTGGTCCCACGAAATTATTTGACAAACAAAAGCGAAACGAAATTGTGAATTTCTCCGAAGCATATTATTAAACGACACCAACAATGGCGCTCGCAAGCGAATCCACTCGCCAATCGTAAAATACTCGACTTAACAAACTCCAGAGCTCAGTACACAAAGACGAGAAGTTTCATTCAATTTCTTTCACATATTGTACCTACCTTCTCTTTGTTCGCAAATCGACATCAAAAGAGCAATAGTCATTAATTTTCCTTTTATATTTCTTTAGCCTTTAATCTGGTATCGAGTTGAAGTGGCCATGACAGTTTAGGGCGACGGTAGAGTGATAAGGACGCGCTTAACAAAAGCATGATGACCGACAATTTTCTCCATCACTGAAAGAAATTGAGCAACGAAATTATGTAAGATTGATATCAACGTGATCTTGAGCTGCCATGTATTTGGTTTTACGTTAAAAAATAACGAAATTTTTCTTAAAGTGGGTTATTTTGGTGAGCTGGCGATCTAATTTGGGATCAAGCGATTAAGGGGAATCTAGTCGCGGGCTCGAACTCACTGGTGGGCCTTACTAAAAAGCACGCTGTCTCGCCAGGCATCGCGTCCGACAGAGGTAGTATCAGTGATGAGCAGATAGACGCTAAACTACACGCACATCGCTTAAGTTTGAACATTTCTGTGACACATAAATTACTAAAGGTAACTAATCCGTGTGAAACAGTTCCGTAAAACAATAAGATTTTCTTCAAAACACAAAGGGTATAATTAAAAACAGTAGCATAATTAAAATGAACAAACAAATCAACAAGTGAACTCTAATATTCAAACCCAGTGCGTGTGATTAGTAGCTATGTAAATATAGACACTTGGGTACTCAAGTAAACTATCACTTTACGTACAAATTAGTGCAGCACTATAATTAACACAATCAAACATACAGGTAGCTCGTCAGGACTAATTGTTTAATAATGTCACCATAGACGGTAAATTAGCCGGTAAAGAACGTAAACATTCGTATTCACCGAAGGATTGCCGGCTCCGGCACTGCAATATAAATGAGCAAGACGGTTCTAAGGAAAATGGAAGGCCGTATTTCAAAGATACAATTTTCATTCACAAAGTGAATTCCTTATCAGTTCTAAAATTACGATTTGTATCTTCATTTCGACAATGAATTTCTGAAAAGTATCTAGGTATTTTAAAACAGCTTACCAGCTTCCCGAGTTTTCTTTATTTTATTTAAAGGATTTTGGCTTCAAAACTTCGCTACACTTTAGTCGGTGGAGCAACGGAGAATTTATTTATTAAACTCCAGTGTCTAGAGATTTTAACTTCTGGTTACTGAGGAGATTTGTCTTACCGGATAAAATGTGTTAAGACTAAAGAAATAGCTTGGGCATCTACTAGACAAAGGTCTACCAAGGTATTATATTTTAAGATATTTGACCTCGATATTTATTTAAATTTTCTAGTATTGAATCACGTATTTGCTAAATATCAGTGTTACTGGCAACGGATCGCCTAAATGTCTATAAATAATTAAATATACATATATGTGTTTTTAACTATCTCGCATTCACAATAGTCAGAAAATTACTTTGCGTTAGGTGTACATCGGATTTCAAAAGTGCAATCACTTCCTATATCATCAATTCAAGTCATTTAATGAGTTGAATGCTATTCTCAGCTATCAATCAATTCAAGTCAAAGAATTTAATTTTACCGTGCCGTCTGCATGTATTCAGTTGTTGACTTAATAGGAAGTATTAGCGAGGCAGCACGTCATGCACTAGGGCTACACCTCAATATTTCAGCTGCATTTGACGGTAGCTTGCATGGCGTGACTCACCTACTGGCACATTGATTGACAGTTTTGTTTAACGATTTATTTTATGGACGGTTGCGTATTCTGTTTTCAATGTAAGAGAAGGTTTTATTTATAGTGTTAAATTGGTGTATTTTAAAAGCTTGCAAGTGTTTGACCAATTTATTATATTTGACAATAGCTGTTGTATCAATTCAATTAATATCCACCGCATTAAACTAAGTAAAGGTAAGAAAACGACAGAGGAGACTTTGTTTTTGTCTATTTTCGACTTTGTCTAACGTTTGTGTTGATTACTTTATGGCGGAAAATTTATCAGACAAGAATTCGCAGGATGCGAGATGCACAGAACCGGTTGAAGTGGCCATACTTGGGGGAGACTTATGTCCAGCAGTGGACGTTTTTCGGCTGAAATGACGACAATGATAGAGAATTAAAAATTCGGTAATACTTGGCCAAACTTTCTCGAACAGTCTGTTAGTACGGATTAGGATAATAGGTAAATTTATTTCAACGCCGTTAAAAACATCTGTTAACCCATCCAATTCATTAATCTCCCAAAAATGTAATAAAGCTATCATTAAATGTGAAAAATGGCGTCCGTTTCCCGCCAAACTTGTTCGCGCGTTCACTTTATTAGATTCGCGGCTATCAATAATGTAATGTATTACAGAGTAAGGATCGGTAATACTTATGAAAATTTATGACCCAGTGCTGCATACGTAGTAACTACTTCGTTTTCCAACAGTTGAGTTTAGTTTACCGTCTTTTTACGATTTCTAGAGTGTCTTGTTACATTATTATTCTTGTTTTCTACATTGTATAGTCAGCGATCTTGGAAATGCTTTTCGTTATATATTGGGTACGCTGTGTAACTGCGGCTTTTGGTACTGGAGTTTTTATATAAAGGTATTCCACTATTTTCCTAAATAAGTAATATGATTTTTATAAAACACTATCCGCTGCCGCACGCACGTGTGTACCGAGCCCCGGTTTAGGACGACCAGGCCAGTCGTGACCACCCACTCCTCCAGCGCCTCACCCCTAGCATCGGTCACCGGGGATCCCCACGCAGAAGACTTGGCGTTAAGATCCCCTAGTAACAGCACGGGGCGAGGGTGGAGTCGGCCTACGACGGCCCCCAACTCGACAAGGAAGTTCTCGAAGTCGGCGAGTTGGGATTGTTTCACAGTTCCTTGTTTTTTTTTAAAGATGAACGTTTAAAAACGTTTAATAAAATAATAAAAACTAATTTAAAATACTAGGTTGAAAGAGAATGAATGTGATCTAATACTTCGTTCTTTTCAAATATGATCGATTCTAATAAAAGGAGTTTTTATAAAACCTTGATGTATTAAAATAGGAGCAATATTTAGCTTATAGAAATATAATACAGCAGTCTTTGTTCATTTTGTAATTTACTTCTACGGACACAATGGATACATTTTTGTTTTCATTTTATTTCACAATGCCCAGTTCCTTTTTATACCATTATGTTTTATGGTCATTATACAGGGTGAAATTAATATCAAGATGAATTTGTGTGCCCAAAACAGAAATATGAAACCAAAGGCTGGTATCCAAAGCATTCGGTCAGAGGTTAATTTGTAGTGGCAAATTCGTGAAAATGAAGGTTTAGGGAGTAGGGATTAGGTCACAAACTCCTATGTCTCATTTTAAAAGTTTAACTCATGTTTAAACTGCTGAGAAACTTTTTAACGGGTTTATGTAACCAAGTAAACTTTCAAGCGAACATTTAAGTGACGGTTTTGCAGTAAGACACCACGTTCGCCATTGCGTCTTGCGCTGTGGACGTCGTGGTGTGTTTCCGTCAAATCCTCATTAGTTATTCAGCAGGGCACACACGTGCGGGCAAGCCTGGAGTTTGTAGGCAGTGTACACACTCACGTATTCCAGAAGTAATCTCTGGATCACTGTTGGGTAATATATTATGACGGTGTGTTTTAGCAACTTATTCGGGGGTAAAAACTTGTTTATTTAAGCTGGCTATGTCGTAGGTAAAATCTGGAAAGATACTAGTGCGTAATGTAATATTTTGTTAAGTCTCACCGTGTTTCTATAAGTATAAAAAGCCTACCCATCTTTTACTTAATGGTATGGTGTCAAACACGCAGTATGTTAATAGGTACATTGATTACTTCTCCTTTATTTTTCTATACCTATAAGACTTTTAGAGTTCATTAAGACAAAAAATCACGTTCATTGTTAACAATTTTATTAAAACAATAAGGTAAAAGTCTAAACTAAAGTAACTTTTGAAACCAGCGTCAGCCGAAAATGTTTACAAGAATTTCAGAATTTCGTTTATTTGTTGTAAATATAACTTCGTTTCCATTCAATTTATTATTTAAAAGGAAAAATTGCAAAAACTGAACAACAGAAGTTGGGCATTTCGGCCCCATTTCTAAATATTGCTCTGGTGAGTAACAGTTACAAAGTTTGTTATCATTTTCTACGGCCAGGTACCTACGTTATACAAACTTATATTATTTTTTCACGAACAAAAGTATTTCCATTTCGTTAAAATGAATGGTAAAGTTTATCACAAATTTATTGTATGTTTGGCGCCTGGTTTCAGAGGTTTTATGCTGGGGTCGTGACCCTTCAAGGGAACAGTAAGTGTTTCGCATTTGATGTTTACAAAACTATCGTGTCGTAAAAACGTATATTACACATGCATCCTTTGGGTAAAGTTACGAGGTGACGATTCCATCTGTTTGAATAAAAATGTTCCTCAAATCAAAGCACATTTAAAGACTGAAAATGTAAAGCCCCGTATAAAGTTGGCATGAATGTACAAAACGTTACCTTCTTCCATATTATTTTCACATCAAAAGTTGTAAAAAACTGGCGTTTATTTATTAAAAGTTTATCAGTATAACAAAACACCAGTTAAAAAACCCCATTTCTCCAAAGATTTTAACTAATCTTACTTTGTAACTTGGGGCGGCGCGGTTGCTCCCAGTAATGGGCAATTGTGGGCAAGACGATAGCGATATGTTTTATAGCCTTAACTTCGCCACTTAATAACTTGCGCAGTTTGTGAAGTAATTAACGTTAGAGTATAGTGGGGGCAGATGTCTATACAGTGTGTATCAGCGTGGTCACATTTAAGGCCGTGGTACAGACTATCAAACTGAACAACATTCTCCATGGGACTAATATCGTAATCATCGTCTGACTAGCCTTTTTTCAACTGTGTTGGAGTTGGCTTCCAGTCTAACTGGATTCAGCTGAATACCACGTGCCTACCTATTTTACATGGAGCGACTGCCTTTCTGACTTCCACAAAACAGTTACTTGGATAATACGATACCCCTTGGTAAGGCTGGCTAAAAACGGTCACCTATCCACGGACCAACCGTGTCAAGCATAGCTTAACCTGATCGATTGAGCGGCTGTAAATACTTAGCCACAAGCTCCAAATCGTAAGTACGAAAAAAAAATCAGCCGTCCCATACATTTGGGTCGAGTAGGTATTGAAATTTTGTTCGGGACAGTTTATAATTTATTCGCGATTACGATGTTGGGCATATGGAGAAAGTTGTTCTGTTAGATCAGATGGCCTGTACAGCCTTAAATAAGACCACACCTTTCCTGATACTCTGATACATGCTGTATACTTCTATGAATAAATATGTATAAGTATTGTCGATGTTATCTAAAGAAAGTTAAATGAATATTCTTGCGGCTTTATTGTTTTAAATTAAAACAAAAACTTTTTGTAGTTGGGCATTATGGGAATAAAAGATTTTTATCAGAAACATTACAGTGAAACAATTGTTACTGGTTTAAAGTTCAAGAAATAATCCTTATAACAACTCTAATACAATAGGACCTAGTTTAATAAAAAGTTTTCTAAATTACCCTTCAACAGGCCAGGGTTAGCCAGTGTTTGAATTGGTACTTTGTACAGTATAGCCATTACACCGTGCCGTGTCTGGGGGGCTACTCTCCAACTCCATCAACGAAAATACGGGCCCGTCCGAAAATAGTTCGACTCTTCGAAGTGATTCCTACAGCTAATTAATTAACTTTTTTGGACGGGTAAAACCATATAGGGAGTAGGCACGACTGTCAAATCGTGTAGTAATTCATTCTTAGTTTAGGCCCCAAACTAATCATAGGTCCGTAAGTGATACGAAGTAGGAAACGCCCGTAACTTCGACCGAAATTACGGATTTCGTGCTTACAGAGTAGGCCCCCTGGGCCGGGCTGTGTGGCCGTGAGATGGCTGCTATTGCGATACGGACGGGACACGGATCATGCACTGTGTAATATAAACTGCTTTATACAAAATGTATGTAACGTTTCAAATCCGTACCCCGTCCGGGCCACGTACACGGCACGCCCCGAGCACGGCCCGGTCTAATGAGAATCATCCCTTACTAGCTTGGGTAAAAATGAACTTTAAAATATTAATAATTATTCTTTAAATTACCTACTATAAGAATCTTCAACGTTCTCCTGCCCTTATCCCACCAACGTATCGTCGGCGCAACATGTCGTTTTCTTACCTACTAGTCGTCATCCCGGTAGTCAGCCCCTTTCTAACCATATCATCATTCACACAGTCCATCCATTGTTTCTTCGGTCTCCCCCTACTCTTATCATATCTATATACAGCCATCGACACTCATACACAAACTTACCTCACGACATTTTCCTCAATCCTCCGCATCAGATGCCGATACTGTTCAGGTACTACTGTAAACATTGAAAAAAAAGTAGTAAAGCGTCGGCCTAATTCGTTATCCTGCTAAGTTCATTTTGACATAGTTTACAAGACAAAGAAAAATCTGAATAATATCTCTATTAATTTAGCAATCAAAATTCTGAAAATCCCGTTGGTTTCCATAATTTTTCTTGATATTTTAACAATATATGTAGCAGCATAACTTATACACATTTTATAAAATTTTGAAAAACAATTATTTAGCAGTTTGTCGAAAAATGGACTTAGCAGGTTAACGAATTAGGCCGACGAAAAGAATTTCTCAAATAACAACCGTCTTGCATTGTAAAGTGCCTTTATTTGTTTGTAGGTCAAATTAATTGTTCCGTGCCAATTCACGATCCGTACGTATCCGCATTTATCCGCTCCGGACCAAAAGCGAAGCGATGCGGACGCCAGCAGTGGAATTGTTTCTGATATTTTCAATTCGGTAAATGAAAAACGAGGGAAACTGGTGTTATTTCGTTTGAATTTCATCCTCTGAATATGAAGGGTACTTTAGGCACGTCCGTTATTGTTTCGCTTTACTTTTTTACTATACATTTTCTTAAATCACACTTTTATTATTGCTGATAGTCGCTCCGTGGTCGAAATTCGGCCATAATTCATTCAAAACTTTGTGTATTTCTAATGCATTAATACATAAAAATATTAGCTTTCGTGTCCTTTCCCATATAAACTTTAACTGAGCCAACTTTAATACTCTTCCGTCCGCGTAAATTTCGTAAAAAGGGGTACCTACAAAGTTTTTGCTTATGATTAGAGGGAAAGTGAGCAGTTCTGTACGTATGTATGTACATGTGTATGAGCACATGGTTCCCCTTATCTATTCATCGAAATCATGCGAAATAATCCTTCCTCACTGTTTACCCGATAATCGATACGAGTATGATATGGACAAATGTCAACACAAACCCTAAACTTATAAATTGTAGACAATTTCGATATAGGCCGGCCACATGCGACACTTGTTATAAAGGCCCATCAGACAATCCCCGTGGCCTCAACTTGTTACAACATATTCTGTAACATTTTATTCAACGAGACGGATTAATACGCCCACGTCGAAAGTAGTAAAATAAGTAACATTTTTGCTTTACTGCTAACAAGGTCTTGTAAAAGTTTGAAAAGTCTAGTCTAGTCATGTCAGATAAAACCTAAATTGGTCAATGTTTTATAGACAAAACAAGACCCTAATATAAATAAATAATGAGCCAATGATATAATATAATATACATATCTTACATACCTATATAATAATTTTTATTATACATTAAAAAATCATTTCGTGTCTGTATGTGTGACCTCGTTGTGCTTCTACGCAACGGATTTTGATGATTTATTCCGGAAAAATGATGTGTACTTCCGTATAATAAAGGAATCTCGATGTTTTGTCATGTCGGTGAATTTGTGCGAAGGAGGGGTAGGTCACTAGTTATAAAATATCTACATATAAGGAATTTCTAGTCTTATAAATCGGCTTTATAACGAAATGAATTTGTTTATTCTGTAAATACCATAGAATTTGTCCATCAATGTTTTTGCACGTAATTTAATCAACTTGATATTAATCATTTAAAGCAAGTAGAAGTCACAGGTTTACAGAACTATTGTAATACCACCACACGTAAAAGCGAACGCTTGCGATGTTAGGTTTTATGCTAAGGTATGCGTTTTTCGTTTTAAGCTTTTACAAGATTTTATAGTCTGAAATCTCAAACTTTTCAAATTTATTGGAATTACGTAATCTGGTTAACACATTAATAACGGCGGTTCGAACCGCCGCGCCGTTACAAAAACCCTCTTGAAAATTTAATGGTAATCGTGAAAAAGAAAGATTAAGGTTACCTACATATATTTTTGTATTTCTGTAAGGATTGTACGCATTATGCTTGTATTATCTTTTAAGAAAAATCTGTTTCACTTCTTTTACTTGATTTAAATTCAACTTTAACACGGCAAAAAATGTAATTTAGAAAACATCTCGGCGACTTTTTCTTAGAATCTAGCAAGCAATTTATTTCTCCTTAAAAAGCAGCCGCATTTTAAACAGAGCGCTTGAATAATGTTTAGATTTTTCAGAGTAATTCATAAAAGAAGCAATTTTCAGATTTTTTAATGCATAATTTTAGATTAAAAAAATAGTACTCTGAAATTTTAATTCTTGAATTAATTTAAATTGTATAATCTTAAAATCAGGCTCTCTTAGTGTCATTGGTATTTTTATTTTCTTGTGGACCTTAACCGTGAATCACAAAGCTACCGATATTAGAACAAGGCAAAATAATGGGGCAACGCCACGTCCCCACGTCCTAATTTTACTCACTCCTAAATCCTGATGAATACTTTAACAAACTCCGAAATATCATCTCGATGAAGATTATGAATAGATGAACGCGAATTCACATTCTTCCTTAATGGAATTTACATGTCCACTTCAGCCTGGACCAATTTCAACTTTAAAATCATGACAGCAAAGTTGAATTTGAGTTATCATAAATGGTCATGAAACATTTTCAGTTACAATGGAAATAGAGCTATGGATCATAAAACTTAAGGTTTCGAATCCCAAAGCATGATAATACGTATGGATGATATGAGTTTCTGTAACGAAGCGTAAATATTTAGCGCTCTGTGTTTTGGGCTTGTAGCGTTTTAATACTCAGCTTTAATATAGAATGTGGGTTGGATAGTCAACATTGTTTATGAATTAAAACTGGAGTAGATATGTTTATTATATAACATTATAATGTTTGTTTAAATCAACTACGATCATTTATATATAACGTTATTGGTACGTTTAATTGTCTTTGTGAAATAAGTAACTCAAAGTAAATAACAGCTACGAGTACATATTATAGTTATGAAGCTTATTTGTTACTTCAAAATTGTGGTTTGGTTTCCTAGGAAAGCTGTTCCGCCGTATTATAACGGCCACCATGAAAATCTGTCAATTTCACCAGTACATGACAGTAAGTTGTCAAATAATGCTCTGTATTTGGATAACTGAACCGTTATTGTTTGACCGTCCACCACTTCTTCCTTATGACACCAATGCTTTAGTGAGAAAAGTTTACATAGCTACAGTTTTTCGTAGCGCTCGTAGCATAACGTAGCAGCGCGTAGCATCGAACTTTTCGTTTTGATCTCTCGTGAACTATCATGTCTTTCTCTGTATCTTTTTCAGGCTACTGCTTGGTGCCTTCCACAAGATAAGGAAATCCTTGTTTATGAATAATATTTACACATTAATTTAACCATTTATGTACCCACACATGCAAGGTGGCAGGGACATCACCGAACAAAGTTTTACCATGAATTCAGTAAGTCATGATTGTGAAACCCCCTCCTAGGGAGTCCAGAATCAAGAGCTGCAAAGAAAGGAAAAAAACGTACAACGGTAATGCTTATTTGTAAAGAAATATCTTCGAGCATACATGCCAACCAATCAACTGAATACCAAATATTAAATCACTATCCCTCAGAGCCTGGCCTTAAAACCAATAACTAAGTAACGACCTATATCGGAATTCCCTTGGAATCTATGCGGGAAGCAATTACCGGAGGTTCCATGATTCATTAGGGCTGCACTGTGGGCCCGCCGGCTCGAGTGGCGACATCTAGCGAGTAATGACGCTCTTCTCACTTGACAAGCTTTTTCAAGTGTCTGTTAAACTGCTGGCTGTTTAATTTCGACTCGGAAATGTGTTTTTATAAAATTTGAATTTGACGTTGTTTTATTTGTTTTAGCTCCTCTGAAAAGTGCCTCACTATGAAATGGTGTTGTTATAAAAGGCAGATCCTAAATGCCCAAAAAGCTTACCATTTTGTTTATTGTAACTTTTAACGTTGGAAATGAGCTGACTCTCAGCCTGGCTTTCTCTAAGTTAATATCTACGGCCCATAAAATAAAACTCACAAACTAAGCAATATTTTAAGTTTTAACTGCACGTGTACAAAGGATACGTTCCCTAATCAATCATTGTTGCAAACTTTTGGGGTCGACCCGGAAGCACCCGCAACTTAGTTATATACAGGATGGCAGGGTTGCACAAACTCTTACCAGTACATTCTAAACCGCGCATTCTAAAAGTGTTGAAAATTTTCGCCAGGTAAAAAAAAAACTTGTTGTTCCATACATTTTGACTGCGTAGGTACTGCACTTTTGCTGATAAAAAAAAATACCTACGAAGAATTTCAACGAAGGCGCCTTCAGAATCATTTACTGAATCCATGGTTGTGCGTCAATGTCCCTGCCATCCTGAATAAGTAGGTACATCTTAAACAAACATAAAAAAGTTTAGATTGTTTCTGAAAGCCATACATTACCCTATATTCTTGTCATAACTTCAGTGTATAAGCAGAACAATTAATCATAAGTTATGTTAACTTAGCTAACAAACTCTTTGGTAACATAGCTCGGTCATGCTTACCTACATTATCAAAACATCAATTCGCATTAATAAGAAAAGTTTGTAATCCAAAATCAGAAAGTACAAAATTCATAGAATATAATTTGTGTTCATATAATATTTAACAATTCTCCCAAAGTAAGTTTTGAAATCTTATGAAATTCAGATTCGAAATTCAAATAGTTCTTTGTCATCGCGTAAGTCTGGATCAAAGAGATTCCGATTTAAAATTTAGCCCATTGTTTTGGTTGCATTTATTTTAAATGTTTTATTTCAAGGATTTACGTTCTGTAAATCTGATGTTTGCAATAAGAATCTTACAAGAAAGATGGGAAACGTTTGAAAACAGCGCAGCCTCTTATCCTGCATTATTTTTATCATTCTCATAATACCCATCCACGGCCCTACCGCGGCAAGCTTAGCTTAACCTGATTGATTGATCCGTACGGTAATTATTACTTAGCCACGAGCCCTTCGGCAGAGAAAATACTCCCATCTGATTACTGTCGTAAAATTAGAACGAAACCCTTCACACATTCACAAGTTTGTACTTAATAGTAGTCGCGTGACTAGCTCACTAATAACATTACGTGTCTAAAATAAACTAACAAAGTACTACTAAAGCGTCTTGTAGTAAAATAAATTTAATCTTAAAATAAATTAGGTCCTTGAGCGGCGCTATTGTTCTCTCCCTATCACTTTTATGAATGCTTCATTTAAATGAACGATGAATAAATTTGTGGCTACCGTGAATGTTTTCCTGTGTGTACGGAGGTTTTAAAGTGGGCGGAACCGTAATTGCTTTGGCGCCATTTAAACCGTTTAGTTGGAAGTGTAAAAAGAAAGATAATGAGACGTCCTCAGTCGACGCTCAATGACCAATCGCTTTAAGCACTTTCCTCGCTTTAAAGCCTGTTTGTTGGATGTGCTGAAAGATTGCTCGAAAATCCGTTTTGTTTTTTGATAACAAAAAAAATCTGGGATGGCTATAATCTTGTGCTGAATTCATGGTTTCAGTTTGCTCGTCGATGTCCCCTGTATATTTCCCCGATTTCAAGTTTTGCTCGTTGATGTCCTTAACATCCTGTATATTTCCCCGATTTCAAGTCTTACTAGTAAATGTATCAAAAGTACTAAAAGTAGTATGTTTAAATATGAATTAAATTTAATCATTTACGGAGATATTAAATAAACCTCCGCACTGTTATTAAAACTTTCTACTTCGCAGCTTCTGAGCTTTTTTTTAAAAAAAAAGACTTGCGTAACTCGTACCTGGTTTTTAATATATTTCAGACTAGCTTTTTCCCGCGACTTCGTTCGCGTGGAAGTCGTAAGGCAACACAATTTACTAAAAATAACAGCAATTTTTCCCGCCCGCACTTTGATCTCGCTTTCGCTTAGTGTTCTTTCTCATTTTTTTCTATTTGCTCGGTTTCCAAGGGTTGAAGCGTAATGTTAAATACCCCTTATCAAGAATTAGGCTATCTAATGCAAAAATAAACAAAACCTCACCGATAGTTCCGGAGATTAGCGTTCAAACAAACAAACAAATTATTAAGCTTCATTAGTAGTATAGGAATATAATAATACTATGTTTTGCTAGCGGCTACGCCCGTGTGATGGTCGAAAATTATCCCACAGAAACGTATTACCGGGATTAAAAGTATCCTATGTGTTAATTCAGGTTACAATCTATGTGCTTGACAAATTTCATCCAAATCTGTTCAGCCGTTTTTGCGTGATTGAATAACAAACATCTAAAAACACAAACTTTCACATTTATAGTATTACTAGCTACCCGACAGACGTTATTCTGTCTTAACTGTGAATATTGAATTCGCATTAGTATATTATTAGAAAAGTTAATTTGCTTTGTTTTCTTAAATTTTCTAATGTTACGCGCAACATTCTTATTTTTTTCTTTCATAAGAACCTTCTCCTGACAATAACAAACACAACAAAAAAAGAATTAGCAAAATTGGTCCAGCCTTTCCCGTGCGATGCCGTGACCAAGGAAAATATGAATGTACTTTATTAAATATTGTACTTGAAACATTTTTAAAGAGTAACGGTGGAGTTTCTTGCCCATTCTTCTCCATACGAAACTATATTTTGGAAGGGGCGACTAGTAGAATCAATTCTATTTTAATGTAAATGTTGACGTTCAAAAGTGCCTTTTAAGTGCCTATTTGAAATAAATGATTTGACTTTGACTTTGAATTGGGATTCATTTTTATTTATTTGGATAGATATAGTAGGATATATATATATAGGAGTAGGACAAACGGATCCAGCTTTATTATAATATAAGTATAGATTATTAAGTTTTTACTAAGATAACGAACTTATCCCAGTTACTGCTGGGAGGCAATTGTTCTTAATTCTATTTTAATATAATATTTTTTGACATTACACGGCGCAGATCAGTTTAAATAAAATTCGGGACTTTTTAGGTAAACGCGTAGGTACTTCGTTTGGAACAAAATGTTTAATAATATTCACCTGGCTGCTGCTTTCAGTGTAATTTTGCCTCCTGCTCTGCGTAGGAGGCAATGTCGTTATATTTGCGCTGCCAGGTACAAGTCCCTCGTTTACTTTCTTTGAACACCTTTTGTGCGACACAAAATTATCATATTATTTTACCTTTGGGAGCATTATACATTTTTGGTTTTATTATAATAACAGTAGGTACTATAATTAGATTTCTAATTAATTGAAGGTTTTGAGATTCACGCCAGGAATTTAATAATTTAAAAAATCGACTCTTCACGTGACCAAAGGACTGGCCTATTCTTAGGTCAAAGAATCAGCATCGCCATCCAACGTGGCAACGCTGTCAGCCTTTTGGGCACTTTTCCTACTGACAGCGCTGCGGATGAATTCTTTGATGCCCCGTAAACTATTTCCTTTTTTACTTTACATTTGTCGCCGTAAGATTGTAAACACAGTTAGCTTATAATCTATCTCGCGAAGTTATAAACTGTCGATAAATTGTGAACTGCACCATACTGCTTACCGACCGAAAGGGTTTTGTTTTTTTTTTGGGTGGGAAATCATCAATACGTTAGGTTAGAACTGTGACCAACCGCGCTACTTCCAAGTTAGTGGCAGTTACTTGACTATTTAGTAATAGGGCAAGGTAATATCCGTCTTGATACCAGTTCACAATTTGACGGACAGATTATAAACTATCGAAAAATAGTGCGTTAAATTGTAAATGGTTTTGCTGTTCACAACTTATCGACAGTTTGTAATCTCGCGAGATAGATTATAAACTAACGGTGTTCACAATCTTACGGTGACATACTTGTACATAAGGTCTAATTATTTATGTTAAGACCGAAATCGTAATCGGTAATAAAGTCACCATGTATGTACCTAATTACCTATATCCTATCGAATAAAAAATTCTTAAGATAACTTTTCCAAAGATAAAATCAGTTTATAGCTTTTACCAACGCAAAATAGTATAATTACCTTTTTGGTGATGTTCTTCCGGAAAGTCAAGGGCGTAGTACTCGCAACCGGCGTGCATGTATGACCAGATTTATGAACACAGCGAGGCAAAAGGAGTAAGTGAGGATCGAAGAAGTAGCGTTTAGTAGTTTCTGCCTACTCCCATACAACGAAGACGGAGTTTATGTATATACACAGGGTGTCCGGTAATTAATGGATAATGAAAAAACAACCGACTTCCGAAAAAACACTTTAATTTCAGAAGGCGGAGACAAAAAAATTAAATATATTCCTATCCAAAACCATCGACATTTTGTTTACAGAAAAAATAATCTGAATGGCCATTAGTTCTACCATGAATCATTTCAAGGTTATCCATTAAATACCGGACACCCTGTATGTGTACCAACGCCGAAATAGAATACTTTGATGAGTATTAGGACAAAAAATGCCATAGCCTTTGCCATCAGTAATATTACTTCTCGATCAATATAAACTTTCAGGAAAACATATCATTTCAGTGACACACTGAAACAGAATATTATACGGCGGTAATGCTCAAGGGAATGAATTTGAAAGCGTAGGTATACCTGCGTTCGACAGTGAGTAGAGGGGATACAAACGGACAGATAAAACCGATCAATTACTGTCAGTTTCACGAATGAAACGGTTACTCTATGCCAATGTGTGGTTACAAAAGAATATGTCACAGGTAAACTTGTATTAAGAATGTCAGGGACATCGACACGCAAACTATCACCATGAATTTAGCACAATGATTCTAGACTGGCAGAGTAATTTTTTTTTAATTATTGTATAGTCATCGGTCCTCGATAAGTTTACAAAGTTTCAATGAAATCTGACCGTTTAAAGTGGGTCAAAATAGCGTCCAAAGGAGTCGGTTACAAACAAACAAACGTACAAGTGAAGCGTGTAAAAACTGGAGTTTCATAGAAAAAAAAATTAAGAAAAAATAATAGTTTAAAAAACTAAAAAACACGCTTTAAAAACCAAACTAAAAAAGGAGAAAATAATTTAATTCAATTAAAAAGCGTGGGGTGCTTGACATTAACTGATTATAAAAATACCTCAAAAAGCACCCCATTTTTGAGGTATTTTTATAATCTTTATTAAATAATCGCGAAATAAAAACTATAACTTCCGCATTTTCGGTTGACTGAAAACATCATCCACAGAATGAAACGTAATTTTTAATCCCTATTGAAGTGTATCTAATGTTACACTGTCTCTTCCACACAAGAGGAGGTAGCTGCTTTCACTAATGACATCTGTCAGTCAAGAAGAATGGCGGGAAACTAATAAAGTGAGGCAGGTCAGCACGATAGCGCTTGGTGTGGTAGTGACCCAGTGAAGTAATATATTCAACTTAAATACGGAATCAACAGGATTCTACATCTACAAAATTTGAATAATGTCCATTAAGTCGATTCAACTAGTATCACTTGAGCTGTTCAATCATTTTGTACCGATTAATTGTACCATCCTAGAAATAACAATGAATATCGATCCACACGTAGCATGTCAAAAGTTCCGGCACCATTAACTATATTAATCCACTTACCTATACTCTGGCTGACCCATATCCCCAACATATCCAGCTGCAGCAGCCGATGGTACAGCTGCGCCCCGCGGGTGTGGTTCATGAACAGGTGGTAGAGGAAGGAACCGCACCAGGGTGCCAGCGCCCCCAGCAGGTGGCACATCGATAGGAACCAGGCGCCAGGCCCGCTCCGCCAGGGCAGCAGGCCTGGGAGGACCGCCAGTATGTACACCAGGGATACTCCTGTAACAACGATATAGAAGAAGATGTAGGTAGTGGCAAAAACTGATAAGATTATGTTTATTTTTGAGGGTGGGAAGTCATAAAATAACTTCACCCGCTCTGGGTGTAGCAGGAGGGCATGTCAAATTTTTACTGACTAAAACCCACACATGTTACTTTTTTTTTCTTTTGGAGGGTGGGAAATCATCAAAAAACTTCTCCCGCTTTGGGTGGAGCAGGAGGGCGTGTCAGACTTTTACTGACCAAAACCCACCCGTGTTCCCTCAGTTGCCTGTACGCCAGGGGATCTCTTTCGAACAACCCGCACCCCTGGCAGGCATCGGCCCTTGCGGACCCCAACAGTTGGTGCTGACATCTCTTTGAGGCGCGCGTGGAACACAACGCGCCCTCCACCCGGGCTTGGTCCTTACCGTACAGCGAGCTACCCATTACTCGTTGTCCGCATGATTAGTTGGTTTGATCATATTTAGAGGATGAATGAAGGTCAGGTGCATAGTACTCGCTACCGGCGAGCATGTACAGACAGTTATACGAACCTAAACAAAGCAAAAGGAGTTTGTAATGATCGTAGCAAGTTGCGTTATATAGTTTCGGCCAGCCCCCATGGGAAGGGGCGAAGGGGGGAAGTTTATCTAAGTTAGGTTATGAAATAGAGATGTTGGCTTAAAACTTGGTGGCAGCATTATTTTGCGAGAATTAATAATGAGGTTTTTTAAAATTGGGCTATAAAATTAGAGGCTTACAGTTTTATTTGCTCTAGCACATTATGGGACACTAACGAGATTATTTTAAATAATTAAAACATAATTGCTAAGTTCTCTTCAGTGAGAAAAACTTTCTTCAATAATGAGACAAACAAAAAAAATCGAGATTATTTTAAATAATTAATACATAATTGCCAAGTTCTGTTTAATGAGAAAAACTTTCTTCAATAATGAGACAAACACGGTCAATCGGTCATGCTGCAGACTTCTTCTTAGCGCGTCGATAGCAATCTAATTACAGTCAGCCCATAATTTGGCTTGGCACTTTCAGCAGCATCCATCAGCTCCTGTAGCGTACAGACAACAGGACACGCTGGACAAGACATTAAATGCCCCATTGTTTGTGGGACAGCACTGCATTTACACTCCAGGGCAGAGTCATCTGTGAATATCCACCTGAGCAGGTTTTTTTGCTTCGGCCTACCTGAGTCCGGAGTCTATTTAAAGCCAGTGGTCGTCAATTGGTGAAGTGAAACTTTAACGAATAATTAAAATACAATTGTAATTCCAACAGAAGGTATTAACTCAAACTGATGAAGTGTGTGTTTTCAGGTTCCCGTCAAGTTTCATCATCATCATAATTTCTGTGCTTCTTGCATCCAGCAGATTCCTGGCGGCTTCACAAGTTAAGTTAATGTGTACTTTACGTAAGTACCTACAAGGTAGGTAACATAGAATACCAATTAATTGGTGTCACCACCGTGTCATACATTCTGTAACTCATTAAACTAATAGCTACAAAAACTCAAACTCAAACTCAAAGCATTTATTTCAATTAGACCATTTAAAGGTACTTTTGAATTGTCAAAAAGTCGACCAGTTGGAAAGTTGAAGCTAGTTGCCCATTCCAAAACGTAGATCTCTATGGAGAAGAACGGGCAAGAAACTCCATGGACACTCTTTTTAATCATGTTAAGTATTACAAAAACTTGGGAACAATATTCTTGTTGCTTCTATATGTGAGAACCATGTAAAAAAAAAAAAACAATTCTAAATATAAGATTTAAAATAAGCCATGGAAGTTAGGAGATGACCAGTCTCAACCGACGGCGCCCGTTCACGAACTTGACGCGTGGATCAGCACCATCCAGCTCAACCATTTTGTAGGGAACCGAATGATCCAACACACGCGCCACCATCAGCGAGACATTTAAGTGAGCATGACATACTCTCGACTGCCACGCTTTTACAAGCATGACCATCACCCTCCCCCCCCCCCTCCCCCAATTATGTCTGATGCCTTTACTTGACATTGATTATAAAATCAGTTCGGTGCGTGACTAGTAATGAACGCATTACTCGCCTATGGCATAGAAATGATAAAAAGCAATACTTTTGTTAGCTTAAACATAGGCAGGTATTGGATTGTTATTCATACTTAAATTGTGGCCCCAATCAAATTCGTCGTGCAGAATGTTTTCTATATTACTTATATTTCTCGTTTTTATCGATAAAATCTCATAACGGAGAAGGAAAATATCGTGAGGACATCAGCATAATTATACTAAAACCAAAAAATTGGAAGACTTATGTGACATCTCCAAATCCGCACTCGGTCCGCGTGGTGGATTACAGCCCACACTCTCTTGAAGCGGGGTGGCCTGTGTCCCAGCAGTGAAAACATTTTAGGCATCTTTGTTGCTATAATGTTTCTTTTTTTGTTGCAAAAAAAGCAGCACAAAACCCTCTAGTCCCCGAAAGGTCCTTCTAGCTTCCCCTAGGCCTCCTAATCATAACTTTTGCTTCCTGTATTATAGTTTTGTAAATGTACCTAGCTGTAACTCTCGAAACAATAAACTTTATATATTCTTCTATTCCAATTATCATTTGTCCAGCCAAGAGCGCAGTAGGCTAACGTTAAGCCAAGGAGATAATCGAGCCTTATAAAAATCTGTTTCAGCAAAATGAGAGGATCAAAAACCCAAATTAAACTATCCATACTTAGTTGGTGTTAGCACTTCGCATTTTTTCTTCTAAAGTCCCGTGTCTGACAATTCGCGAAAATTTCTGGCCACACAAACTCAATCACTATCTACATTACAGTTACTACCTCAATGCATGCTATCCACACATTTACGCAAATAATGTCTGACCTCTACATGCCTAGAAACGAATGTTTCCCATTGATCTCATTAGCACTGATAGTGACATTTAACGTATTAATATCTGGATGACCGAGCTTTGTTCGGAATTTTTTTTTTTCGTTTTCTAAAAATGCAACCTAGCTACATCGATTTATCGCCCCCGAAACCATCTGCATGCTAAATTTCATGAAAATCGTTGGAGCTATTTCCGAGATTCAGATTATATATATACATATTTATACAAAAATTGCTCGTTTAAAGGTATTAGATATCTTCTATGTATTTTTTAAAATCTTTACATACTATAAAACAAAGCCGCTTTTCGTGTCTGTACGCTTAGATCTTTTAAACTACGCAACACATTTTAATGCGGTTTTCATGAATAGACAGAGTGATTCAAGAGGAAGGTTTATACAGGAAAAGTTTTTATCCAGTGCGCAAACTGTAACCACGGATTCAGCATATCATTCTAGACCCTTAGCGCAGAATTTTTTTGTCGGTTATACAAAAAAAAAAAAAACAGTTGTTCCATACATTTTTACCGAGTAGGTATTGCACTTTTCTATGAAACAGCAGATTTTTTTTTTGTAAAACCAAAAAAAAATCTTCGCTGGGGTTTCACGAATGGTATGCTGAATTCATGGTTAAAGTTTGCGCATTGAATAAAAACTTTTCCTATATGTATACCAAACTCCACGCGGGCGAAGCCACTGGTAAAAGCTTGTAAATACGAGTATGCTTACGTTCTCGAACACGTGATATTTCTCACATGTCACCTAAAATCCTTAAATCAACACGGGTCTGTAAAGTTAACAGATGAAGGGTTCCAGATAATTTACATGTGCCGCTTCCAAGTTACAAAATTTTGCTTAAAAGCGGCGTAAGTGCCTAGTTTTCTTCTGATACACGCACGTGTGAGTTAATTTAATCAAGATAGCTACTTCAAAACCAGTTGTTTCCATTTTACTCTTAGACGATGTAGGTAGAAAACGCTCGGCTGCAATTGTGTATAATGTGCTTTCTACTTATGTGATGCTTTAATATAGATAAACATAAAATTATGCCTTCTTTCCCCGAAGGCTTATGCAGAAGTGTACCTGTAGTATAACCAAATTTCGCTAGTTATGTTTAATTCCCATGTAGGGGCGAGCCTGTTTCCAACAACCGGGCACATTTCGTTAAAAAAAAACATTTTTTACCCTTTTTTGATCAAGATTCGGATATAGAATACAAGAGGGGAAAACATATCCGAAATCTGATACCAATTAAATAATGCCAAACCTATCCCTTCGTTCAATATATAGGTAAGTTGGTTTCAAAATACAAAAGGTTATTTTTGTTTATTTACCCACACAACACGTATACGTAGTTTCCAGTTCAGATAAAATAGGATAAAATCAACACAATACAATTTTGTTTTCTGATAGAACAACTTTATTTACATATTTTCTGTAGGCTTTGAAGGCGGGCTGTTTATGAATCAGCCTACATTTGGCACGCTTCAGTCTGGCTTCGTTTTTACATTGAAATCATGAAGAACCAGCAATTCACTCCTGCTTTTGTTGAGATTATTCTTAGTTGGATTATTCTGGCATTCATATGTAAAAAGAATACGAATTAATTTTTGTTTCAAGTGGCGGATGCTCGCGGCGACTTTACCCACCCTAGGGGGAATAGTGTTTTTGTATTAAAATACCTACCTAATGCTTTAATAAAAAATTAATACTATCCGTGTACCTACGTTGTGCCCAAACCCGTTCAATCAATCTCTGCGCCAATCAGTTGGTGTCAATGCTATACCATCTGCTTTTTTATATTTAGCAATAGGTACGGTAATTTACCCTTGACCTTACCAGCAGTACGGTAATCTACCCTTAGACCAAACAATTTTCCAAGATTACCAGTTTGGATTTCAGATCTTGAAATGCCCATTTTTAATACAAACAAACAAGAATACCTACTCGCGCTTTTTTGCTATGAATAAGTTTCCTAATTAGGTAGATATATGTAGGTACTAAGAAGGATTCTGCCAAAATCATAGTCATACATGGAAAGTAAATATATACCCTAGAGTATTTTGATGTGTGTTAATATAAACGAGTGAGTGAGTTTGGGCTTAAGATGTTATGCGTGATTTCTAGACATTACAAATACTAAGCATAATAATTTCCATAAAAACATTTTTTTTCACTGATGAACTGTTTTCTGAGTTACGTCATCAGACATCCCTCATGTAGATACAGAACGCGAGATGTGTCGCGTCCTCTTTGAGTGATACTGACACATTTTAATTAATCTTACATCTTTAAAGACAGGCTTCTAATATTATTATGCTGTTTGCTTTCTCTGAACGAAAGCTGGGATGATGTGGATAGAGAAGTAGAATTCTCTTTATAATGTACACTGTATCCTACTATAATATATACTATTATTTTATAAATGTGAAAGTAAGTATGTATGTTTGGTTATTTCGATGTTTGGATGTTTGTTACTCAATCACGCAAAAACGGCTGGACAGATTTGGATTTAATTTGGCACACAGATGGTTTATATCATGGATTAACACATAGGGTACTTTTTATCTCGGTAAAACGTTCCCATGGAATAATATCCGACCTCCACGCGGGCAAAGCTGCTGGAAAAAGCTAGCATGCTACAAATATAAATCTTCTCTCTCTCTTCTATTTTCTTATGCAGGTCACAAAGAATAGCATCGTCTTTCTCATATCGGCACCATTGCTATTAGTAATGCTCATACCTGTATTAAAATTGAAGTCAGTCTTCTAGATGAAGTGGCTAACTGCCTTGAGTTCGCCAGACATTGGTAGAGTCTGTTTATTCAGGGAGGATATTTTATTAAACGTCTTTCCTTTTATGCGTGAAAAAGGAAACTTATGGAATATTTGTAAAATCACTAAATGATTTCTTCAAATATTCAATCTTCAAAATGGATTCACGTTGCTGGGATGTAAATATGATCCAAATGTAAATAGTAACAAACATATTTTTCTGAGAAACTTCGGAGTCGCAGCAAGTGATCGAATTTGTATAAATTGCAATTCCAGTACTGATAGGGGGAATTGATGCCAATCTGATTGTTGATCCCGTAGCTGTCACTTACATTAGATTATGTATCAAGTTTTCGATTGGATACAAGATGAGATGTAAATTAAAGTGATGCAGGGGCGATGATCCGATATGGTTTAATGTTCACTCATACACGGTTTGTTCATAAACATTCAATTTGGATAATAATATAGGTACCTAATAGTAATAAATTACACTAACTTAGTAGGGCAAAGTCTTCTTCTAATACAGATACGATATGAGCGTTGATCACCACGTGTGCTCAAGACGGCTGGCAATTTCAAACTTATTAAAGTACCTGGACTTCCTTCCTTCACCGATTTCAGTGATGTCCAAGAAAAAAATTATGGAAACATAGTTTTTTTGTTTTGGATGAAAATACTGAATTAAACGTCGTAAACGCAATAGTGAATCATGCAATGAATCGAAGTTAATCAATGTGGTTGAACTGTATAATACCTACTCATTGGGAATGTTTAATTAAGGTATGCAAAGATAATCCACTTAATTCTACGAAAGTGCGAACATGAAATGATACACCGAAATATAAAACGCTTATTTTGAATTAATACCTATATAAAAATTTATTTCACCATTTCAATTCGTAGAATGCAATATACGTCCCCCGAAAATAAAAATTCTTCATGAACATATTCATGATGCGGTGCTTAATAAAGCTTTAATAAAATATGAAATGGATATAAATGGAGATCATGGACACATAAATTTTTATACGCCAGCACATTGTTGGAATTTCTTACTTCTTTCACGAATAAACAATACATTATAACAGTAGGACTAACTTTTAATGAAAGATTTAAAAGTACTTAATTTGTTTTGCATTGTACTCAAAAACCTTTTCGTTTCTGATGGTGAAATGCGTAGGTAGCAAAAAAACTCCTACTTAAGTGTTCAATTTGTACCATTATTTTTTATGCATTCTTATCTCAGTTTGAGTAATAGTTGTAATTGAGTAGTAATAGTTGAGAGTAGCTGTTTCCCAAAAAAATCAGTCACAGGTCACAGTGAACTCTACGCTGCCACCAACGAAGCCGTGGAAGTGGGGAAGTTTTGGGCTAACAGAATCTTATTCACAGTCAATACCCCTCCAAGAAGTAATTCCAAGTATATTATAATTACTGTAAAGATGTCCCAATATACGGTGCTAAAGCTCCGGAGATTCCGCTACTGAAGCCAATAAAGAAGTAGGCATATTCAGTTTATATACTCCGCTTATGACTGAAGCGGCTAAATCATTCTGCTTATTCAATATTTCACATCCACTGCTAGTGAAATGCACCTTGTTGCCCTCACTAACTTATAAGACGATAATCAGCATATTGTTCCCAATGTCAGGACACATGCTTCCTCTCGGTGAGTGGGGGTGGGCTGTAACCCACCACGCGGGCCCAGTGCGGGTTGGTAAATGTACACATGTCTTCGAATTTTTGGTTCTAGCCTCTCTGGGTTCGAACTTACGACCTACACGTAAGTTGGGGTCGTTACCATCCACCATAAGTTATCGGTATCGAACAAAATGCCATTTTATCGAAAAGAAGAAAAGTAAAATGGAACAAAGACTGGCTTCCATATGCTCACATTTACTACAGGGCCAGTCGAGCGGAAAATATAAATTCATTTTCGACAAAGTGAAAACCTTTTTCATAAAGTATGAGAAATGTTTTGATTAATGTTTTCGATATTGTTTAGTAATGTCCAAGAAAACATTATTTATTGTGTACTGTTGTGTAATCGTTTACTGACTAAAGTTATTTAGTGTTTTTTTTTTGAAGAAATAAATATTTGAGTTGTAATTTACGGTTTATATGTATCTACTTAACTTGTGTCTCAGATCGACAGGAGACAGTCAGGTAAGTGATACTAATAATGTGATATACAACTATTACATGCATGTAAAACATCTGCATATTGTTTACCCATATTTGCAAATAAATGATTTTGAATTTGAATTTGAATAAGTATTACCTAATCAATTTGTTATGTTTTCACGGGTATATAAGGTTTCTACAGTAAGTACCAATAGTATAGTTAACGAATGAGTTCATTTTTTAAAGCCCTAGTTAATTCACAAATAATCTTATAATCTCGGGCAGAATGGAATGTTAACGATATACGCAACGGGTTTAACGTTTATTGTGTGAATTTTATTATCTCGAAGCTTCGGGTTACCTCGCCTGCAAACGAAATGGCAGGAAGATAAAATATAAATAAAAAACAAAAAAGCTTTTTACGTATGTTTAAGATTTACTAAACGTGATATTGCTTAGGGGGAAATGGTGTGTAGGTGTTTCGATTTATGCATTCGCAAATTAAAAAGCTGAAAATCGAGATATATTTAAAAATAAACCTACAGGCGTATTGTTAGGGATGTGTCGTGTCTCGTAACGAATTATTTACCGAGGCTCGGCCGGCGCATGTTCTTCTGTGTTTGCCTTTCGCTCTAGTTTCCCGACGCTATTAATAGATCGTGTGTAACATGGCACTTAAGGCTTTAAATAAAATAACATATTTACCATAATATCAAGACTGTTCCATATATCCCGACATACTAACATAATATATTCTGACATATCCTGTTAGACATATCGCGGAAGAGGTAGCCAGAGGTGACTTGTAAGTACTACCTGTTTTTCTGTTCTGTGGGTACCACATATACCTGCTCATATTCGTCAGTTATGTTAAAATCTCAATAATTGCCAAACCGGGCTCATTATTAAGACTTTGAGTTACTCTGAAATTTCTGTACTCAATACATGTATGTACGCGCTTTGACGTGGAGTTGCGGACACCAGCCCGTATTACCTATTACTCTGAAATTTCACAAAATACTTAGTATCCTGCCCGGAGTCTGGATTTGTGTCCGGTTGATGGCAATAGGCTCGCCCGCTATTAATTGGCTTAAACATCACTGGCGAAATGTTGGTGTAGTGTAGATACACCTCTGCCGAACCTTTCGCGAAAACTAGTCGTGATGCTAAGTGTACTTCGTTTTAAAATAGCTTAATAATAGACATCCCTAAAGTTACTCATAAAAAGCTTAACTTGGACATCATTAAGTTCATTACATACTTGATACAGTAATAATTATTCTTAATATTTATCTATATGTAGAAATAGTATTATTATGGACCTGCGGGTTGTTAATAGGTAATAATGTTCCTTTTATTTGGTGTAGATAATAAACAGTAAGGGGTGCTACACACTTGTTCGGGTCGGCACATTCGATTTGGCAGTGTGCAGTTCAACAACAAAGACGACCCGAAGTAATCACAACAAAAATATTCAGCTGTCATTCAGCTCGTGCCGATCGGCAAATTTCGTTCGACATCTACTCTCGCTGAATCATGTTCACGGCGGATTGGCACAATTCGAGCTTTTCCTGATTATTTCGCAAAAAATAGTCAATTTTGCCGTCAGACTAGTCGAACAAGTGTGGAATACTGTGTGTAGCACGTAAGTTGAACCAAAGTCATTACAAACAAACGAAGGTTGGAGCGCGTGCACTCGTTGTCTCGCATGGAAAATGAATGAGGTCACCTTCTAGCATAGTCACTTAGTCATTGATGTAACGTGTACTGCAATTTGGAAGTAGATCGCGGCACGTAAGTTAAAACACAATCCAACGTGCCGCGATCTGTAGCACACCTAACACGTAAGTAATCGTGTGTAACGCTTAGGGAATAGGGCCCGTTGCGCCATCTGTCACAGTGAGAAAGAACTATTGTTTCCAAGTGGATGCGTACGTAAAACCTGCTATCAACTTGATTTACGACGACGTACGAACTATTTCACAGTCCTTTGTTTACTGCTCTAGGGAAAATAGTCATAATCAACGAAATATAACTGGCATGCTCCTTTGCATTTGGTTTTCGGGGATGAGTACATATAATCTTTAAATAATATTCTAATATCATGTGTCAGGGAGCCTACTCTCTAAGCATGAAATCCATAATCTCGGTCGAAGTTACGGGCGTTTCCTACTCCGTATTACTTACGGACCTATGATTAGTTTGGGGCCCAAACTCAGAATGAATTACTACACGATTTGACAGCTGTCCCTACTTCCTATAAGTTTTTACCCGTCCAAAAAAGATAACTAATCAACTGTAGGAATCACTTCGAAATGTCGAACTATTTTCGGACGGACCCGTATTTTCGTTGACGGAGTTAGAGAGTAGCTCCCCTGTATCGTAAGTTTATGTATGTAATGTAACAATGATCATGTGTCAGTATCGCAAGTTTATGTAGGTAATATAACAATGATCATGTGTCAGTATCGTAAGTTTATGTATATAATATAACAATGATCAGAGGGGCAATTCTCGTAATTTTAAGAACGTTCACATCTGATCTCAGTGTCAATCTGTCAAAAATGCCTCGATTTTTCATACATTTCTGACATTTGCTTGTCGCTGAGATGAGACTGCGACTAGATTTTGAACGTTTTAAATTACGAGAATTGGCCTTCTGGTGTCAGTATCGTAACTTCAAAAATAGGGTGCAACTATGCCATAAAGATTATAAATTTTTCCAAAAGATGTTTAATCCTAATCCCTTATAGAGCTACCTACGTTTTAAATATCTATTTACAATTTCATAAGATAAAATAAAAGGATCCACATTATACTTGTTTATGTACGAAAACTCACTCTAAACAAAAAATACCTCTCACTGGAAGTACTATGCAAATTATTTCCATAACTTTTTATGAAGGCTGTGACTCTAACTTCCCTGGAATATATCCTAATATTTCTTTAATGTTCTCTCCATTTTAAAGCTCCCGCAGACAGGCGCGACGCGACGGTGCGACTATATACAGGAAAAGTTTTTATTCAGTGCGCAACGTATAGCAACTGTTCTACAAGAGTCGCGTCACGCTGTCGCGTAGGGTCTTTCAGCGGGAGCCTGTAAGCTTCTAAAAATGTACGTTCGATAAGGGCTGTAATAGCGGAATGTTCTTACATTTCTGGTACACAGCACTTTTTGTAGTAGGCGTATAATGTAATTAGGAAGGATCCCTTCAGTGTTTTTCTAAGATAATGTTACGTGCGTGGGTTTACTCTCGAAAATTCTTTATTTTTGATGTTATTGTGTAGGTGGATGAATGAAATATGAATCGAGACGGAGGCGGCAAATTGCTTACCTGTTCATATTTATAGTATTCATTCAAATTGTGCGGCAGGCTGCAAGCATCAAACAACACCTGTATTTTGTTCAATCATCTGCTGATTTAGACAAATCCAAATGAAGAAAATAAACTAAACAATATTTTTGGTTTCACGTCACATCAATCAAAAACGGTACAACGGCTTAGAGCAGCTGTGAAAACATAGCAAAAAGACAAACAGATGACAGAGCTAAAGCAAATCGCATTTTATTATAATCCCCAAAGTATAATTTATTTTAATTTACTTTTGGTGTTTGTAAAATTAGTCTGTTAAATATTAAACGATTTTATATTGTATCTTTATGCCACCAGGAAGAATATAATGATAAGTATTTATCTGGAAGACGACTCCAAAACCTCGCAAAAAGTTAAAAGAGTTCTTAAAATAAAATATCGTAGATTCGGGAAGGCCTAAAAATAAAAAGGCTCTCTAATTAACAATGATTCAATTGATTCAATGTCAATATTGGGTAGTTATCCAATATTGACATTGAATCGACCTTTTCGAGAGAAAAACGAAAGAAGTCTGATTAGGTCGATTTATTTGCGATTGGTGTTATAGTACCTACAATTAACAAAGGAGGTAAGTATCCATTCAGCCGAGTAGTCTAGTATATGACATAGATATTGATAAACCTACAGTACAGCTGAAAAAACATTGCCCGTTTACACTAACACTAGGGAATACCATAATGACTGAATATTATTGCACGTTGGATTTTTCAACTCGTCGTGCTGAGCCAAGTCTTGAAAATCTAACAGTTCGCTTTTGTTTAGACATTATATTTAGGTGTAGCCTAGTGATAGTGAAAATGCGCTATACATAATTTCGAGTTAACTATACCTATGTAGTTTTAGATTTTATAAACAGATCAGCTTTCGCCAGAGCTGGAAGTCGAAAGTTATCTCACGGGAACTTAAGTACTATCGGGATAAAAATGATTCTATGTTGATTGATTCCCAGGTTACAAACTATCTGTGTGCTAAATTTCATCACAATCCGTTCAGCTGTTTTTGTGTGTCCTCGAGGAGGCGATCGGCGGCGGCGATCTCTCGCGTCCGGCCCTGGTTCAGGCCATGGTACGGAGCGAGAGTGAATGGTTAGCCGTCACCTCCTTCTGCGAAGCAGTAATGCTCGCGAAGAGGGAGGCGGCGCACGTGAGGGAGAGGCAGTATATGCGCCCTCACGGCCGTAGTCGCCGCGGGAGACGCCCTGGGCGTCGGGAATCCCAGGCTGATTCCCGGCCACCGTAGGCGCGGGCTTGCGGACGGCGAGTAATGGGTAGCTCGCTGTCCGGTAAGGACCAAGCCCGGGTCGACGGCGCGTTGTGTTCCACGCGCGCCTCAAAGAGATGTCAGCACCAAATGGGGGGGTCCGCAAGGGCCGATGCCTGCTAGGGGTGCGGGTTGTTCGAAAGAGATACCGCGGCCCCTAGCACACAGGCAACTGAGGGAACACGGGTGGGTTTTAGTCAGTAAAAGTCTGACACGCCCTCCCGCTCCACCCAGTGCGGGAGAAGTTATTTGATGATTTCCCACCCAAAAAAAAAAAAAAAAGGATTAGTATAGGAAAGTAGTTTAGACGAGAATCCCATTCCCATATCTGGGCCATAATTATATGCCATGTGATAAACTCTCTCTGGATCTACATAGCGTTAGCGTCCTGAGTCTTTGTTAGATAATAGGATAAGGGTCACTAATAAATTGCTTTATGTGTAACTCGGTTTATCCGGCAGGGATCATACGAGTTGTACGAGTATGTAGAAACGTTATTGTTTGTAGCGAGATCTATGTACTATGCGGGCATGCAAACATGTGTGCTCTGTTACATTTTTTTTTTTTACCGTAGTGCTTCGCTATCATTTTGTATATTTTCGTCTAGATTTTCATAGTTCAGGTACGTTCTAATAGTAAAAATTCTAAATTCTTTCAGCCATTCTGACACACAATGCGCAGCCAAAGCCGCTGGGTCTAAACGCATAAGATTTTCCACAAAAATTCCTTGAGTAGGTAAAGAAGGTAACAAATGAAGAATTTTTTAAAAGTCAATCTTTAAAGGTGATGAAAGTTTGTATGGAAGATCGTCATTTTTACCTATGGGAAATCTCATCGGGCACATACGGCTTGTGAAGGAATAAAAACATACTTATTTTTTTACAGAATAACCTGTTATAAAGTAAGTTCTAAAACTTAAACCCGACTATTGAAAAATCACTCTCTAAAACGTATGAAGCAAGAAACTATTCTCATCTGAAAGACGTGGTCTATAACCAGCGGACGATCAAGATGCTTCCAACGATATCTCATTTGTTAAATCATAAGAGCTGAGAAGTTATGAGGGAACTGATGAACATACATACATACCCACATACATACATACCGGTCCAAATCATAACCATCCCTTTTGCTTCGCCGTCATCATCAGCCTAACTGCTGGACATAGGCCTCTCCAATTGCACGCCATTCAGCTCGATTCTCGGCTACTCGCTTCGTCGTAGGTGGGTAAAAATATCATGAAATACCTACATGTAATTTCGAGTAAGCACGAAAGCGGGCTTTAAGCCCACAATAGTGCACAAAGGACATTGCGAGCGAAAGCCCAGCTGCGTATTGAAATATATACGTAACCGTCTGTACCTGTATCAATATTGTCACTCTTACGCAAATATGGAGAACATAATGAAACAGCGATACTTACCCTGACAATCTATCTGCACGGTACAATTTGTGAAGTTTCAATCTGATACATTTTCGTTAGGTATATAGCTTTTTTTGTGATTTTACTCTTAAGTACAAAATATGAGTCGTAAGGCTACCTTCTGTATAAGAAAGTGACATACCTCTTAAAGGAAGCGATTGTATATCGCAAAAGGATTGTATGAGCGACTGAAAGGAGAATTCAGCGATGCAGAAAAGTGATCCTAGTGTAATTGTTTGACCTTTCAACAACGATTCAAGTGTTTTCCTCAATATTTTATTCTAAACACACAACTTCACAAATATCCCAACATACGAAGGGTTTTCATTTGAAATCCAATATGGAGAAGTTTCGGTCCATTGCCGGACTCACCCAATAACAGAAGTTAAAAAAGGAAACATTCCTCCAGCCCACAGAGCACGAAGCCTTCAGCGGCCCCATCTAGAGGCGGCATTGTCAACAGTTTCTATACAAACCAAACGTGTCACCGTTTCCTCGCACTACGACACAAATTATCATTTGCGTTGCGTTTTTCTAACTATGTTGGGGTCGGCTTCCAGTCTAATCGGTTTCAGCGGAGCACCATGGAGCGACTGCCTATCTGACTTCCATAACCCAGTCACTTGGTAATACGATACCCTCTCTGGTAAGACTGGTTGTCGGACTTTCGGGCTTCTGACGCCCGTAACGACTGTCAAAGATCCACGAATGACAGCCGGGATCAACGGCTTAACGTGTTTACGAGACGTCTTGGTGTGTAAAGATGGGCACGCACTACGACACAAATGACGTTTACAATTGACAGCTTTGAAGGAGGTCTGCGTCAGAAATTTCTTGGCGCCAAGAATTCTGTTAGTACTGCCGCTTGTAGACGCTGCCCGGTGCGGCGGTTCCGTGCTCTGTGCTGAACCCTCCAAGATTTTATTTATTTATTTTCTTTCCTTCGCCGACCCCGAAGTCGGCAATAACGTGAGTTTGCATTGAAGTAAGAAAAAGTAGATTAGTTTTTCAACGCGGGAGAAATAATTAGCATCGCTGATTGCACTAACTATTCCCAGGTGGGATATCAAGTATTTTCCCGAGTTAATAGTGGAACTTACCGACTTAGTTTTATGAAAAATTGCGGTTATTTCTCCGGTACTTATCCTTAACATCGTCTCGTTTGGGAAGAAGAAAAAGGAGCAACATTTTACTATAATTTATAGGAAAAAGCAACAGATATGGCGAATGCTTTTGTTGATTTGCGGATAACATGTAGGTCATTATGTAAAACGTACGAAATATACGAAAACACCTAGATATATGAATCGAGTTTGATAACATACAATGTAAAAAGATCCATGTGATTACACATGCGTACATAAACTCACGGGTTTTTCCTCTGGGGGTAGGCAGAAACTGCATAATCCTGCTACGATCGTTTTGCCTCATTTATGTTCACACATCTGGTCACACATGCTAGTCTTGTGCCTGCTCGGTAATTTTTAAGATCGCTCCGTACTAGTTCATTTCGGTCAGTCTAGTTCCTTCTATTAGTTCTATTGGCTCTATTCGGTCTTCGCTCTCAGTCAGTACTTCCATAGATCACAGAGCAAAAAAGTTTCATTGAAATCGTATTAGTCAAATCAGTCGCTGTCATTCTCGTTCTCGTTCGGGCATACGGTATGGCTCTCTGTAAATGTACGAGGAGCTATTAGAACGAATAGACCGATTACAAGTCGGCATTCGGAAACGTTTCTTTTAGTACAGTGCAAAGAAACGGTTCCTATTCGTTCATCATTCACGAACTACACAAGGCCAACACATGCACTTCGGTTGCTAGTACTACGCACCTGACTTTTCTGAAGAAATTTACCAGTATAGACACTATAATATTTTCCTAGGGCGTCCCTTTCCGGCGTTTCTACTCACACCTGCCTTCATCATCATCATTTCAGCCGAAAGACATCCACTGCTGGACACAGGCCTCCCCCAAGATATATATGCCATAATCGCCACGCTGGACAGGCGGGTTGGCGATCCCAGCATGGTGGTAAAATGCATAGAGAACGCTGCTGCCCATTCTACACGTATAGTAAGTCCATTAGTCGCCTTCTACGACACCCGCGGGAAGAAATGTAATGGTGCTATTCTTTTACGTCCGGCACCACACGGAACCTTGCATCCTTATTATTATTTTTATAAAATGAAATAATAAAACCACGTAGCAAATAACGAGGGAAAACCAATAGAATAGATACTTGTACTTGTCCACTTGATAATAATGTTATATGTCTTTAAGTAGTGCACAGAACGTGTCTCGAAGAATCGTCAGGCTTGAAATTTTCCCACAGAAGACTGTGGGAAAAAGTGGCAGTGCAAATATATCGATTGTCCACACCGATGTAGGGAGGGCCACACTGTCATTATTGCGAACAACTAGTACTTAAGTCGGGCGTTACGCAGTAAAACGGTGTAATAATTGCATCATATCGGCGCCTGCGATTATTTAATGGCGTCACCATGTATTTTTTAATTGAAGAATAAAGTTAGCTAATTATGAAAAATGACCTGAACGCGAATTGCAGGCGGTGGTTCGAGGTGGTGCGGGAAAAGAGTTTCTGGAAGGACGCTTTGTCCAGCAATTGGGTAGCTTGACTAGAAAAACAAAAAACCTTCGGTTATTACGACTGAATCACGCGCTTATCATGCAGTAAACAAATACAATCAAGAGAAAAGCAGGATCAAAAGAAAACTAAGCAGCTTCAGTTCCTCTGCCTAGAAACTGAAGCTACTTAGTTTTCTTTTCCGAAATAAGGTCGGCTTCCAGTTCACCCGGAATCAGCTGATTTTTTATACATTTTAGATGGAACGTCTGACTATCTGACCGCCACAACCCATTTTCTGGGTAACACGCTACCCCTTGGTAATATTAGTTGTCAAACTGTTGGGCTTCTGACTACCCGTAACGAATGTAAAAGATTTACGAATGATAGCCGGGAACAACGGGTTAACGTGATTTCCAAAGCACGAAGGTAATTCGATATGTAATTAGTGATCACCCATCCACGGACCGATTTCAGCACCCTTCAATCGACTCGTGCGGCTATTATCATTATCCACGAGCCTCTCCAGCTGGCTTAGCACAAGCACCGATTTGTCGACGGAAAAATAGACATGACTGTTAACTAAATGATGTACAATAGGAGAAGATAGCTATGTTTTTCTATTAATTATCACAGTTATGCGTTCTAAACGAATCATGATTGTGTAGATAATCGTAAATACTTTGTGGCCGTCGAGTAGAAAGTTTGTCAGTGTGATTTTGACAGTTTGGGAAGAAATATTCTTCTGAAATAGTCTACATTTATAAGGACCTAGACGAAGATCGTTAGAAACGAAAGACAATAATGGAGAAACGAAATGTCACTTTGTATTGAAAAAGCACTGTCTAGTCTTCGTAGAGATAGAAAACGTCATGCTAAACCTGCAGTTACTATAAAGAAGCTTCAGTAAGAAAACTAAAGCAATATGAAGGCCGTTATCTAAAACGGGATGAATAGGAGAAATATTTATATTGCAGTATCATAAATAAGAAGAGTAATGTTTGGTTAAACGCGTCTTGACTTTGACTAATACTAGTGAATCAAAATGTTCTGAACAACCGTATTGCTACGTGGCTAAGTATAAAAGCTATTAAGTTGTGTGGAAAAATGTTAGCAGTTATCTTTTCAATATTGTTTGGAATAGATCCCAAGCTTCATTTGCAATAAAACGATTATATAATGTCTATTGCCAAAGGTTAAGTAGTTTTTAAGAAGTTAATGTGAATGATCGTTTGAAAAAGACAAATTGGGGTTTATTCATAAACATTGCTTAAAGTACGGTGACGTTTAAACGTCAAACATTCGTTGATTATTTACTTAATTTTGAGCAACTTTTAAAAATAAACTATAAGTGTGAAGATTGGATAGGTAACTGTATATACTTTATCATTTCAAGGTAAACTGTTGTCATATCACATGTACAGTCCCGGACTTTAATTGATAAGCCACTATTAAACTTTCCAATTTTGCAGTTTTATACATTCACGAGATTACACGATTAAACACGAACTTAAACCGCATGCTCGTAAACAAGATGACAAATTACTTATAATCGGAAATAGTCTTATCCATAGAGGTTGACTAAGAAATTGTCAATGATAAATCAATACACTGTTGCATAAGTATATCCAATCTATTTGATACTGACCTCCTTTGAATAAGAGCTCATTAAATACTCATTATTTCTGAAAACCTATCCAAAGACAGTGACAGTTGAAATGTCAGAGACGATAATTTCGAATTTTTGTGAATCGTAGCCGTAACTATTTTTGTTTATATGCAACAGTTATCATATTTGTCATGAACGTCTCTTGGACGCTAAGCGTTCGGATAAAATCGTGAGTGCGAGTTTTTCCGATGTCGAAATGACTGATCATAACGTTACCATCGCTACGCTAAAACAATTGTTGCTAGGTTACGGTTGCTAGCCCTGCAATTGGTTGACTTTGGGTCGTAACTCTCCCCCCCGGTGGGTTCCCGCATTGTCGTTGCGGGGGGGCTCAGTAGCCGTGGTTTTCCCCACCCACGGTGAAGCGAAGAGGAACCCGAGGAGGGGCCGCTCGTCAGGGCTTTGTCCGCTAAGCCGACGACGTAGCGGCCAACCAGTTGCGGTGCCGCGGGGCGGCATAGCAACTGGTGCTGGGGGTAGCGGGCCGCGGCGGGAGAGGAGTGGTGTATGGAGATCGCCACTTTCCTCACCTCCGCGGTCTGGACGGAGCTGCCATCGTTGGATGGCGGCCACGGTGGGGCCGCAGGGGAGGAGGAGTGTCGGTATTGCGTAGGCCGCTCTCCCTATCCCCTGCGGCCGAAAAGTGGTAGGCGGCGGGGCCACTGTCCTGACCCGCCGCAGGGGGACCAAGGGTGCCATACACGGGGTCGTTTGGCACCCATGCGCTGTCTGGTGCCCGGGGTGGTCCGGCGTGCCGTGTGTTCTGGTGCGCCGGTGATGGGGGTCATTCCCCTAAGAGGAGGGTCCGGTGACGGACAGCCGCGGCGGGTTCGCGGATGGCTTTCGCGTTCCCGTGTTCCCGCCATAAGCGGCACTGGAGGACACCGTGGAGTTTTAGTGGGTTAGAGTCCCACATAACTGCGCTATCTCCCCGTGGTAGCGCAGTATGCATGAGCATTTCTCCAAGTAAAAAAAAAAAAAAAAAAAATGGGTCGTAACTCTGGACATGTACGAGTATTACCGACTAAGCCCGATTTGCATTACATGGCTAAAATAGGAACTGTGGCAAGTGGCTTATCAATTAAAGTCCGTGACTGTACCTACACGACTGACCAAAGTATTTGATATTTTATCCAATACTACCAGTTGACCGAAACAAATTGTATTTCAATCATCATCATCTCCCTTATGTTTTCCCAACTAAGTTGGGGGTCGGCTTCCAGTCTAACTGGATGCAGCTGAACTCCAGTATTTTACATCAAGAGTCTGCCTATCTCATCAGATAGGCAGACGTCTCCAAAACCCAATAAATAGGTAAAAAAACTTTTTCCAAAAAAAAAAACAACCGACTTCCAAAAAAACACTGCAAACTGAAAAATAACTTTAATTTCGGAAGTCGGTGTCTTTGGAGCTGTATTTGAATTTTTTGTCACCGCCTTCCGAAATTAAAGTTATTTTTCACTTTACAGTGTTTTTTTGGAAGTCGGTTGTTTTTTTTTTTGGAAAAAGTTTTTATTTTTCACTTTTTAGTGGTTCACATGTGCTTACCGCTTCACAGCATACCGGCGTGATGTTATGTTATGAACTGGTGTAAGCAATAGACAGACATGAGATTTCAGCAATCCCAGTCCATTTGCTATCATTTATTGAGGACTTCCGTTGCCTATCTCCAAAGTTCTTCATCAAATCTTCAACAAATTGAAATGAGACCACTACGAGAAAGTACTCTTCTAAAAAATACCTAAATCGCTTTGTGTGCCCATAAAATTTGAACAGTTCTCTCTATTTCTCCAGGATCCCATCATCAGATCCTGACTTGATGATCATGGGACCACCTGGTAAGTATACCCTTTCAAACAAAAAAAACAAAATCCAAATAGGTCCAGCCATCTTCGAGTAATCGGGGAACATACATAATAAAAAAAAAGGTTCTGACGAATTGATAACCTCCTCCTTTTTGAAGTCGGTTAAAAAGATACCCCTTCCCAAGGCGGGTTGACACAGTTGTTACTAGTGTAATGATGTCAAAGATCAACAATTTCCATCAATACCCCATAAAACACTCAACAAACTAAAATAAACTTTCTATTTTAATAAAAGCAAGAATGCAGCCACTTACATTCGTGTTAAAGGCAGTAATGCATCGTTTCCACGTACCTCAGGTCAATGTGAATAAATAAGTTGGACTACAATAGAAGCCAGCGGTACACGATAGGAAAGTAGACGAGTAAATAAACTATTTGTGGCATTTCCCTGAATTCTGGACTGTCTCATTACTGATGCAGAACTAATGTATAGACTTGCTAACTTGTTAAGAATGCATGGACGTAAGCGTCAATCAAAGTTAAAATAGACTTGATCTAATTTCTCGTTTGTATATCGGCAGACTAGATATAATTTTTATATTCTAAATATAGGAGCTTCTTGGGTTGATAGGTACTAAATATTTATGATGTAGTAAGTAACTATATTATTATTAAGAGTTTATATTTGATTTTAGTTTAGATTTTTGTTACGCTTTCAAGCTGCGGCTGAACGGGTTTGGGTGAAATTTTGCACATGGGTAGACCATGACCCGGATTACGATATAGAATACTTTCCATCCCGATATTCCCACGAAATCAATACTTATGCAGGAGAAACCGCGGGGCGTAGCTAGTACCAAATAAAATATTAAATAATACATTTTATACTACCTAACAAAGACTAAATTGGTAGTTTGAAAACAAAATCTTTGTCATAAACATCAAAATAAACTTTTCCGCGCACAATAGCTAATTTAAATACTTTTGTGAAAACTTATCAGATATTGTCTGGTAATTAAAAGCCTTCACTGTAAATTAACGTACCTAATATAATCTCTCCATTATATTTATTAAAATGTTGCAAAATAAAATAATTTACTAAAACTGTATTGGATTTTTTTTTAAATCTTTTAGTGAACAATCATTACAATACAATATTAAATCACTTATAAAAGACTGAAAAAAGCCTGTACAAATAACTAGATAAATTGCTTTCGTTCCGTTCGGAGGTTCAAAGAATTTAATCAACTGAACAGTTTGTTCTGGACATACGGATATCGGATGTAGGTAACAGATAATACGAGTATATGTATCACTAGAAATCCGTTTCAAACACCTACACGTCCGATTTACTTCCTGTAGATTAACCATTCCATATTAGGTATTACTAGTACTATAACATAGATTAGCCCTAGTCCTAATTTCAGATAGTTGGTAACACAAACAATGTGATCCAACATTCAAAACCCACGATCCGTCGTACTCAAAGGAATAGGTTTAATGGATCTGGGTATTGGTGCCAAAGTTGGCGAACTTTGCCCTGTGTGAGTACACTGGTGAATTATAGATGGTGCAGACGTGACTACTGCGTAGAGCCCCAAAAAATGTTCCAATTCTAACGTAAGCTGGTGCAAACGTTTTGTTTATGGACTTACTGACTTTTACAAGAGGCTTCGCCCTTCTATAAAAAGTACCCAATGTGTTAATCCAGGTTATAAACTATCTGTGTGCTAAATTTCATCCAAATCCGTTCAGCGGTTTTTGCGTGATTGAGTAACCAACATCAAATTATCTAAACACCCAAACATAATTATTAACTTTTACATATGTAATAGGATTCTACTGCTTATTTCTGTGTTTATTGGTTGCAGAATCTACAATGGCGAATTAGCGACCGACCAGAAAATAGCATCTCGACTACTAGACTGAGAGAAATGATTCGACTGTCTTGGAACCAGAGTGAAACTAATCAGCAAAATATAGTAAAGGTGTAAGTAAGAACTTTCCTCCATTGGTAGGTATCAAGCTGGAGGCAGAAAATGACTTGACCAAAGGCAGCACGTTCCCAAATATCTGAATGAACTTGGCTAATTGCGAAGGATGGTAATGATGATGTCCCAAGCCTTGCTACTTCTTTGAACTTTTAACACACGGTCTAAAACCCACATCATAAGATCGTCGACCGTAGCGACTGTTTTGCTGTGAGACATGCCATTGCCAATGGAATGCAATACCGACAATGCAATATTGACAGTTCGACAATTTTCATTGCGTTATTGACGTTGTTGACCAGACGAATTTTTCAAATAGGTATGAAGCCATGTATTATCAATTTTCTTCCAAATCTATGATGAAATCTTGCAAGCTAGTTCCAATATTGATTGGTTTGGTAACGAATTGGCACTGGGCGGGTATGCATTTATCCAATTAAGACCCGCCTTTATCCAATTAAGACCCGCCTGCTGTTTCAGAGGACTTAGCTTTTATGTAATAGCGATTTTCTAGAAAAAAATTAAAGTCTTAATCCAACTTTGTTACAATTTTTGGACAAATACTACTAGTTTCATTTAAGGGTTCGTCAGTTCATCGCGCGCTCCAGGTACCCACTCAGTTGCACTTATTTTTTGCGCATTTATAAAACAAAATCAGCGACTACTGCTTTCATAGAAGATAGACATTTCTATGTTATTATGTTTATAATAAAATTGGTGCATAATTAAACGGAAATTTTAAAGAAGTAAGTATGTATTGAGTTTTTGAAAATTAATTTTGTATTATCCTTTGACTGTTGAAAGTAAATTGCTTAGTGTCTGTTTTTAATTCAAAGTCTTGTTTCAATGATTGCTTTCATAAAATCTAATTATATAGATTCGCAGTACGTACTTACCCTGGAAACTGAAACTGTTTGCACCGAATAAAACGCGTTTGGCGCGTATTAACTCCTACCAAACCGGCTAGCTGAACGATACGGTCGAAGCTCCTCCGGTTTATTTCCGGCATTACGACTCGATTCCTGTGTCCACGTTAGCTTCATCCGATGTTCATGTCGAGTTTTTAATGCTTCTATGAGCCGTAATTGGCGAATTTCCAATTAAGGTTTGTAAATCGGATTTTGCTATTTTACTTGGGCTTTATATTTGAAGTCAGACAGCCATATGCCAGTTTGTACCTACGGTTACAAATTTCAAAGTGGTGCTCATGACAAAGAAACAGCGTAAAATAAAGCTTGGTTTATCCGGTAATTGATTAAACTTAAACTTTGAAGCTCGATATGACATTACTGAAAAGATAAAACATAAAGAATATGCATTTTCACTTCTACCATCGGTAAAATGATGTTTAGTGCGATAGGTAAGACATCTATAAAATTATGTCTAGTCACTGGAGAAACGTGCTCATCTATAGATATTCTAAATAAGTATTTTTTTGTTCGTGTTTGTGACTGCGTTGTTCTTCTAAACTGCGCAACAGATTTTGATGAGGTTTTCGTAATTTAAAAAGAACTCAGGCTTAGGACTGACTGCATTACTAATAAGCGAATAAAGAAATTCAGTGCCGTCCGATATATAGGTATTGGATATTTTGCCGATATATAGATACCTAAGTATTGTATCTATATAAGATTTGTATCGCCCACTCCTACCATAGACAATAGAAATGGTCTGCGTTATGACACTGGCAAATAAATAATAAGAATCAAAACAAAAATAAAGTGCCGATATCAGAGTGCATTATTCCGCATATAACCAAAAAAGACATGTGACATCTACCAACCCGTATTGGGCCTACGTGGTGGATTGTCTGCAGGACTGAAATTACCAATTATCAATTAAATAGATATTTACCAGAATTACGAGTTCATCCTCAGTGAGCCTATTCAATAACCAATATTTCGCGGTTGGATCACATCGCTATACTTTTCCCAAAGGACAGAAACTTGTCCGGAGTTCCAAACACCATGTTTTGCGCCCAGTAATACCAACTTTCCGGAATTATCAAAGTAAGGAAAAAAAATACAATATGCACGTATTCAGCCTTATATTTAAAAAGGAAAGACGAGATTCTGTGCGCTGTGTTTGCGACTTTGCGGGGATTTACACCTCCCAAAAGTCTTGAAGAGCTCCCGAGAGAAACTCTTGGTTGAAGTTTGTATGGGACAATGTTAACGAGTTCTATAAAACGTTGTTAGGCATACAATGTCGAGCTGGCTATTAGAATCTTTTATTTTTTGAAGAAGTTGCTTTATATTTTAAATCTTTATTAGTAGTTAGTATATTAATATTTTAGTTAGGTATCTATTATCATCATCTACCTAGGCCTTTTCCTGTGTTCAGCTTCCAGTCCAACCAGATGCAGCTGAATACCAGTATTTTACATGAAGCGACTGCTTATCTGACCTTCACAACCCAGCAGTTACTGGGTACCACGATACCCCTTGAGACTGGTTGTCAAATTTAAAGATCCACGAATGACAGTTAGGTACTTAATTATCTCGGTCGGTAATTCAAAAATGTAAAACTATCATCATAATTTCCATAGCATTGGTTGTACTTAATGATGATAGGTAGTGAAGTCACCAACCTCAAAAATAGCCCACACTTCGTCAACTTTTACCAACCTCATCACGCTATCTAGCAATCAACCAGTTTACCTAATGACTTCGATACACCCCCCCCCCATCCTCCCCCCACCGAGCACTGAAGACTGAATAGACACATTGCTATTGTCACTTATTAAATTATTAAGTAGGATCTTACACTTTGCAAGTTTGCAGTTTTTATAAAAGTTTTAACTAAAAGGAAATAACAACATTGGTCTTTATGTGAACAGTCTTGCTCATCATTAAGAATAATGAATTCAAGTGCGCTTTAATAACTTATATTATCGTGAACGTCCACGTTACGGTATTATTATTACACAGGGGACTAAAATGTATGATAAATTATTTTTATTTCTGGGAGTATGTTAGTTAGTACAAACACTTTTACACGTCAATCATAGTTTTAAACTAGATGAGGTCGGCGTTTCCTATCTGACTACTCTGAGAAGAAAAGCCGAAACAAACTAAGAGATCACAGTCTCTTAAAGTCCAGACATATGCAAATACAATTTATTTCCCTGTGATTCCTTTCTACGAAAACTTTATAATTTCGTGGGATATCAAAAATAATCTCGTGGTACAATGGCTATTATAACCACGAGTTTCAGGCAGAATGTTTACAAGGATTTGTTAAGTTAATCAGAAAATATTTTAAGTAGGTACTACTGAAAATGTACCAATTACTTTGGCAACACGGCTTTGCAGCTCGCCTTTTGCTTCAGAGATGAAAATATTAATCCAAGCCCATTTGTTACCATGCCTTATCAAAGGAATTTTTTTACCGGGATTTGCAGAGCTACAAAAACACGCAAAAGGAAATTATAGCATTTATACGGGAAATTGAAATAGCCTCCGGCCCGGAGGCCCAGATCAGTCGGCCGATCAATTATTATTATATTTGTAAGCTCAGCCACGGCCCACAATGTTTCATAAATTAAATGGAAGCCAATACACAACGTGCCTGTCTTTAGAGCTTAAATTAACAGCTCTAAATTAGGTATTCCCTAGCCTACAAGTGATTTTTTTAACGTTAAACGTGCATGGAATATAATCGGGTCAAGAGCGTGGGATGCCTATGACCACTCTTAAATTATGTACAGGGAAAATACGAGTATCTACATAGATAGGCGAGGAAGCTGACCCACGGTTAATAATTTAATATCATGTACCTACGTTTCATCCCTTTGTGCGGAGATAGCTCGGGGAATAGTTTTATAGCTTGGTTTCCGTAGCCATTAGTGGAATTAAAAAGGTAAAAATATATGTCGTATGCTTTAGAATGCTGGTATTTCATTTTAAATATTGATTGCAATACGGAAAGGGAACATAGCGTGACTACTCGTGAAAATAATGACGCAAAACAATTTGAACAAGTATGTAGGTACCTACATGTTATATAGGGTACCTACCTAAGCTTTTCAATATCAGCGATTACAGCTAAAAATCTATTCTCATGTTAAATGTTTTCTTTTATTCCTTCAATGCGAGGAAATGACCGGCACTTTCCTTTATGCTCGATGCCAAAATATCTATAACACCAATGGTCATTCGGTAGCGGCATTGAATGAAACCGTGTCGACGACTAATGTTCGTAAAAAATACACACATTTCCTTTTATTTCAGCTGGGGCGTGAACGTACAGCCTTCACCCAAAAATACTGATTGTGTAATATTTGGGCCGATGCCAATCCGCGACCACCTCGCTGAATTTGTCGTAGACGGTCACTGCTTTCAAAAATAATAATTTCAAAAAGTAAATCCATGGGCCTGAAGTCTTTTAAATGATGTTCCCCGTTATTTTTTTCTTTTATAACCTCAATCGAAAATATTTTTGTGCACGTTTCATTTGAATTAGAAGATTTCTTTAAGGCTCCGAAAGTTCTGGAGAGCTGTATTCCTATGGAACATTGACGTACTTAAATAAAATCGTAGCGCATATAACAAAATTCCTTGGAGGCAGGCATACCTATGTACAGTTCACGACACCCCAGGGATAAGATGGGACGCTTAATTTAGAGTGGGTAAAGGGGCAAAGCAACGTAATAAATGATAACTTCTCAATGCAAAACCCAGCTCGTACCTTACTAATAAGTATGCTTAACTTCACAAGTTTCATCATCAAGAGAATTAGGCACTAGGGAGGAAAATGTTGTTTGTCTTCACACTGTTTTTATTTTAATTTACTTGAGGTAAGAACTGATAATCGAGACTCCAGATGCTAGCAACATCTCGTGAACTATTCCATGTCCACAAAACCTACAGTCGCCTTGTCCTAGCTAGGAATGTGCCTTAACCAAATATAGTAAAAACACGTCTCCTCCGCTGTACGAAAAAGACATTAAATGTTATCAAGAACGAAATAAATCTTTATTTCTTTGTAAAGATAGTTCGTTATGGAAAAATAATGGAGGAACAGGATTTAAATATGATTCACAAAACGTGACCGAGGTTGCAGTAGCTTTACAAGTTACCTTAATTTAGATATGCCTGTAAAAATATACATAGTTTGATTGTACTTAAGCTTATTTATTAGTACGGTCCTACTTTAGTTTTTTATAGTTTTATATAAAAACGAATTACCAAATCTTTTTTATTATTATATTTTGTTAAAATCATTAGAGTAGGTGCGGTGCGTACATAAAAACTGTTTACTCTAATTTTATAGTTCATCTAAAATATCTGGCCATTATCCCATAAAATATTTTATTAGAAGCCATAAAATAATAAAGGAAGAATAAATGCTTCTTTCTTTTTCATATTTTATGGCTCTGCACTGTCTTCAGATGCTGACCAACCAGTAGATACGGTGGTATACAGATGTAGGCATAAAAACTCCTTTGGAAATACTTTTTGTCAAAATGGGCTAACCTTGGCCATTATGTACAAGGTATTTCGAGCAGGCATGACCATGCTAATGAGCAAATCTTACGAATAAGAAAATAACAAGTAGATAAACCGACGGCAATACTTTTCTATACACGTGTCATATCACTCATGTCCAAAATATTCTCGCCTGTTATTTTTATTGAATGAACCGAGAATATTTTCTATATGTTCCAATGTCATTTTCGTCTTCTTTTGTCACGTATACCTAATTTGTATTGAATAGATACTGCGGCCTCAGAACTTATTTACTTATGTAAGACTGCGTAGGTAGATGTTAAGTTGGTATTCTCTGTGACTTTGGTATTAGTCTTAATTTAGGATATTCTTATGTTTGTATTTGCTCAAAGGCAAAGAGAGAGAGAGAGCAGAGACCAACCCGAAGGCGATGATATCGAAAGGCCATTAAACAAAATAGCTTTTTATATTAATAAGATTGTATTAGTGAGTACCTATACAAATTTACAAGTACCGACTTATGAAAAGCGGTTTTTGCTAAGATTGATTCTAAGTACTACTTATGTTACCCATTGGATGTACTTATGTACTAATTTAATTTGAAATATAGGTCAAAATGCAGAAAGTTAACCGCTACACGATAAACGATAATTAAATAGAAAGCTTATAAGTTGTACTTAGTAATTTACGATGTGAAAATAAGTAAAACATATCTACGTGAATAAATGCATTTATATGCCTTTTCACGAAATAGTCAGTAATCAGGGTGTAATCCACTAAAACAAGCCATGATGGTTCATTATTAACAGAGCTACACAGCGGGATTTATGTCTCGTCCATGTTAATTAGTTTCGACCAATTTAATTTATGTGCGTGCGGTTGGCAGCACTGCTATTTGAAGTTATGATCGTCGACATTCTGCATGTTTAGAATGTTTTTAGAGAGCTCTCCATTATTAAAATGGACACATATTTTAGATAGGCGAGGAAAAAGTAATATGAATGGCTACCACAATTAAAAAATAGTTTGATTGGTGACAATTATTGTGAACACTACTTAATTACGTAGTTTCTATATTTACGAAAACGTTTTTGAGCTCACCTAAAGATTTTAAATTGTGGCTATTTCTTTTAAAATAAAGAATAGGTATGCTGGTAAATGTACTATGTATACGCCATTTAGAACGCACCAGATATAATTACTATACATGTATCTCGGTTTCGTACCATGGAAGCACGCATGTCATTCACCACTCATTGGATAGCTATATAATTGAAACAATTTTGAACCTCAAATCATCGTGAAAATATTTATTTGCAAATAATCTGTTTTCAAACCATTTGCGTAGATACGCATAAACGCTTTTAATTATTACCTACCGCGGTGCGTAGCGTTATTGCTTGTATAAATAAATAGACGAAATAATGGCGCGAATTTCGATACTACCTACGTGTGATCGAATATTACAGAATTTCGATTAGAAACAGCACATTGAGCAGTACAGGTGAACGCACCATCCCCTTTACTTTCGAACGAGAGGAATAGGTACATACAGACGTCAGCAAATCAAGCTACACCAATCTGTCAAATTTCGTTGATAGATTTTCAACTTTATTACATAGGTACAAGGTTCATTTGCAATTGGAATATTTGACAGTTTGGGGTAGCTTGATATGCTGGCGTCTGTAAATGACGAGAAAGGCTTAAGAGCGTTGTACCAAATCTAGGCGTTCGGGATTTAGGTTTTTATTGCTCGACGCCGCGTAGTGAGTGCGCGTGTGTGCATTTTTCCTCATTTACGGCACACAGTTGCAACGCTGCGACGACTAAACGATTTTGATCTGTAACTATGGCGTACCTATATTTTTTTGAAATAAAAAGCTAGAGGTTTACGGAGAAAATAATAAATACTGTCCACATTAGATTATTAGTGTATTTTAAATAAACTTGTACAAATATGGATGAAGAAAATAATATTATGTAGGTACTCATAAAAATAAACTCATTTTATTTGTATAAGTACCTACTTAATTGAAGTTTTATAAAACTATAAGGGGCATCGATCGACTTTTCCTTGGATCTATAATTTCTGGGAGAACACAATCAAAATAAAATTTTGCTAACCGCGGAGCCATCTTTTGTTCCCAGAAATTATCATCTCTGAAAACTTTGACGACTTTTATATTAAATTCACAGCCAGTCCAAACAGCAAACAAACACACATTCTTATTAGCGATGTGAAGTTGGCCTTGGATTTGATAAAACCAATCATGGTTTTTTTATAACCACATCGTCGCCACATAGTTTAAAACATTTTAGTTTTTTTTGCTGATTAGCAATATCTGGATCGATACCAAAAACAGAAAAAAGGCACTTTATTTCGATGATGCCATCTTCGTATATGTCGTCCGGTGACGCACCCAGGAAAAAAAGGGATTCATCAATAAACAAACCACATTTTTCGATGGATATGATTGTTTTCTTGGCGACTTAGTTGTTCAACAGCTTTTACCTCGTTATCTTTCCCGTGTTTCACTGATGCCAAATGATCTAACGAGTATCTATACAAAATACTTTTTGCAAGAGGCGCTGAATTAGAATTTGGTATTCTTTTGCAAATTTTTGAAAAATTTAGGTGAATATGCATCCAAATATCCGATCTCTGGTTATAAATTATAGTTGTAAAGTAAAAAGAAATTAATTCGTACCTTTACGTAACTAATCATTAAATTATCCATGATGTTGTCATTTGAATCACTATCCATGTCTCTTGTCCTACAAATTAAATAATCGATATAATGAAATTTACAAAAATAGAAATTAAAACTGGAGTATACATAACAATTTCGACTCACGATATATTTTGATACTAGGTATTTCCGTTAACTTTATGGATGAAGACCTACTTTATGGGTAGGTCTTCATTTGCTTCAAAGTCCATATTTACAGTACAACAAAATAAAATGATATAAGCATAATCAGCCTATAACGCTGGGACACAGGCCTCCTCTATGTGAGAGGGAGTGGGCTGTAATCTACCACGCGGGCCCAGTGCAGATTGGTAGATGTCACATGTCTTCGAACGTTTGCTTCTAGGACATGCCGGTTTCTTCATGGTGTTTTCCTTCACCGTTTTGAGAGCAGTGGTGATGAAATTATTTACACAAAGTGAAGCACCTGTCTGGATTCGAACCTACGACCTACAATTCGTAAGTCGCGGTCATTACCACTGGGCCACCACTGCCCTAATGATTGATCTGAATAAACATAAACCCAAAAGTTCACAAACTGAAATAATAATAACAATGTTCTGTTGTTTCTCTGGGTAAATCAAAAGTCACATTTGGGTTTCGTTCTTCAATAAAACCAATGTCCATGTTTTCAGTCCTGCAAATAAAATTGCCGATATTGAAGAAAATAAAACAAAAGTTCATCTACTAGAATAAAAACAACTATTTTCAACTTACGATATTTTATCATTTGTGTAACTGACATCATGTTCTTCTACTATATCCGTGGATGAGTCAAAAGTTGGGAGCGAGTCGGAAGCTACATTTTTGGATGAGTCAGAAGTTAAATTTACTGGTGAAACCACAGTAGGAGGCGAGACAGAAGTTACAGTTGAGGATGCATTGGGGATTAGAGTATTTATCAAAGATGCTCTTAATTTTGATCTGAAAGAAGAAGAAAAGACATTTATTAAGGAAGTTGGGGAATTGACGGAACAAAAATTAACCAATACTTCATTGTGGGGTACCTACCCGTTATATTTAAATTTAATCAGTAATAGTAATGCATTCTAAAAAAGAAACGGTTACGGTTGATGGGTGACCGCTAGTGGATTTGCCATTTACCTGACTAAGAGTATTATGTTGATAGAAAAACAATAACTTGCACAAATGTTTTGACAGCCTGTTAAAAAATTAAATAGGTACTTACGCAGCTTCTCTTGCCTTCTGCAAATTATTAATCATTTTACTTTTTCGTGACCTAACCATAACCACCCACCCATCCATATGGATTCTACCCATATTCTGTAAGTAAAATAATGACAAGTTTGTAGAGAAAGAAGTTACAAGTTAAGTACATAATTCAACTTTACCTAATTAAAATATTACTTTTAATGGACAACTTCATTCAGATTCACAAATAAAATAAAAAATACTTACGGATCAAAAATATTTTGTCGCACTATAATTTACGTATATATTACGCGTGGCGGTTGCGCGGCGGCGGGAGGTCAACCGACATAGATCCTGCGTCGACGAGTGCCAGAGCACGACTGATTTATGTCGCTCGATGCACCCTATTTTATAATTACTTTGAAAAATTATTTTCATAGATTATTGAAGACAGGTATTAATTCTTTTTTCACACATTAATAGTACTATATTTCTTCTTACGTATAAAATTATTTATGTTGCCAAATGACTTTTAGATTATGAGATATGACGTGTTTTCTTGTAGTCGATTTCTCGATTTTTGATTTTCTTAGACGTGATAAAAATGCAAGTTAATTAATTAAAAATCGAACTTTTCTGAATACATTTTAAATTTCAGGATATGCCTATTCGAATGAATACCTTTTACTTTCTTACTTAGTAATAATAATTGTTGTAATATTACTTGAAAGTTGAGCCTTCGCACGTCATCTGGAAATCGCGCTTTCGAAATCCGCTGTTTTCGTAGTCAAAAATACAATTTGAACGAGTTTTTGTTAATAGACTTTAAATAAAAATGTATGATAATTACGATGACTGAAGTAAAAAAAAGCTAAAACAATAAATTATATGGCCAAAATCACTTCAAAATCTCCCAAGTTCTCGATTTACGTTTGTAAAATGTTACCACGCTCTTAAAGTATTATCAAAATAGGTAAAACCTAGTTCAAATATCAAGACATTTCTTATGTAATTATTTAATTGCATTGGTACTCAGCATGGGTTTGAAAAAAATAAGATTTTCGTAATAGCAGTAAAAAAAGTGTCACATGGCTATAGGAACTAACACAAAAAGTTTCACGACAATCGCATTTAATATGCGATTGTCATGAAACTTTTTGTGTTAGTTCTGCCTCCGGATTGATCTTTAAACTCTTTACTAAATGCTCGGTTTCTGAGGTACTCGTATCGGTAGTCGACTTCTGAGCGAATGCATTCGCGAGAACTACCTCACATCTAACCTTACATCTATAATATATGTATATTATCTAAATAATGTTGTACTTGACTCATATATAACCTCTTCTAATAATTTAATTCCCAGGCTAGGCATTAGTTACAAATAGTTACTTTATTCCTAATTGTTACTACCAAATACCTACACCAACAGGTACCTATGTTAAGGCACTATGCCCCATCTGCGTACCGGTCAAGTGATAAGTAGGGATAGAAATTAATTAATTCCAACTCTAACAATAGCAATTAATCTTTAGCCTGGCGCCGGGTTTAATACCTACTCGCATTGCTACGCTCTTTCTCAATCGGTAATTAGAATACAGAGAGGGATTTAAAATCAAACTCTTTTAAATCATTAAGTCTTTCATTGTCTTATTCTTCACATACATATTTTGACGCCTGACAAAAAAGCACGAAGTGCTCCTAGATCTTTCTTCTTCTTCATTTTAATTTCGACGGTACACTATGTTAAGCACTAGATGTATGTACAGTGGGCTGCACCAATTGGGTACCCCAGTTGTATTAAAATTGTAATACAACTGGGGTACCCAATTGATGCAGCCCACCGTACAAGCGTAACGTCAACTGTGGCATCTCATGACTTTCCGTGAGCAATTTTACCAATGAACTGTATTAAAATGTCTCTCGATTACTAAAAATTTGTTACGAATATTAGATTCTTCTACTTCTGTATCGCTTCGATGTTATATGGCGGAAACAGATTTTTAGTTATCAAGAGAAATTTAAGTACAGTAAGTACTCATGGGTAAATTGCTGTGGAAAATAGAGTTGAGACAGTTGATCGTATTGTTTCGGCCCAGTCGGTGGCCACGTTTATTCCAGGGTCAGAGGCGTTGTTCAGATCGCCTAAAGTGCAGATAAGCGGACATTTGGAACACACTAGCAGATGGTACAGTTTGTTCTTCTAGGTAAGCAGTCTTCTTTATCTTGTTTCACCTGTACAGTATTCCATTCAATCATACAACCCCCGTTATCTTAAAGAACGTCACAAGTTCCTTCATGACATACATGATTGTTAGATATCAGAGGTCATTGGCAACCTTGAGACTAGAGAGATGCATTCCACCACTTTCGAAGATAAACCTTTTACAGTTCTAGCAGTGCGGTTATGGAATGCCTTGTCCGTGTCGACAAGCCCATACGAATATTCGCCCTGAACTCATGAGCCGTAGGTATCGCTAAGACACTGCGCTACCCAAATAAGAAAGATGTAAGAACAACTCAACATAAAGTTGATCAACTACATCCTTTTATTTATTGAAAAGTTGAAGTATAAAATTCGATCAGTAACGTAAAACGTGCCCGCTCTACGTCCGAGACGCCAGCCACTCGCTGCCAGCGCCTGTATAAATCGCGCCCAAGAGACACCGCTCTGGGTTAACTTTCACGTCTTTTCTTTTCATTTTGACACTTCTTCTGCGTAACTTTCAAACATTTAAATAAAACAGTTTCTCGATCTTTCGGTGAAAATAAAAAAAAACAAACAAGTGATCGTGAAAAGTAGCTGTACACCGGATTTGTAATTAATACAAACTAAAGGTAAAGTCAACCGTAAATTCAATACAAAACAATATGATTCATTTAATTGCCTCACAGGTTGCATGCTGCGTAGGTACGTAAAGTGACGGACTTTAATTGATAAGCCACTATTAATCTTTCCAATTTTGCAGTTTTATACATTCACGAGATTACACGATTAAACACGAACTTAAACCGCATGCTCGTAAACAAGATGACAAATTACTTATAATCGGAAATAGCCTTATCCATAGAGGTTGAGTAATAAATTGTCAATGATAAATCAATACACTGTTGTATAAGCTTACCCAATCTATTTGATACTGACCTCCTTTGAATAAGAGCTCATTAAATACTCGTTATTTCTGAAAACCTATCCAAAGACAGTGACAGTTGAAATGTCAGAGACGATAATTTCGAATTTTGGTGAATCGTAGCCGTAACTATTTTTGTTTATATGCAACAGTTATCATATTTGTCATGAACGTCTCTTGGACGCTACGCGTTCGGATAAAATCGTGGGTGCGAATTTTTCCGATGTCGAAATGACTAATCATAACGTTACCATCGCTACGCTAAAACAATTGTTGCTAGGTTACGGTTGCTAGCCCTGCAATTGGTTGACTTTGGGTCGTCACTCTGAACATGTACGAGTATAACCGACTAAACCCGATTTGCATTACACGGCTAAAATAGGAACTGTGGCAAGTGGCTTATCAATTAAAGTCCGTGACTGTACAGCAGTCGGTTATTCTGTTTTTTTTTCTGCCTACCCTGTCTAAAAACTCTGTGTACGCCACTGAATACATGCATATTAAACTTGCACATAATAAAGAAATCTCTATGTTTTGTTAAGCTGTATAAACCGTGTGAAGCAGGGACGGATCGCTGGTGAAATTAAAAAATAAGTTAAAGCTAAAAATATATATTTTGAAAATATACCGCAGAATGAGTACAAAGGGACTGGACAAAGTCACAGGCACGTATACGTAATATAGGAAGCCAGTTACTAAGGAAAATCGATGTGAGTATTAGAATTTGCAGCATCAGCGTGATAATCAGTGCGATACATTGATAAGGGTACGATCGTGGGCGTTCAGCCGCAAGCGCCGCAGTAATCTATTCGGCTCAGTCTAACTGCCATTATTAGCAAACCGCATGTGGCTGCTATGGCTCAATCAGGCTGCGTGAAACTATGTGTCAGCTATATCCATTTGGTATAGATACTAATTTTAATTTGTTTTATAATTTGCTAGGATTCCTTATCCCTTGACAACAAGTTGTTACAAGTTAAGTAATCATAAGAACAATTCTTGGCTGTGGCTACGTGGTTCGATCACATAGTTCGATGTATTGGACTATTCACATAATTAATTCCCATATACCTTCTGTTTCAACTACGTGGTGAAAATATTTTGTAACAGGAACAAACGACAGATATGTTTCTAGATAAAAACTTTTAACATAAATGCACATGTTTGCGATAAAATCTAAATCGTAGAAAAAGAAACAGCTCGTTAACTGCCATTTAGAGAAAGGGAATAAAACAGTTTAAAAAAAGTTATAAACGTAGAGCTTTTCTATGAGATAAAGTTAAGGGGTCGAGGACAGCTCAACATTGGTAAGCTCTCATTAGCAAGCACACCAGTTTCTTTATGAATCCTATGAAGTTGTGAGTTCCTGGTTTTAAAAGAGAGTAATTCACAAGTTGCCAGTTCTTTCCTGGCCATTGCCTGGCTATATAAAAAGGTCTTCCTACCGAGAGCCTGTGATTTGCAGTAAAGACAATAATCCCGCAGTAAATACCACTCGTGAAAATGATTGAGAATTATAGTAAGAGAATAAGCAACTTTAAGTACCTACTAACCAAATCTAGGCGAATACGTACCTGCTTAGACGAACTTGGGAAATAAGAGATAGTAACTTTAATGCATCAGAAGATAACGAGCTTACTCTTACCATTAAACTTGCTAAACCTTGTATGTTCATCTTATATTTAAAAAAAATGTGTTTTTCATTTACCTAGCTCGTGCCTATAAATGAAAAAACATAACCGTATCATTGCTATAGCGCAGCCGGGTTACAAAAATCAATCAATCAATCTGCATAGCCTGTTCCCAACGACGTCGGTTTTTACATGGAGTAACTGCCTATCTGACCTACATCACCCAATTAATGGGTATAACACAATACACTTGGATAAGACTGGTTAAATTATTACCATTTAAATAATTATTTATTACGTTCAGTCGTGAGGAAACCGGCAGGTCCAAGAACTAAGACAGAAATCGAAGACATGTGACATCTACCAACCAGCACTGGCCCCGCGTGGTAGATTACGGCCTACTCCTTCTCACCGGGAGGTGTGAGTTGGAACATTTTAAGCTGATTTTGATGTAATAATGAATTATTTATCACTAAAACAGATATTTGGAGACTTTCATTCAGCAGTAGACGTTTGTTACAGTGTACATATAAATGTTGAGTATGCCAGAATTGCTCAAATAAAGACGAATAGCACATAAAAAGGCGTTAATATCTCACACATTAATTGTTACTATTAATAGGCGTTAAACGCCAGTCGTTTTCACACATCACGTAATAAAAGGCCTATTATAAATATACAAGCTATTGCCCGCGACTTCATCTGTGTTTATTTGGTACAGGATGGTAACTGGCCTATGTACTACTCTAGGTCCCAGGCCTATCTGTCTTTCGTAACGATTGGTGCAGTGATATATATAGATGAAGGGCGAGGCGAATTGAAAAGGTAACAAACAGACAGACATATTTACTTTCACATTTATAATATTAGTATGGAAGTATGGAAACCTGCATAGTACGTTTGCTGAAGTTCGATCCCTGCATCGGACAAGGCTTTATTACTTATTTTGATTCCTTAAAGAAATACTCAATAGCGGCAAAACACGAGTGAACTATATATCTCTACCTACTCCTTCAAGGTGTACAAGCGTGATGTTATATTATCCCTACTAATATTATATATATTTATAGAGTTACTTAGAGTTACTTTCGCATTTATAATATTATTAATATTATAAATGCGAAAGTAACTCTGTCTGTCTGTTACGCTTTCACGCCGAAACCGCTGAACCAATCGTCATGAAATTTGGCAGATATATAGCCTGGGATATGGAAAACGACATAGGCTACTTATTTACGCGATAACCGCCATCCACGCGGGCGAAGCCTCGTGCAAAAGTTAGTACTACATAAAATAACGGTCGTATTAAGTTTTTAAAATGGGTAGGTGTATCTATACTCACAGTTTATCGTAAGCTACCTGTTGTCAAATTGGATCATTCAAAATAGCATTTGCACCTTGATTTTTACATTTTATTTTATGTATATTGGAGGGACAATAATTAGCTCCAAAGGATAAGTTTTGAAGCTATACTACCTATAATGAATGCAAAATCTTTCTTCAAATCATCATTCAATGAGAGTCGAGTTTAAAATGAGAGATATAAGTTTCCGTAGGAAAACTTCGTTGAACAAACTTCTCGATCATCAACAAATACAATCGTCCCTTCTTGCAACTTCTACATAATTGAGGAGCCTACGCAGCCTGCCCCAGTTATTGACAATAGAGTAAGTACATGATTACCCAATACAAAGTCGGTGCCCGTCGGTAATCACGGTATAATTCACAAAATTACCGCTCTGTCCAATGTTTGCTGCGGTATCGAGAAATTACTGTTTATGCATAATTTTTGTAATTTCTCTTTATGTATGGAATTAAATTGAGTGCTGAGCTCATGTGATTATGGCTGCATAGATAATGAACTAATGCTTTATAATACCGACCAGCCGTTTTTCTAGTGGGGATTTTCTGATTATTGTATAGAATCATGTTCTTCTAACTAAACAGATAGCTGTGCTGCTGAGGAGAACATTGTACCACTTCTTATTCCTGGATGAAACGCTAGGAAGTAGAGAAAGGCAGGTATTTGGGGGTACTGTTTTTTGTAATTTAGGCTTTAGACAAAATCAAACTGGTTGCTAATATTTTAATTAAATGAAATTGATTATACAGTCTGTGATTACTTTACTATACACACTACACATTATTACTCGTTAAAATTTTAGGCAAATCATGTACTTTTACAGTACCCTTTTGTAAATATGCGAACACTATGTATCTATCACATCATTAATTAACCTGTCATTGCTTTAATCGTCTTCACATAAAATTACATAATTAATGTTGGTATACAAAATATTGTACTTAAAGCATTTTAAAAGAGTAGCTGTGGAGTTTCATGCCTATTCTTCTCAATACGAAACTAACTTTGGGAAGATATGAAGAATCAATTCTTCGATCAGAAGTGCCTTTTATGTGCCTCTTTGGAATTAATGATTTGAATTTCACTGAGAGTGTTAGAATAATGTATGACATTTCATCTGGTTTCAACGCTATAATTTGAATTAGTTAGTAGTTAAATAGTACAGTATTATACGTATGTCTGTACAGTGTACAGAGGTTGTTGCTAATATGTGCTGATAATTACTATAATTAGTTCAACTAGGGATTATGCGGAACAGCGGAAGGCTGAGAACCGGGTGTTGTGATGCAATATCAGATAAATGAGATGGAATATGAGAGGACCAGATTGTCCAGTATAATGGCCCTAGTCTGGTGTGCTGCTTTGATTAAATTGGTTTATTATAATAAATTTTTAGATACTCGAAGCAATTTTTTTTAATAGTCAGATAACTATTACCTGTGGAATATATAATATGTCGGTTTGACAGCTTTTGTATACTTATAAAATATGCTAAACTGTCAGATTCTTTCTTCAGATAAAAGTTATCTGACTATTGAAAAATCAGCCCTTAAAGAGATAAGGAAAAACATTAAATTAAAATATCAAAATACTTCAATAAATTAGACATTAGAAGAATAAGAAGTAGTAGTAATAAAATCATTAAAATACAATTACCCACTTAGTTTTCCGAGATATTTCCAAGCGGTCGGTTGACTCTCCTCGTGACCAAAGGGCTGGCTTTTATTTCGGCCAAAGAATCAGCATTGCCATACAACGTGGCAATGCTGCCAGCCTTTTGGGCACTCTTCCCGTTGACAACGATGCGGACTTATTTTTTGAAGCCTTATGATTATTTTCTTTTTTATATACCTGTACATATTATTAGCTTTGTTTTGTGTTTATCAAATAATTTTAAGTTCGAAATAAAAAAACATTTTTTTTTTTTACCAGAATACACAAATAGGTAAGCGCTATTCCTTCTCCCTTCTGCTATGCTGAGGCCGACAGGTTCCATAATTATTTAATTAATTTTAAACCTACCTACTGTTTTACCAATATTAAGGAATGCAATAAAGAATTGAGTTACAAAGACAGCATTGTCCTTAAGTATTTAGTGAAATAAATGGATTAAAAAAGTTTTTTTGCTTGAAGCCCCAGTCAAGTATTAACAGTTCATAATAATTCACACATGTAATTGTAAGTAGCTCCTAATATGTATGCTGTAAAATCGAATCATTATTATAAAAAAGTAGAACCCCAATACCAAAGTTGAATAAAAAAAAAATTGCTAAAAGTAATGGGGTCGCCGCAATCGGCGAGGCTATTCTATGGGGTTCCTCGATTCAATAGATGGGGTATGATATCTCTGCAGTGCCCCTTAAGGCTCACAAAGCCCGGCTTTATGGGGTTACCCCATAGGCGAGTCCCATTGAATCGGTTAAGGCGAGTGCTTTGAATATAAATCGAATACCTGCGATTTTGCCGAATTGGTACAAATCTTATCATAAGTAAGTAACTAGTATAGAATTGGTATTTGCTACTCTTCTTTTTAAATTCTAACTTTTGACAGCGGCTTTGCTCGCATCTTTTTCGGAAATCCCACGGAAAGGTTTTACTGGGATAAAAAACAAGTAATAAATCAGATGTGGTCCCATTCAAATCTATTCAGCCATTTTATATGATTGAGTAACAAACATCCAAACACACAAACTTTCACATTTGTAAATATTAGTAGGACTAGCTGACCCGACAGACGTTATCCTGTCTTAACTATGAATATTGAATTCGCATTAAATATATGTACTAAATTCCGCCCGCGGCTTCGCCCGCGTGCAAGTCGGAAATTATCCCGCGGGAACATACTACCGGGATAACAAGTATCCTATGTATTAATCTAGGTTATAATCTATCTGTGTGCCAAATTTCAGCCAAATCCATTAAGTAGTTTTTGCGTGAAAGAGTAGGTAACAAACATCCATACTTAAACAAACTTACGCGTTTATAATATTATGCATTATATGATGTTATATATAACTATGTATATGTTACGCGCAATTTTCTTATTTTTTACTTTCATAAGAACCTTCTCCTGACAATAAAAAACACAACAAAAAAGTACTAGCATAAAAACTTTTTACAAAAAAAACATCAGACTTCCGGCGAAACACTACAAAGTGAAAAATTACTTTTATTTTGGAAGTTTAGACTTTGGATATGTATTTAATTCATTTTTTAAAGAGTTTCGTTGTTTGTCTCCCAAACTCCATCAGATCTACATGAAATGTAATAGTGCCCATTTCGGACCTCATTTAAACCCCTTACAAACAAAAAAAGAATTTTGCAAATCCATCCAGTCTATACAGGGTGTAACAGAAACCCTATTGCTACGCTAAAGATAACAGCTGGAATAGAACCACTATACATAGTTTCAGCTCAAAATAAAATACTCCAAGAATTGATATGTACCAAATTTTCGGTTTCATATGTTTCTTAAATTCAAATCATAACAAACGTGTCACCGCACTACTATAACTTTCCACGTTACTTGCCAATATCACGGGAAATCTCTTCCGAGTGATGTGTTTATTTCAATTTGAAAAGTTCGGTTTCTGGTATCAATGTATTAAAAATTCTCATAACTTCCGAACATGTAAAGATAGGATTAACAAACCCGTACAATATCGTTTGATATCATCCAAAGAAGCCGTGTCCTTGGTATGTATATACCCTTTCCGTTACACGTTGTATATGACGGAGTTATGACCGAACAAACTTAAAAAACAAAAAAAATACATGTCGAATTGATAACCTCCTCCTTTTTGAAGTGGATTAAAAATTGGTTCAGCCGTTCACGTGTGATACCGTGACCAATGGAAATAGGGATTCATTTTTTATAAAAATAGATAGATTATCTATAATTTCTAAGTTGATCTCGGACATTACTGACATCGGTGAAGGAAAAACAACGTGAGGAAACCTGCTCCCTAATTGCGTAACGCACGATTAATCATAATCAGTTTCGTTTTGAAACAGATTGCTAAACCATTGCTTCATATGTTCGAAAAATGTGTCTGCTCAACAACGTAAATAACGCAATGAATATTGTTGAACTGTCAAAATGAAACCGATTATGAATAATCGTGTGTTGCGCAATTAGGCTGCTGGATTTGAGTTAGCATAAGTCTGAAATCGCCAACCCGTCTTGAACGAGCGTGGTGATCAACGCCCATGCCTTTTTTGTATGAGGAAAGGCTTCTTTCTGTCTTACAGTAATAAAGTAATAGGCTGGTATAATTTATTACTATTATATCTCGTTTATTTATTTTTGATACGTTTGAAAAACATTTTTTAAATATTTTTTATAAAAGTAACATTACAAACAACATTTAATAATATAAAAAATAGTGGTACGCCGGTAACGGATACAGAGTCCAAGCTACTGGTGGTTAAGTCTCCAGAGACGGGAACCTCCTCACGACGCGAGCCATATCGAGGAGCACTGCCTTCTGAATCAGGCCTTTGATCCTACCGCTTAACGAGAGCCTCTAGAGATTTTGATAGAGGCTTTCGGCCATCAGCCCATTGGCCGATACGACAATCGCACAATTACAACTGAGATCACATTCCACATGTCAACACCCTCGTGTGCTAAGTCAAGATATTTAAGTAATTTGCTTCTCTTTCCAAGCTTTCACGAGCTTCCCGTCATATGGAATGGTAACATTACATACTATTATTTTATTATTGTCAAAATTGAACCTTCATAAATTAACCTTCAAGTGGGGCAATAATAGGCAGGTATTGTAACCAACCTGCACTGGGCCCGTGTAGTGGATTACGGCCCACTCCCTCTCTCTGAGAGGAGGCCTGCGTCCCAGCAGTGGGAACATTATAGGCTGATTATGATTATGGTATATTTATTTCCTTTATCTTCAACATATAAACACATAAATTACATTTTTAAATATTAGTATACAAATATAAAAAATAGTAGCCCACCGGTATCGGGAACAAGGTCCAAGCTGTATATTTATATTACTATCAATATTTTTCTTATCATTGAGATAAAAGATTATAACTCTTCTTAAATATTTTTTTATTTGCAGGCGCTGTTTGTCGGGACGACGTTCTAGAGGCTTGGCGGGAATATGTTAGAATGTAGATATTTTGTCTTTGATAAAATATTGGGAAAAGTTTATTGAGTTCAAGTTTATGTATATTATATTATGAAAGTATTTATTGTTAAAAAAAAATGCGTAAAAACCTTAGTAAGAATCAGGAAATACTTAATGTTTAAAATATAAAGCGTTTACCAATTATTTATCTACCAATATATTTGTGACGTTAAATAATTTAAACATTACGTCTGCTTTGTAGGCACTTAGTATTTATCGTCCAACAATACCTAATATAAAGAAAATCAGCAAATACCTAATTAGTAATTAACGCTTATCTACCATGCTGTCTAATAGTTTGTTCGTGTGTGCTTTATTTTGTAATACCCAGAATAAGATAAACTGCTTCTGTTAGCCTAATTTGTGCCGAATAGGAAACTGCATTAGAAAATTATTTCTATGGTAGAGGTTATTTAGCAACTTCTCCATATAATTAAAACATAATTATTTTAACTGTAAAATAAATCAATACACCATCAGGTCAAACGGCAGGCTAAGGAAGAAAATCCAGAATATTATTGGTATTTAATAAAAATTAAGAACAAACTAAACAATATATTTAAAATAGTTACTATTCTAAAATAATTTATATAGCGACCCTTACAATACCGATACCATTTACGTGCATCCCTCGCAAATCACTAACACATAAATTGTGCTACAAAGACCCGTAGCTCGTAGCCCGTAGCCCGGTGCTACGACTACAAGCGCGTAACCCGTAGCTATGCTACGTGTGCGTAGATGGGGAATGCTCGCCATTTATTGCACTAGGCCGACCCGCCGGTTTTTGTGACCCATTTCATTTAAAATTTGCTTTTAATTTCAAATTCAAGTTTAATTATTTTCTTAAACTGAAAATATTAGGAACTTTCTCAGAATATTATATGGAATAGGTACCTAATACGAATATAACGCCCTAAGTACTTATTTAGATTATGTATGTAAAAATATGTAAGTAGCACACAATCGTGAAAATGTGTGTAACTTGCAGCTGAACCTTTATGTAACCGGTCTCACATGAGAAACAAGAGCAAACTGGTGCCGCTTTCGGAACTACCGGCTGTAATACGCACGTTCCTATGCGAAAATAAATCAATGGGTACGTTACCATGAGTGAGGATGTTGATGGTCTCGTTGTGGAAGTAGAACAGGCTGCCGACGCAGCCTGTCCAGCTCTGCAGCGGGCGGTAGCCGGTGAGCACGTAGGGGTTGAACTGCAGGTGCTGCGGCATGTCGCGCCAGTGCAGCAGCTGCCGGGCTGGACCGGCGTCGGTTCCACCCTGGGCCTCCGGCACTCTCTCACCCGCAACTTCTCCTCCACGCTCCTCATTATCACAGATATGCTCTAACGACTTTTTCCTCTTTTTCGGTCCTTTCCCGTTCACTTCTTGAATTGACATATCGAACATTTTTGTACATGTATCAGGTACGCTCTGAACGTCTCTCATAACAGCGGGCTAGCGCGTGTCGCTGGAGGCTGCGAGTCGGATCCTTGCGGGGTTTTGTGTGCCCGCATGGCCAGCGTCAGCGGAGCGAGGAGCGCGGAGTTTGTACAAATATCACAGTTACAGCATTAGTATGGAGCATGGGGTGCTCGCGGACGCTGGCGGTGCTAGTTTTCTGTTATTCTCCGGTGGGCGTGCGTCTCGCGGCGCCGCGGCGGTGCGCGGCGGGTCGTGGGCTCAGAGGGCGGGCGCAGCGCGCGCGACTGGCCGGGCGCGCCGTCTCCCCGGTCGCTCGCCGAGCCGCGCCGCCCGCGCCCCGCTCTTTTGCGCACTGCGCAAACCCGATCAGCTGATTCCCGCCAGAAGGTCGACCCCTCAGCTTGCTTCCTTTCCTCGCACTTTCACTCAACCTCTGCCAGAATTCTCTCTTGCTCATGGAAGCTTACAGGCTCTATTATTTCCAGATAGTAAGATGTCTTTTTTTTATATATTTTAATATTTTTTTTAATAATTTTCATATATTAGATAGAAATCATTAAAATTTTAAAAATTGTAAACATTTAAGATTGTCATCTGATGGTCATTTTGACATTTTACAAAAATGTTTTATTTTACAGCAAGTCGTACCTTCTATACCTTTTTGAATAGAGAAGTTTATGGTGTCATAACCAAGGAACATATAAACTGACAATGGGCATTGTTCATATTTTTTAATATGTTGTAATTGAAAAACCATTTCTAGGAATAGTGTTACTGATCATTACGGACTAATGAATCATGAAAAATATTTATATTTTATTGATATATTTGATAAAATACGATTGACCTTGTTTGCCCTTCAAATTACGTCAGCTTTGGCCGTACAGTTTTGTATCGTTGCCGCAAAAAATAAAAAGTAAGTGACAAGTATTTTCTATGGTCTGCCAAGTGTCAAATTAATATAAATGTCAAAAATATAAACATATGAATTTACTTAATTATAAAGTTTTTACAATTATTATCCCTGCGACTTACCTCATGATGTCGTATAAATCTCATTACACTATCATTATTTTATGCTGTATGCATTACTTACATTAGAACTTTTGGTTCCCTTATTTCGGGTTGTTCCCAAGGGTTGACGATTCTATTGTTCTTGTTTTTTCACCGGGTCCATGAAAAAATTATAATGTTTCAAATGCTTCTCAATGAATTCCCAACGGGTCCACCGGATGTATCCAAAGTACAGTCAGTAAAAACAATTTCTCGTAAAAAGACAACAACTAGTATTTTTTTGTATTCTTATAGTTTTTTTTTATCATTGTTCCTCTCAATCAAAGCACCTGCCACCTAATCTCTTCAACACCCTTGGTTGAGTGGTAGAGAATGCCTAAGGCATTAAGTCCGCGTTTGTACCTTGGTTTATATGCGAGAAATTTAAATAAAAGTACTTCAAAGGCATAAAGCGCTTTCTAGCTGACACATCTATGTTAGGTGTGCTCCTTCCGTGGTATGATCACCTGGTACTTTGACGGCGTAAAGCGTTTTCTAGCTGATACCACTATGTTAGGTATGCTCCTACCGAGTTATGACAACCTGGTACTTGGGAGGCATAAAGCGTTTAAAAAGCTGACCTCGTGATTTTTTTCATGTCTAATAATTATTCTACTATTCGGGGCGGTGGCAAATCCAACAAATCATCCCTTAGCGAAGCGTTTATTGTTGATTGTACCAAACATTCTCATGGACCAGTAGGGAAATAAAATATTTTATATTTTAAAAGATCGTGGACCCGTTGGGAAGACAAGTGTTCATTTTATTTTTTTCGAGAACAATAGACTCGTGAACCAATGGGAACAACCCGATTATGTATGACATCTACTGACACTTTAACAGATGAGATGGATGACGTTGTGTTGACAGATTTAAATTTCTAATTATGTACTGGTGAGGCAACGGCAACGATCTTTAGTGCCACTGATGACGTCATTTATCTCAAAAATTTTAAATGATTAAATATTAAATTAAGAAATAACTATTGAGCCCATCATCAAAATATTCAAATTAGTTTCTCAACATGCTCTATATTTTCGAAAACTAAAATAAAATGGAATGGTTAAAAATTTTAGACAATCCCCATTATGTTAACTGTTAGCAGATCGGCATATCCCTGTATGCCTGTATGCCGCTGACGGGCCCAAAAATACAACATCTGTGACTCTGTTAGTCTCGTAACCACCCTCTCTGTAATAAATTAATCGGAAGACTTGGCTGAAATATAGACATGACCCATTTGCTGGAACAGGAATGTCCCAAGTGTCTTAAACCTGCACCTTTGAGGATCTAATGAACGCCGCTGACGTTCCTAAAAACGTGCTGGTCATCTACTGGGCCTAACTAACTTCTTGATTACTAATCAACTCGAAAAGGAGAGCAATAAGAAAGTTTAACTAAAATATATTTATATTACTACCCTGTTGGATAGGTTTGACGATAAATTGATGAAACAGGTTGATGAATCTTTTTCAAGTTTCCTGGGAGACGGAAGGCAAAGAATACTCTGACGCAAAGGAGAACGATACATATAGACAAACCTAAAACTGAGCACTTCGATTCAAAAGAGGATCAATAATGATTTTAAAGGGGGTGTTATGATGATGTTTGGGAGAGAAAGGTGTTACAGAGGTGTTTACGGCTCCATACTTGGTGGTGATATATTGATTGCAGATTGCTATAAAATAATAATTTAAGAAGAGGTATTTTATTAATAAAATAAAGATTTTTAATTAACTTTATCAAATCAAGAATTTAATGTATGGCTGGAGAACGGTTCAAAATATCATTTATTTCTCAAAGATTTACATAATCACTTAATGAGAAATAAAGTTTTAAAAATAACAATGTAGGTAATAATTAAGATAGTTCCAGAGCGCAGAGAAGGATCCCTTGTTTCTTCAAAAGTAGCCTATGACCAGGTTTTGGTCTACCCATGGGCCAAATTCCACTTAATCCGTTCAGTAAAAACGTAACAAACATTAAAAAAAAACAATTCTTTTCTCTATATAATATTGGTATAAATCTGTGGTATATATGAGCTTTATATCATCAGAACTAAAGCGCCTGACATCGATCTCTGGATTCTGGATCATAAAAAGGCACAGGACCAACGACTGTAATCTGTAATGTATGTTACTCTGTGGTATGATTGTATAGTGGCACACTGACACAGAAGCATATCCGACACGGTGGCATCCGTTGCCTTAATTTCTTACTCTTGAAATGATTGCATCTCAGTAACTTGTGCCCATACTACTTATCATTATGTAACTCTAGATAGGAATAAGATGATTGTAGTAATAATAAATAAATGCATTAAAAAAATAGACAAGGAAGGCTCTTTTTTATTTTTCACCGTCAGCGCCACGCTGCGTCGTCTGTGGACCGATCGGCCTGTTTGAGGGACTGTCAGCTACGCCATGGAATTAGTAAGTACCATATAGCAATGTGAACTTTATGAGTTTCTATGGCTCATAAAAATACCAAAAATACCCATATTTTTTTATCATGGCATTTAATTTAACCGAAATTTACTAATGGCTACAGAACAGTTAATAAAAAAAAAACAGAAGAACAGTTAATAGAAAAAGTTAATAAACAAAACATTATTGTGAACGGAGCAAAACTTTAAATACTTGAACGCATTGTAAAGTTTGTTAAGTTGGTAAAACGTACTTCTTTCGTAATGACTGATACGGTGATGCTGACTGTAGAAAACAACGCTAGATGGCGGTAGTGTTACGACAACTTCCTTTAGAATGAAAACTTTTTTGTTCTTTTACTTTAAATATTTTCATAAAACTTGTGTTTTAAAATAATTATTTAGATAAATATGTTTTTTTAATTTTTAATATATCATATTATAAAACTATATGTAGGTGATATGAGTTTTTAAATATTTTTCTTGATACGGAAGAGAAACTTGAGTTACGATTTTACGCCATCGCGTTGCGTTCAACCAACCAACCAACAAGCATCTGTCGCTGTCTTGGATTCGGATCGATGTTCGGGCCTTTATTGCGAAGAAGCATACTTCAAGGTTCAGCATCGCGAACTTGGAATTGTCTAACTAATTTCACTCAACTACTTTGGTGTAAATTGAAATATTTACGTGAACTGAGGGTAAGTTGAAATGGATGTGATTTATTATCAACGCGTACCTACTTAGGGCTCCAGCGGAGTCGTAGTGAAACCAACATGGCGCCAGCATGTAAAATGTAAATAACTTGTGACATTTATTGTAATGTCTACATGGGCAAGTTAGTTATTTGAACTATTGTTTCGTATACAGTCTTGTAGTGATATCTACGTAGGTTGCATTTTTAATTATTTTGGGCACTGGGCACCGTTTTTTTTCCAAAGTTATTGCAGACACGATAGATACGTGATTATGTACCTCTAATGCAGGCGTCGCAGCTGAGGTACAGTTGGCGAACTGGTATTCTGGAGTCAATCATTACTTTAGCCAGTCTATAAATAAACCTAGAACATTGATAATGTCGATAATCTTGTAGACATTGGTGATTTTGTTTCAAGGCTACATATCAATCAATCAGAAATTAATATGATTGGTTGTAATATTTGTAATCAGAAGGGTGTGGAGATTCTATACTTTCTTAATTATATTTCCTACTTTTATCAAGCATTATTACCACGTATTTTAGAAATACATATGCATAGATAAATACCTTGTTATCACTCATGTCATAAAATTGTCTTCAATTGGCATACTTACTGCTTTTCTCGCCCTTGTTTAGTCTTAATTTGGGCTGTTTGAAATTTACTAAATTCAACAAACAGTCAGGCTGCAAGGAACTTGACCAGCTCTGGCAGAACCCTTTTTATGTTAGAGAGCTTTGATTTCAGAATTCTATGTCATCATCTTTTCTACAATTACTTTAATTGCTTAATATTCAAAGTGCATGCCAGTGTGAAGTTATAAATTTCCACTACGCACCATGACTTATTGTCAATGGTTAAAAAAAAGTTTATGTTTTTCAGCTTAAACCGCTAGGATACGAGTATTTGATATCTGTGTTATGGTAAGTGGAAGTACAAATGTACTTTCCTTAAGTATGTGACTGCCAAAAATAATATCACAGTTATTTGATAATAACTATGTTATTTTTGACAGACACTCATTGTTCAGCATGTTTGGTTTATAATTGGAATGGCTTAATGCAATATTAAACAAGACTTACCAGGAATCTACTATGAAGGAATATTTTTCTAGTTTAATTAATACCAAGATCTAGTAGCATCATCATCGTTCATCCTTATTTGTATTTCTTTCATGGTAGATGCTTTTGTAACTGGTTGTTTTTAATTTATTTGTGCCTAGTACTGATGATAAGACCCAATGTTATCACATCTTACATGCACTGGTCCTACAGGTACTCATTTGAATGTTTCTTTGTCATCATTATGATCATATCAATATGTTGTTGGGGTATCATCAGGCATATATCATTTTATCCATGTAACCTGCCATAATAAAAATTACCATGTAACAGTGAGCAAACCTTTTGCTGATAACAAAAATCTTAATTATATTATAAATCATTTATAAGAATTTGGGAACCAATAGTAGGTCAAGCTGGGAATACTTATAAAGCAAAACCAATAAATCTTTCATATGAGTTCACATGGACCAAAACACTAAAAGTAGATTTATTGCACTCTAGTCTTTCTTAAGATGTACATAGACTAAAATAATACAATAACATTTTAATACATAAATCTGACTATTTGCCATGTAGGCTTGCCAATAAAAAAATCTGCAGTAATATATCTATACTCATTAATAAACTAAATATACCTACTTAACTCAAATTAAAGACAATTTTCCTCAATACTTAAACTTAGGAATGTTATTATGTAAAATAAATCTTAAGTACGTACTTGTACTTTATGTGTGTAATATCTTGTTGTTAATTACCAATTGATTAGCAACAATAAGTACCTGCTTTCACAGCAAACAGCAACACCCATGCTTATGGTACAAGCACCCTTTAGTATTCCAGCTGCCAGTAATGATAACATATTTAGCTTGGCAGTCCACAGCTTGCTATTCCTATTGCTGATTTTTCTATGAACATATTTTGAAACAAATTATAATATGCTGGAAATGCTGATATTTTTACTTCTCCGGAAGTGGTAGTACATGATGAGGTAGCATGTTGTTCACCAGACGGGCTAGTATGATCAGACTGAGCCACAATTTTTAAAAACGTAACAGAAACATTACTTAAAAACTAACTATTACATAACATCTGTCATACTGGTGACGTTGGTCCACTACTCGGTGTGCTGGACACATATAATGGTGGTATGTCCTGCTTTCAGATGCCGCGCACACGTAGGAAGCACTACTCGTCGCACTCCAGGTCTCGCTCCAGGTCGTACGATGTGAAGCGCCGCCGCCTCGACGATGGCTCCACGGAAGGCTCCTACAGGAAGCGGAGCCGCAGCCGGGGGGGAGGAGACAGAGAAAGGTCAGTTGAATAAAACATTTGATTTTAACTTGCTAAAGGTTAATTGATGGCACTTGAAGGCTTATAATGGTGAATCAGTATGAGAATACTCAAACACTTAGCAAATTCAAACCTTCAATCAGTTGTTATGACTTGACTCATGTTTAATTCTACCTGAAGTATAACATAATAAAATTGGTTTTTACCTGATGTTGTTCAGATCAATGTTATTGTAATGTTGCATATGACAGACCAAGTCAAGTCAGAAAATTTTCAAACTATAAAATATTAGGTATAATAATATACCTTATTAATGCATAGTATTATACCATTTTAACACAACTATCTTGTACTCTCGAATGTAATGTTGGCAACCAGCTGTGACCTTGTTGATCATTTAGTTGAATGTAGATATTTCTGGAGTTACTTATTCAAATAGGTTCACTTTATATTCATTATGTCTGTAGAGATTTAACCAAGCAAAGCATAAATATTGCTTTCAATTGAGGTAATATTATGCATTGCACTTGTGATCATGTTGCTGATCTGCACAGAAAATATGTGATTTAATGATGATAATATTAATATCTTGACAGTAAACTGCACCTGCAAATTATCGCCCACAATGAATGCACCCTTATCCCAGACGCCAGTACCATGTTAATATGCAAATGTCACTAAAATAATCATTTTTTAAATAACTCTTATTCTTATTATTTCAAAAAGACTTGAGAGGTGTCAAGGGACACCCGGATGGAACGAAGATATTTGGCTTGCTTTCTATAAGAGAGAGAGAAAGAGACAGACAGAGAAACATGCGCACGCCGCACGGCTTACAATAGCTTACTATAGCAAAAACTGTCGTTACAACTTTTCGTATGAATTTTTTCCGTCTAGCCCCCTTTCACAAAGCGCGATAAGGAACTTCGTTCCAAAAGAAAAACCTGCCTGGGTTTTAAAATGTGCACATTTTCTTACCGACGTCCCACTACGGCAAATCCTAAAAGAAAGGTTATGATGATTACCATAACCCTTCCTTGGATGGATTAAACTACTGAGCCGATTTTGCTAAATCAAGTATCAATAAATTCGTAATAATGATGCGGGTGACATAAGCCTAAAAATTTTCCCTAAATTAAATGTAGTGGACTTAAAACGTAAATTTCCGAGTTCGAAAAAAATGAGTTGGAATAATCATTCATCATATTTACAAACTTAACAAACAAGCAAAAGTGAGACACCGCTACGTACGGCGCGTCTGTACGATTAATTATTAAGTCCTTACATGATTATGAAAAAGGAAGTATGTATACCATTGTTATCTATGCACTTTCGCTATTTTACAGGTCATTGATTCCTTTGCTGAAAAAAATGTGGGAGCGAGAATCAATAATTTATTTATTTAATACTTCACGCACAGAAATGTACAGAGGCTGACTTATATCTCTGATCAATAATTTATTAGGCGGTTTCCCTCGTCGGAATTGAATTTTTTTCCTTGCAAGAAATTGTCAAAATTCCGGAACAAGTGGTAATCAGTTGTAGCGAGGCTCGGGGAGAATAGTTGGTGTCGGAGACATTCTAATCGCTGCTCCTCTAATTTAACCATCGTCTGTTGTGCAGTGTGTGGTCTGGCGTGGTCCTGAAGCAGCAGTGGGCTAGAGCAATTTACCAGTCTCGGTTGTTTAACGGCAAGCTTTTCCATCATGGTTTGCAATTGTTGACAATACTGATATGCCAGATCTTAGGAAGCTGTCGTGGATGACACCAGCACTGGTCCACCAGACACTTGCCAGTATCTTTTTCTGACTCAACGCTTGGGGTAGGATTTCATTTATGTTCAACCATTGGGATGAGCGTTTCCGATTATTGTACGGAATCCATTTTTCATCACAAGTAATGATACAATTCAAAAGTCCCTCGTTATTGTGACGTTTGAGTAATGTAACGCAGCGCTTGACGCGTGTTTGTTGGTGTGCTTCACTCAATTTATGCGGTACCCATTTTTAGAGCTTTTTTACTATTCCAGCTTGTTTCAAGTGCATTAAAACTGATTGATCACTCACACCGAAACCTGCCGCTAACTCTGACGTGGTTTTGGGCGGAGCACCGCCGTGTCCTCGTGGAGGCGATCGGCGGCGGCGATCTCTCGCGTCCGGCCCTGGTGCAGGCCATGGTACGGAGCGAGAGTGAATGGTTAGCCGTCACCTCCTTCTGCAAAGCAGTAATGCTCGCGAAGAGGGAGGCGGCGCACGTGAGGGAGAGGCAGTATATGCGCCCTCACGGCCGTAGTCGCCGCGGGAGAAGCCCTGGGCGCCGGGAATCCCAGGCTGATTCCCGGCCACCGTAGGCGCGGGCTTGCGGACGGCGAGTAATGGGTAGCTCGCTGTCCGGTAAGGACCAAGCCCGGGTCGACGGCGCGTTGTGTTCCACGCGCGCCTCAAAGAGATGTCAGCACCAATAGGCGGGGTCCGCAAGGACCGATGCCTGCCAGGGGTGCGGGTTGTTCGAAAGAGATACTGCGGCCCCTGGCACACAGGCAACTGAGGGAACACAGGTGGGTTTTAGTCAGTAAAAGTCTGACACGCCCTCCCGCTCTACCCAGAGCGGGAGAAGTTATTTGATGATTTCCCACCCAAAAAAAAAAAAAAACTGACGTGGTTTGCGATGGATCCTCTTCCACGATAACTTTTAATTAGTCATTGTCTACCATGGTCTCCGGGTGTTCACGGTGTTTGTGCTGTGGGTCAAAATTTCCAAAATGAAAACGTTGGAACCAAAAACGTAACGTCGTTTCCTTAAGAGTAGCTTTTCAATACACATCATAATGTATTATCGAGCTGTTTCTGAAGCGCTGGTGCAACTGTGGAACCTTATAATGTGGATATTTTAGGTTTTCCTTAAGTGGAAAGAACGATGTAAAAGAATCGTCAAATGTCGCAAAAACCAATTTGTCACTAAATTCGAATACAGAAGCCTAAATTTGAACCAGAAGCCAGATATTTCAGATCAAACTGGACAGTTCGACAAAACGCCAATTTCATTTGTAAGGACCTAATAGTAACGATTTGTAAAGCCAATCTTATGAAGAAAAACTAGGCATCATCATCTGCCTAGCGTTTAACAACTATGTTGGGGTCGGCTTCCAGTCTAACTGGATCCAGCTAAGTACCAGTATTTTACTTGGAGCGACTGCCCATCTGACCTCCATAACCCAGTTACTGGGCTTCTTGGTAAGACTGCCAGACTCTCGGGCCTCTGACAACCCGTAACTACTGTCAAAGATCCCCGAATGACACCCGGGACAAACAGTTTGACGTTCTTTCCAAGGCACAGAAGGTATTGGTATGTAAAGATGATCGCCCATCCATGGACTAACCGAGGAAAGTGTAGCTTAACCTGATCGAGCGACCCGTGCGACTGTTAACAATTGACCCCAGAAAAAGAAGAAAATCAAGTAAAACGAAATACTTCTATTTTGGATTTCTTCGAAGCTCTATAGGTGGTATTGTTGGCGTCGAAATAAATCGCGCTATGGCTTCGTTCAAGGCACTATGCACTGCTATTGGAATTTGATTGCCGAGTGACCTATTGTATTACTCATATTTACGATGTCGTAACGTTTATCAAGCGTTAAAACGGATAACTATAAAATAAAAAGAAATAAGTTTAAAAACTATCCCGACTACGGAAAAATAAGAGACCTAAAAGGTACGAAACAAGAAAATATTTCAGACTGAAATCCAGACAGGTACAAAAGGGTTCTAGGTAGAGCCGTATACTTTTTTGATCTCTACTACGGGAAAATAAAAGAAACCTAAAAGGTACGAAACAATAAAATATTTCTGACTAGAATCAAGACAGCCACAAAAAGGGTCTAAGGGTTTCGTATAGCTCTCTATACTTTATAGATCTCTTTTATTTTTCCGTAGTCGGGTTACATTTTTTTATTTATCGATTTCTAAAAGAGGTTTTATTTTTTTATTTATCGATTTCTAAAAGAGGTTTTATTCGAGATTCGTTCATGTAAGTAAATTGACTTAATAATTACCTAACTTCCTCATATTAATTTCATTGCCCAATGAAATAAAATAAAATAAATTGTATGGTAATAACAAGTAGTACTAGTGCCGATTGTTTCTAACTGGACCGATAACCATAATACTTGTGATAACGGATGTAATAATAGTAATAACGTAACCAAAAAACGCCTGTGTTCGTTAGATAAGTGAAACCGATACAAATAAACTTTATCTAGAAGCAGGGCTTAGATCTTTGCCGAGCATATTTTATTTATTTATTTAAAAAAAGTTATATTTTATCTTTAACAGATACTACAAATATAGTGTTATTGTACTACGTAGCACGACCATGAACGTTCATTATAACTTTAGATGGTAATAAAATCCTTTTAATTTATACTATTTTATACCACTAATTAGAAAGTTTATACCTCTCAATTATCGTAGATATATTAAGGTCGTGCTGGGAAGGAATCTTCACGACCACGCTAAAATTCCAGCTGGCTTATTAGTTGATGAAACGAGAGCATGCCTAAAAATTTGTACTCATTATGTACTCCTATTTCATTACTGGTAAATTGTTAGAAAACGAAAATAACATTTTCTGTCTATGATTATGTGATTTGTATACTTGACACTAGATGGCGTTAAATGTAAAAATTAAGAATTTACGCTCAAACAATAATAAAAATTTGTACGGTCGTTGTTTTTCTTCTTTGCAAATTTTTCGTTGTACTCCAACTGTTACCCGCGGGTTTTCCCGCGTGTACATATTGATAATAAAACTTTTTTAGTTAAGAAAAATTATTCATTATTTGTTGTAAATAGGAAAGTTCTCCCAATGATTTTATATAAATATTTTCGCGCATGTTTGTTATGTTAAACAAATGTAGCGATCTAGTGTGTTATTTTGTGTAAGTAAATTTAACGCCATCTAGTGTCAAGCATAAAAATCATAAACAGGCTTCTAGGGCAGAAAATGTTTTTGTTTGCTTTTCTAACAATTTACGACAATTTACCAGTAATGAAATAGGAGTACATAATGAGTACAAATTTTTAGGCATGCTTCCGTTTCATCAACTTTTATGCCAGCTAGAATTCTAGCATGGCACATGCTGGAAAGGAATCTTCCCAGCACGACCTGTATATCTACGATAAATGAGAGGTATAAAATTTCTAATTAGTGGTATAAAATAGTATAAATTAAAAGGATTTTATTACCATCTAAAGTTATAACGCTCATGGTCGTGCTACGAAGTACACAACACGGCTACACATCAAGCTATACATTTCCAGTTTACGTTGATCTGCTACTGTACGGAAATCCTATACAATGCGAGATCAGTTTATATTGGAAATGTATAGCTTGATGTGTAACCGTGTGTACGACACATTTTTTTAACATCAAGAGCTATCGCAAAAATAAATTCATGCAGATTTTTGATCGACTTTGTGGTGGAGGCCATTTTAAATCTTGTCAGTAGCGCCATCTTTTGGTCGACTGTAGTTTCTGTTAGCGTTCAGCTTTCCCTGGGCTCTACAGTTGCTTGCTACTCGCCGCTAGGTGGCGCGAACTGTATCATAAATTGCTATGAAGTCTAATAATCTTGTCTTGTTAGCAATGTATAAAACCCTCGATAAGAATATTGCTATTGTTTTTATATATTTAAAACGAAATGTAAGGTTTTACAGTTTCACTCATTTGTTGTGTCCTCTGGAATTTCTTTGAGCTGGCACATGTCAGTATAATTATGTAAAAGTTCCTGGCTTTTTTCTGGTTTTCCTGTTTTTCAATATTTTATTAAGGATAATCTACTGAAAGCCATTTTCCTTATGGGTTTAATAATGTGCAGGCAATTTGGAATTTAGACCAAATAATATAATCACCGCCAGTACTTTTTGCTAGTTATTTCCTTATGGCTTAACATTAAGTTAGTTTCGGTAGTTATACTAGATTCCGGCGAACAATTTGGGCTTCTGAAAAAGTATCTCCGTATTAACATCCTAATATTCAATAATATTAATCTTTAATGGTTTTTGGCACAAGCTGCATTTACTCATTCGAGTCTGAATACAAAATCAACGTAAAAGCTGCAGCAAGACCGACGCTACAGCTTACTTAGTACGGTGTTGTATCTACTCGTGTCACTTGTTCGATCATTACGCCTAACTCTCTATAATTACCTGTTTCCAATCTGGTCCAACGTTGAAGCTAGCAATATCGTGAGATGTATAGCCGGAAACTGAACAGTACGTACCGTTTTTATTTGATTACGGGTATACTCTACTATCTCTTTAAGGCCCGATTTCACCAAAGTAGAATAAGTTTTATTCCAAGGATAAAGCTATTACTTACTCTCAGATAACCATGTTTTCATTTCACCAACTACTTATCCTGAGAATAACAAAGTTATACGAGAGTAACTCTTATACCAGCAATTTTGAAGGAATAACGGGCTTATTCCTCAGATAAAAATTAAAATGGCGTCAAATTTTTATGTCAGCTGAGCCGTGAGCACCTGGTCACAGAGTACACTGAGCGATCATTGAATGTGCACATTGAAATTGCAATTCAGAGAAAACATTCACGGTTACTCCGTCTGTTTTTACACGCTTTATATTAGCTTCACTTGTATGTTTGTATGTAACCGACTCCTTTGAGCGCGATTTTGACCAGATTAAACAGTCAGATTTCATTGAAACTTTGTAAACTTGTCGAGGACCGATGACAATTCAATAATTAAAAAAAAAAATGAGAAAAAAAAAACACGTTTTTGTAGTTAGCAGAACTAAAAAATAGAAAATAAATAATAGTTTAAAAAACTAAAAAACACGCTTTAAAAACCAAACTAAAAAAGCAGAAAATAATTTAATTCAATTAAAAAGCGTGGGGGGTGCTTGACATTAATTGATTATAAAAATACCTCAAACAGCACCCCACGCTTTTTAATTGAATTAAATTATTTTCTCCTTTTTTAGTTTGGTTTTTAAAGCGTGTTTTTTTAGTTTTTTAATTTTATTTTCAATTATGCTGAAGTGGTCTGTTACCAGAACCAGCAATAACATTTTTTCCTGTAGTAGCCAGTTAGCACTTCGTTTCCTTTCAGACATTTTTTAATAACAGTAAACAACACAAAGCAAATAGAACGAAATTTAAACACCACGCAGCGCGACTTTATAGACAGTTTGTTTGAAAAATAACACTGTGACACATTGATAAAAGCTCAAAGAGACGACTAAATTAAAAAGGTCCTGTTAAGCTATTACTGAACTGAGAAAATGACAAGCCTTTTTAATTCGTCTGCATTCACATTCATTCGTTCATTACTTCACATTCAACGTGCCAAAGATAGCAAAAACACACTTATCAAAGAATAGTTATACTAGGACTAACTTTTTGTCTTTACAAATTGGTGAAACGTACTATGAATTATTCTGAGAGTAAAATCAGCGAATAATTTTATCCCTGGCATAGTTATTCTTAGATAACGACGCCGTTGGTGAAATTGGCCCTAAACGAGCTTACTTTTTCTTATATCGATACCAGAAGTATCAATTAATGTAAGGTTACATTTTGGCGAAAATGAGTTATATATATCGTTGGATTCAGAATGTCTCGCTCTATCGATTAGTATTATTAACATTTCTCTATCGTTAAAAAAATCCCTTACAGTACAAATTCTAGAACTGCGTAAAACGATTTCTGTCAGAAAAACATATTTTACAGCCATTAAGTATAATTTTTTTCTTTTCAGAAAAATAAAGTAAGTCATCGTATTATAGTACATACATTATGGTACAAGTGTGCAATGTTGGTGATTACCGCTGAGGCGCCATTGAGACCCGAGCCGTTATCAATACACATGTGTATCATACGTTTTTCAACACACTTGTGAAGAAAATAATACTAAAAAAACATTTTAGTAGATAAAAAGTTTATTTAGAGAAACAGTTAGTAAATGTGCAGTTAGTAAAATTATAATTAACTGTTTTTGATGGCATAGCGGTCTCATCGGATAGATTATTTACTGAAATACTTTCATGGTGTATTGTTATTTGAGATGGTTCATCATTCGTGTAGGTAGGTGAAATCCAATCATTGGATGTACTTGGTGTTTCGCCAGTAGGACGCGCCTCAGAGTCAAGTCAATACACATGTGTATCATACGTTTTTCAACACACTTGTGAAGAAAATAATACTAAAAAAACATTTTATTTAGTAGATAAAAAGTTTATTTAGAGAAACAGTAAATGTGCAGTTAGTAAAATTATAATTAACTGTTTTTGATGGCATAGCGGTCTCATCAGATAGATTATTTACTGAAATACTTTCATGGTGTATTGTTATTTGAGATGGTTCATCATTCGTGTAGGTAGGTGAAATCCAATCATTTGATGTACTTGGTGTTTCGCCAGTAGGACGTGCCTCAGAGTCAAATCTAATTCTTTTAGTGATTTTTGCACTATTTTCTTTCTTGTTTTGTATGGAATCTTCTACCTATGATTCTGCTACATTGTTAGATCGCCATCCACCATGACGCTTCAAAGTCATATCAGCTCCTGAATTAGCCAGCAATGCAGCTGAAGTTCTTCTGAAACTATGTCCAGTGTAGCTCTCAGCAACTGCTAAATCTAAAAACTTAGCGATTTCTTTAGGCATAGAACCAATGACAGGTACATTTACCATTCTGGTAACTTAGAAAGAAACGGTCATTTTTTGCTTTTGGTGAACGCAAACTTTCATATTTCTTAACAATTTCATAGAATGGACCGTGTATGGTGAATGACCTCGGTATTTGGTTTTTCGTGATACGTATCTTCACTAAAAGCATCTGGCCATGGTTCTCGATGTCTTTTACAGTTATATTTGTTCATTCTTGTATCCTACACGCACCAGCTACACCAAATATTAAAGCAACCTGAAAAAAAGAAACAATAATTAAGTTCAACACACAACACAGGCTGAGTCCGCGTAGATATTAAAAATTAATTTGACTAACCTTAGTAGCCAGATATTGGTTATCTGGAGCTTCTTTTATACATTTTTTGACATCGTTAGAAGTATCAACCTTTGATTTCTTGCTTCTAAATCCAGCGGGTAGTCTCTTTAGATAAGCTGACAAATTAGAGTATGTTTTTAAGTCCACTCCATTCTTTGTTCGGACTGTATTTTTTAACATTGAGTATATACACCACAAAGAGCTAGGTTTGCACTTAGATAATTCTTTAAAGTACGCCATGAACACATTTTCTGAAAAAGACTGCGTATTCTTGTTGTTTTGCCATTGTATGAAATTTTGGTACGCTAATAGATATTTGTCCTTGGAGTTTTCAGGTAGTAAACTTTCCATAACGTTAAGGGCTTCACATCTTATATCGGGCGGTGTACAACATAAATCATTTTCTTCATAACTAGTACTTGTAGACATTTTAAATTAATAAATAACGTGCATTATTGAAAAAAAAAAAACTATAATTTCAACAGTGAAAACGAGTTGTGATTTTTTTTCGCCATGGCGGGACAAATAATCAGTCTGTAAAAGTCCTTTACAATAGAATTACGTATAATTTTCTATTTCTCTTGCTGCTTACACTATGCTCGACGGTTTACACATAAAATATTAGTAACGTAAGGCACAACTAAACATCTTTTTTTAATGTAAGGGACATGCTATATTTTAAACTAGTGGGCTTTCCTAAATCTTTCGTTTATAGCATGAAAGAAGAGTAAATTCTAATAAACTTTGTTCTAGACACAATTAAAATTGGAGCAGATAATAAAAAATAAGACAGATTTAAAAAAAATATAACGTTTTTTGGTTTTCCTGAAAAACCGTGGTTTGTTCCTTACATTCATTTGATACTTCTGGTATCGATATTTCCTGATCCAAACTTATTATTAATTTGACATATTTAAGTAAAGCCGTTATAAAAAAATATCCGTTCTCCCGATTGAACTGTCTGTACTTAATCCTTCATGATATACGATCTGCACAAACACCCAGCAATTACAATACTGTTGCGAAACCGTCACAATATCGTGCCGATAGATTGGAAGGTATACGTACTGTACATAGTGGGCTTAGATTCTGCATCTTTAAGGAAAGACCGTAAGGATACGTATATTCGAATGTATTATGAGATTGTATTGAGCGAACCTAACGGTATCTCAAGGTACGGGTTAGTGTACGGTATCTGCAGATTAGGGCTCGCTGTCGGGGCATAAGTCATATTGTGGGGAGTCGTGCCAGGTGAATGAATCGACCCCGCTCCCAACCACTACTGCTCCTTACGGGACCGCGCGCTTATGTAATTCTATTTGATATCTCAGATCTTGTGCAATTTCCTTTCGAACCTAAAATAATGGTCACACGAATCTTGGTAATATCTTAAAAAAATCGTCAAATAAAACATAATTACATTCTCCTGCCCTTGTACCAAGTTATTTGGTTGTCGGCACAACATGTATTTTTCTTTCATACTTCTCTTAACGTTTAACCCAGCAACTGGGTTTCGGAGGGTCAGATAGGCAGTCGCTCCATGTATTTTACTGGTATTCAGCTGCATCCGGTTAGACTAGAAGCTGACCCCGACATAGTTTGGGATAGGCTAGGCTATTAATCGTCATCTCGGTATACACCCCCTTCTAAACATATTATCATCATTCATACATTTTCATAGCCATCGACATTCATACTCAAAACATTTTTCACGAGGTTTTCCTCATTCCTCCGTATCACATGCCCATACTATGACAACCGATTTCCACACAACTTTTCAGTTGCCGGTGCCACTTTCAGTCTTCCACTTATGTACTCATTCTTATTCTATCCATTCGTGTAACACCACGAATCCCTCCCTGCATGCAATTGCCTTTCATTCAACCACTTTTCTGGCCCAACTTTCTGACCCATACAAGACAACAGGTTGAATCGTTTATAAATAGTAATTATTTTAAAATATTAAAACCTTTTACTCAATAAAATATCACTGCCATAATGTTCAGTTAAAATAATTATTCGCGAACAGCCATGTCTTTGTTCTTGTTGTCAGCATAAATAAGAAATTATCTCGCCATTGCAATCTTGTTTCTTTATGTGTACAGAGATCATCCGAAGCATCTGACTTAAGACCGCTCCGAAATTTATGTAGACGTGGCATTACAACGATAAGTAATTTTACAGAGTTACCATAAAAAATGGTCAGTGTATGTGCAATATCACGCTTGGCGGCGTCCTTTTGTTGGCGCTCGTCAAGAGGTGCCAATCAATTACTGCATGATTAAGTATGTGGTTCTTGTTATACAAATTGGCAGTGCAAGCTATGGTACTGCTGACACACGTGGCTGATTAACGTAACGGCCTTCCATATGTGTCGTTTCGTGGGAACGCACTTGACTTTTTTCTCTTTTCTTCATTTGGCCACGCTAACATTGACATTCGTTTACCCTATTGACCAAGATTTACGTGCGAATTTGTACTTATTCGATTTATTGAACGGATTTTCAATATTATTTTTCAAGTTTTTTATTAGTCATGTCAATATGACATGACTAATAAAAAAACTTTATTTATCATTTTTTTGGTACTAAAAATGGCTCAAAATGTATTTAGTCTGTTGAAGGTAAATAAGGTCAAAACGTTGTGTTGTGATTATGTACTAGATTATACTATGACGGAATGATTGTGAATTATTTATGAAATGATGGACAGTATGAAAACAAATATCCACCGTAAATTACTACATTGGACTGATTGAATTAATATGAAATTGCAAATGCAGTCGGCTCTGACCGCTGCAAGCATTGCGCCGGAATCCAGTTGTCTTTTACGTTCTGGTAGCGTGTAGCTTTTTCATGCAATTTGGAACCGCCCAATGTTTTGTATATTCTCATTGCCAATCTTAGTGGCAGGTTCGAGTAGCGAAGTAATCTGAATTTCAGCTCTAAATAGATGTTGGATGAGACTTTGCTGCATAACCTACCTTAAAAAATGTTTCAAACGTTATTACTGGCAAATAACAATTATACTTCAACTATTCTGTATTTAAAAAATCAACGATATTTGCATGTTAAATTGTAAAACTGCTTTCCTAAGATGATGAATAAGACTAGCGATGCACTCCATCACTACATTGTTGAATGTTTACTTGTTCATCACGTTTGGAGTTTATAAACATAGAGTATTGAACCGTTCATTGTAATGAATTCAAACTTATGCCTAGTTACTAAGGTAAATTAAGTTAATGTTACAGACATTGCACTTAAAAGTTACATTTGTCCAAGAGGCCAGTGAACCCTGTCCAAGTGATCCGGATTTAAGAGCTTAAATAATAACGAATTGAACACGAAAGACTATAAATTGATATTTTGCACAAAGGGCCGGCGACAGTAATTGCTGGTTTGTCGGCAAATTGCGCATGTACGTGTTGTGAAAATGATTTCTTTAATCGCACGCCCGACTCTGACTCAAGGATACTATGGCTAATGCCAAACTGTAATTTGCAACAATCAGCACCTTCTTATACATCGAATAATCACAACGTTATGAATAACCGTCGCACGATATTTTCTATTCGCATAAGTACGATAATGCTGATGTACTTACATGACTGTACGTGTCGATATGTTTTCGTTTTCTTGTTTTGCAATAATTGTATGCCAAGGACCTCTGAAAGGTCTTTTACTAAAACGGTAATCTTTATTTTATCTGTAAGCAAATAATGTATTATTTTGGTTTTACTAAATGAAACCACGTCATCTCATTGACTTCGGTTGTAAATTCCTATTGTGCATAAGAACATCAATATATCGCATCACAACAAAAAAAATTGTTTCATTGTAACGTAAAACAGATCAGAAATGCTATTGTTTTTGAAACAGTAAGAAGATTGCCAAATGAGGAAGCTTCCAAACGGCATTGTTATTTAATGAAAAGTGCAACATCTTGTAAGCAATGGCCGGCGGATTGCGTCCATGGCGAGCGCCAATTGTCGCAAGAGCTGGTGTTTCGTGTATAATTCAGGTGACAAATGCTGGCGAGGCGCGCGGGGTGGGGGCGAGAGGCGTTGTTCTTGACACAGTAAAACTAGAAGTGCAGTAGGTAGGTGCAGCTGCGGCCCACGCTGAGCTTTTTGCAAGCTGCTAATACGACTATCCACAACCGGTCTCTTGAGCTTTAAATGTGCTGCATTCTTGCCGTTCGGTAGTTTGAATTTTGTAAAGACAAAGCCGAATATGAGTAATATTAATGGAAACGTACCTTTTAAGTATATTGAGTTGAAAAAACTGATCATTTGTACAGTGTACAGACTGCTCATTACTTAGTCAATGAGTGAGTAATGTTACCATTAACCAGCCCTGGCCTGTCAGGTTCCTTATAATGCAAGATGGTAACGGAGCGCACGTATTTACCGTTAAGCAGTAAACCGGGTATTAAAATAATATAGAAGAGAACACAACACGAGTTCAATAATACCATTGTTAGTATTATGATTTAAACGTCGAATATAGCAATTTATAATATTTTTGATTTCACCGCGTTCTCGGCTCAGTACGGCACGCGGTGCGCGAGATTTATCTGGCGTGATCTGCGTAGATCTCGGCCAAGAAACGCTTTCCATGTCGCGAGGCGGAACGCCGCCGCTTCGATTTATGCCTCGTATCGCCACGTCCGATATAATCCGATTGGGGATTTATGCCACTTGCCTGTTGCCCGTTCGTTACCCACACCTTCGACTTCCTAGCCACTCATTTTATTACTATGCTTTTATGGTCGATACATTTTTTGCACGCTTTAACTTAAAGATCACGAACTCTTAATGATCAGTGTCTGAATCGGTGGCGGAAAAAAACTATTGCTACTTCCTCAATAGGATACCTGCACGCTGTCACATCATTTTTTTTTTTTTTGACACAAACTCAAGGTAATACTCATTAAAGAAAATTATTTCCTTGCTAACGTATTGGATTATGATAGCGAGGTCGCATCTCATCATATCCTGTTAATTTAACAATAGCTCGCCGAACCGCGCATCGGCCTTGCGTCGTCTTTGCTGTGCGAGGGCTTTATCAGGGTCTTCTCTGACACGGCGCCGTTACGTCTATTCTTTTACAACGGAAATTCGTAAGCATTTATCATTTCGTCGTGTTTTTGGCAGTGATCCGAGATTTCTATTCTAGTAAACAAAAACACTTGATATTCATATGAGTACCTATGTATGTATACTTACATTGGATTGTAATTGTGCCGAAAAAAAAAAGCCAAGAAAGTAAGATGCCGTTCTTATTTCTAACCTCCCTTAGTCCCCTGCAGTGCTGTGCAGAGTTTTAGACAGGGTAGGCAGAAATTTTTAAAAAGCCAAAAAAAAAAGCAGGATAACCGATTGATATACCTACCTACACAGCATGCAACCTGTGAGGCAATTAAATGAATCATATTGTTTTGTATTGAATTTACGGTTGACTTTACCTTTAGTTTGTACCTATTAATTGAAAATCCGGTGTACAGCTACTTTTCACGATCACTTGTTTTTTTTTTTTCACCTATTGATAGTTTTGAAAATGCATCATTTCTCCTTTTTTCTATACACACACCACCTGAACAACTTTCACAGTGAATATTATCGCGAATAGTTCGTGTCTCTCTCTCCCGAGGCACTCAGCGGCGCTAGTGGATCGTAATGCGAAGTTGCGTCAAATTGTACGAACGAACGGGTATTTTATCGGTGATACTAATGATACGACCGACGCACGACAGTTGGCGCTGATTTGTGAATATTTTTAACCGACTTCAAAAAGGAGGAGGTTCTAAACTCGTCGGAACCTTTTTTTTATATGTATGTTCCCCGATTACTCGAAGATGGCTGGACCGATTTGGATTTTGTTTTTTTTGTTTGAAAGGGTATACTTCCCAGGTGGTCCCATGATCATCAAGTCAGGATCTGATGATGGGATCCTAGAGAAATAGAGAGAACTCTTCAAATTTTATAGGCACACGAAGCGATTTGGGTATTTTTTGGAAGAGTACTTTCTCGGAGTGGTCCCATTTCAATTTGGTGAAGATCTGATAAAGGACTTCGGAAATAGGCAACGGAACTCCTCAATAAATGATAGCAAATGGACTGGGATTGCTGAAATATCATGTCTGTCTATTGCTTACACCAGTTCATAACATAACATCACGCCGGTATGCTGTGAAGGGGTAAGCACATGTGAACCACTAAAAAGTGAAAAAAAAAACTTTTTCCAAAAAAAAAACAACCGACTTCCAAAAAACACTACAAAGTGAAAAATAACTTTAATTTCGGAAGGCGGTGACAAAAAATTCAAATATAGCTCCAAAGACACCGACTTCCGAAATTAAAGTTATTTTTCAATTTGTAGTGTTTTTTTGGAAGTCGGTTGTTTTTTTTTTTGGAAAAAGTTTTTTTCTTGTTTATTGATAAATAATATTAGTTTTACATATTTATCTGATTTAGGTAGGGTAGGCAGTGACTTTGTCTTTATGGGCTGCAAGCCACTGGTCCCATGTTAGTATTATGTCTTCCATTCTTCCGTGTCACCAACCACCATCGTATCATTCACTCCATTTTCCTTCGTATTCATTCCCTCATACCACGCAATCTGTTCTTTGGTCTCTCATTGTGCCAATTGCCAAAATCTTACTATGTTCATTGCTCTATTTATCACATAGCAAGACAAACGTTATCAAAACTTTAAGTGCATAGCAATTGTCAAGCCACTATGAAAGCTTTCAACGCAAAATAACACCTCGTCCGTATGTATAGTCATGATTGTGGCTTATTCCACACAAGCCACATCTTCATGAAGACGGTCATTTATTCCGGCTGGCGCTGTCGTCGGCTCTATTGTACGAGGAACGAGCACATGTGACGGAATCAACGACCGTTTAGTGAGAGCTCGACGATTTATTACGCCAGTGAAATGTATCTTTGACTGAGTAAAATTAAACTAGCCACTCGGAACATACTTTTCTAATATTAGATTACACATGTTGCCAAATTGGAAGTTGATTGAGACTTCGGCCGAATGATTATAAGAAAATACATTGTGTTACATCTGTGTGGCTATAAAATAAAAACATTCTTAAGGCCGTGGTCATAAATACAGATCGTTGTAAACAATATTTGAGCCAGCAAACCGATCGCGTCGTTTATTAGTCGTAGAATTCTATAAATCACTCATCTTGGGGCCCTACTTGGATAGTTTGTAAATCATTCCTACGATAGCTACGACTTTATATTTATACAAGTCCATGTTTGTAATATAATAACAAACGTTATTCGTTCGACATGGTATTATGATGACGGACATCAGACTCCCGTTACATACCTCCTATTAGCGTGAAAAGATGTCCTTTCGTTAGAAGTTGATCACAAAACCTCGAGTGGATGCGTCGTGGTCATCGCAACGGTCAATACTTACGAACAATGATAAACCATTGTCACGTCCGCGGAAATCGGCCCGGATAGACTGGAGTTTAACGCTCTTTTCAATCGGTTTGGAGAAAATTGCGCACACGACGCCGCGAACCATGTTGCCGGCTAAACGTTCATTATGGTGACATAATGACTTAATAAGCTCTCTGGTGAATAGACATTACCTAATAGACACAGCAAAATCTATGCGTAGCTGTCTGCCTAGTGGCTACTTAATGGTTACGTAATTTGTTTATGTAATTGCCACAATAATATTTAAAGAAATCATAACTCCTTAGTCCCGTACAACACAATAATAAGCATTCGTTCTAGAAATATGAAGTCGCTCCGCAGATCGGTAGAAAGAGTGCATATATCCTAGTGCGCACGAGTTGGGTTGTAGAAGAAATGCACAAACTGCATCGTGACACGGTACCTGGTCGTGGCTGGTTGCGAAGGAGCCGTTAGTCGCGTTTAGGTGCGGACAGGAGCGCGGGCCAGCCGGTGCGGGATCGATTAGTGAACCGGTCCCCACAGTACGTTGACTCCCGAGGGCCACTGTCTGTGCCTGCGGACGCGAATTATGCACCTCTCGCCATTGCGGCACTCCCCCCACCATTACCCCAAACACGTAGGCTTTTCTACGTAGCACTCGGTTACGAAGAATTCTCTAGTAATGTCTCAGTCTATTTCTTAAGCAATTAGTAATCTTCATGAGGTAGGGCCAAATCATTGCCTGAAAATAAAGATATGTGTAAGAAATTATGCTCAAAGATGATTTTCCTTGACGAAGACTAGTTGATTGAAGGTGGAGTAAACCACAACTAGTTTCACATACTTGTCCGCTTTTGCGTAATTGCTGGCAGTTGCGCCGGCGCAGTTCTGTCGTTTGAGACAATAATCGTCTCAAACGACAGAACTGCGCCGGCCCAACTAATTATATAGGAAAATAATTATTGTAGGAGAACACGTACCTTTTTTCGCCCATGTGCACCGGTTTAATGCAATGTATATAGTCAGCACGACGAAACAACCCCGGATGCTGGAGAAATCGCATTCGGTAAAACAATTTCAACTTATTATAAAAGTAAACAGGAAGTTGTAAAAAATTAAATAATTGTCGGTGTATTTAGAAAAAGAAAGAATACATATTGCAGACATACATTTACTAAAATAAACTTAAATAGGTAAGTTTCTAGGGTCTCATAGAGACCAAAAGACAAAACAGTGCCTTTTTCTTTAAACATTCCGACTTTTTCCTACTCGTTTCTGCAAAAGCGCATATTGGTACGAATGATGAGAATGTTTACTACCTACCATTGTTATTGAAAATCTAAGAACAGGATACAAGTAATGAATGCCACATTATTGACAGCAACCGTTTATTGTTTAGCTGGTACGAAGTAAACTGGTAAAGAGTAAACAAGAAGTAGTCGGTGCTGATTAAAAGTGATAAAGCTGTCTGGCATTGTCCTGGTAGTGTGAGGGCCTAGCGGGGAGCCAGGGTGCGGGGCGCGCCTTCGGGCGTCGAACCCGCGTGGGTCGGGGGTCAGCGGCGCGACACGCGTTCATTAGTGCATTCGTGCGCACGCGCAGCCCTCCCTGTACACATTAACAACAATATGAGCACTTGCATGCCAGTTTGCATTTCTTAGAACATTGACACGCGACTCCTTCCACTATCTTTGTTCAAACCACCCGGAACGTGAGGTATCTCGTTGCGTATGCCTCCGTGAAACATATGTCGTCTTAAACAATGACTGAGTGTCTTGTATTGTTATATACGCGAAAAAGTACTCTAGCTTTACTAGTTTTATTTGTCAGGCAACAAAACGGTCTATTGATAACATTCGAGCAATCTGTAGTCCTCTAAGACTTTCTTCAGCATATAGATTGGAATGCTGTGTGAGACACGGGGGTTTAACATCCCCTAGGATTTTTAATCTGTATGTTGATGGTCTCCTTACTGGGTCTCAGTAGCATGAGTATATCCAATACTCGTCGAGTAAATGAAGTGAGCGTGAATAACATCAATTACGCAGAAGATACGGTGCTTCTGGGGTTATCCGAGAATTTCTCAAAGTGTGTGGTGAGACTTATGCTGCCTCACACGGACTGATTTACAATGTCACCTGAGTGAATATATGATCTTTAAGACCGAAGTAGGTGTCCGCCCTCTGTTCAGGAAATTATAAGGCTGAATGGGCTCGCGCTAAACAGTGTCAAAATTTAAGTATCTTGAACATTTCGTCACCGACGACCTTAGGGATGATTGGCACTAGTGGTCAAAGGTAACATAGGCCCGTAGATTTGCCCGGTGCTCTGGACCAAGTAAAAATTACCCTTTTCAAGGCCTAATGTCGTTACGCGAGTAATATATTATATAAATATCAAATAGATCAAGAGATAGTGATGCCCTGCGCGTACAATATACTAATCTTGTCAGGATGTTTTTGCGCCTGCCCCATTTCTGTAGCGCCTCTGAAATGTTTACTGAGACCTACAGAGATGGCTTTCAAGCCATGATTCGCAAAAAATCGCGTCGCTGCTGAGCAGATTGTGAGGTAGTCGCAACTATATCTCGAGAGCTATAGCGGAGAGCCATACTCCAAATATTGGGCATTTTGTGCGGAGTTTGATCATGTAGGAAACGCGTTTTCTTATCTGGGCGTACTCTGCATGAAATATGAATTATTTTAATTACTTACCTATTTTTATTTTATATCAGTTTTATGTTACATTAGAATATAAGTTATTTTGTAATACTTACACAATATGGGATCCCTGTTCGAAATAAATTATTCTCATACAGCTGATGTTGACGAAGGTCCCATCACGGAAACCGTAAATTTTTATTTTCGCGTCGTCCTGTCCAAACTCAAGCAATATTTAAAAGCTGTACGTCGAATATTTTCATAAATAGTGTCCTTTGATATGTTTACTTTTGCATTAATGTTCAATATACGAACCCGGCCCGGTTAATTCGTCATTTCTTTATCGAGTACGCACCTATTGTTGAATTTAAAGGTTTTGCGAGGACATTGCGCTTGTCAGGGCCAACACGAAGTTTATTGTGGTTTTATGTTTTCCGTAAAATTCGTACTCACTTAGGTCTTTGTCACTAAATAAACGTTGCTATTCACTAAGTACTTGTTCTTTTGATTAATGCCTACCCGTTCGCCTACACTTGATTTGTTTAATTTTAAACTTTCCATTTCATTTTACAATAATAGGTATGTCTTGTCTAGAAGGCTTATTTTGACTGGCGACCATAATAATGAAAGTTAGAGTATTTGTCAGAATGGGTCTGTGCTTTTGCAAATTGTTATTGAGCTCATTTATCTAATTCGTAGAGATAGACATATGCAATGAATTGTATGAGTCAATCGAGAAAGTAAACCAGTAAGCATTGTTCCGAGTGGATGCGCGTTGTACTGAGTGCGTGGGCACAGGCAGCGGCGCGAATTAAAGCAGCTCTCTATTCATTACTCATCGTTATTGCTATCGCCATTTTGGAAGACGAAAGCGGGTGTAGGCTTTAAACTCATGTTCTATGAAGCTGACTAATTAATTTAATTTTAAGATAAAAGGGTGTTTTTTTTATATATACCCGCCACGGTCACTACTCACTCCACATGAGTGGCTTTTCATAAATTGATTCACCCTCGATGAACGCTTATTTGAGCGTACTGAAGCCTCTTAACTTTAATAGTCGTGCATTTATAGACATGTACGATGCATTGAAAAACAAATATATTTTTTATTTCAGTTTTTAGTTACTATAATAAATTTTGACGTTAATGAGACATATTTATGAAACCCTTTATTTTGATACCCCACTCAATAGATATTGAGAAAAAAAAAAATTTGAAGACACAATGTGGCGCCAAAAAAAGACCATTTCTTTTTTTTTTCAATTTTGGTATACTCAATGTCACTCACAATTAAGACGAATCTAACGGCACCTCTCAAGCTGGCTACGCTACAGAGCCTGCCAAAGAAATCCACATACATACATACACTCGAAAACATAACCCTACTTCTGGCGCAGTCGGGTAACAATATATTATTTAACTCCTATGAGAAAGAAGCCGCAATACCAGTTGATCCATAAATATAATTAAAGTATGATTCCGAACTCCGCTGCACGCAGCAGTGCTGCCGCAGCACTTCTGGTCCCCATATATTCTCTAAAAGTTTATATGAGATTACATTCCGAGCTACGCAGCAATGCAGGGGCAGCACTGCTGCGTGGCAGTGTCGCCCCACCGCCCGCCGTGACAGACCAGTAGTGACGCGTCTGCCGCCGCATCTATAGTACCTACGTGAATGTTGACAAGTAAATTGGCAAGAAAAACATGAATTTCTCTGAATCAGAAGCACAGACAGCGCGACACTGCTGCCTTGCTCGGAATCAGCGCGGCAGGCAGCACTGTTGCACAGCACCACAGTGGCAGCACTGCTGCGTGCAACGGAGCTCGGAATCGTACCTTTATGGTAACTGAAATATCTTAGACCTTTTATAACACCTACGGGTTGGAAAACAGTGATGAAAGATGTTAAGGGTAAAGGTTGCTGCTTTATAAATACTTGACAGATTATACAAAATTATGTATATTGTTTATAGTTACAACAAAATTAATAAAATAATAGTTTAAAAAACTAAAAACACGCTTTAAAAACCAAACTAAAAAAGGAGAAAATAATTTAATTCAATTAAAAAGCGTGGGGTGCTTTTTGAGGTATTTGTATAATCAATTAATGTCAAGCACCAGCACCCCACGCTTTTTAATTGAATTAAATTATTTTCCCCTTTTTTAGTTTGGTTTTTAAAGCGTGTTTTTTAGTTTTTTAAACTATTATTTATTTTCAATTTTTTAGTTCTGCTAACTACAAAAACGTGTTTTTTTTCACAATTTTTATAAAATTATTGAATTGTCATCGGTCCTCGACAAGTTTACAAAGTTTCAATGAAATCTGACCGTTTAAAGTGCGTCAAAATCGCGCTCAAAGGAGTCGGTTACATACAAACAAACAAACATACAAGTGAAGCTAATATAAAGCGTGTAAAAATAGGAAGTATATTGGCCGAGAAACGCTTACGAATTACGTAGGGCTTGAGGGCAGGTGGCAGGAAATGGGGACCTTAATCCGACCATATCCCAACGGCTTTTAAAACACCAAAAGCGTTTAGTTTGCTAGTCCCTGCTTTCAATTGCATCGTTGCGTTTCGGTCCAGGAAATAAGGGTTCAAATGTGCATTGTGCGGTCACCTAGAAACAAATGCAACTCACAGGACTGATAACTTGTTTGGTGCACTATATTTTAGTGATACAAGGAGACGATACCGACGAAGTAAAATTAAAGTACTTAATTGCATTTATGAATGTAGACGAAGCAGAAGGAGAGTTTGTTAAATTTACCCGAAGGTCTATTGTCGTAATTAAAAAGTTAAAATTCAAGTCGTAAACTCAACTCTGTGAGAATTTAATAACTGGCCAAAAATGTAGGTAAGTAAATCATTTTGTTTTTGTTCTGGTTACGTTTGAGATTAGAATGGAATGCAAACGTTCTTTACACGGGAATTGTCCTTCTTGTGCTTGTTGACTGGCCTACGCTGGCGCTCATACCTATTACACTAATATGAAATCTTTGTAAATTAGGTTCTTGACGGCTCTTTGCCGTAGGAAACCACCAATTGGAACTGCACAAACCTAGCTTCTGAGGTCTGCAGTTTCAGAAGTGCTCGTGTAGGGTCTTTAAAAAAAGTTATGAATTGGAGGGTGTCACAATCGTTACTTACCTACAAGTGGAGTTGTGTAGTCTCTGCATAGCCCTATGGAAAAGGGCGTGAGTTTATATAATTACTTAAGGCTAGAATCAAACATAATAACTAGTTTAATGTATCGGAAAGTGGTTAGGATTCCTACGAATGCGACAGTGTAAGAAACAAAGGTGTTTACTTTTACTGATATATACAAAAAGTATAATAATGTGATTGTTCATTGTGGCAGACGAGTCTCGTAGAAAGTATCCGGAGCGTGCAAGAAATGGAAGAACGGTAATTGCGACCGTATTGTTATATCTCTACTGTTAATAATTATTAGCAGTGCTGCAGTGCTGCCACTACAAATGTGCGAAATTAGCAATCCATTGTGTTGAACGTATTTTGGTTTAGTTTTCTCAAAGAGATCGCAACATTTGTATTATCTTTCACAAAATTTGCTAATCTAACAAAATGTTATTGTTTGTGTGGTGTAGGTACCTACTTGAATAGTGGGTACTATACAAGGTTTAGTATCAAGAACTTAACAGAACTTCTTGAACAGACAACTTGCTATGCCGAAGAAATAACGCTTGACATTCATCTATACTTACTAATATTATAAAGAGGTAAAGTTTGTGAGGTTGTACGGGGTAATCTCTGGATCTACCTACTGAACCGATTTTGACAATTCTTTTACCAATAGAAAGCCACGTTATTTGTGAGTTTCATATGCTTATATTTAATCCGAAAAATTAAAAGACTTTTTCGTGGTAGTCGGATTTGCAAAGTAAGTCTGAGAAAAAACGGTCGAACGAAAACGTTTTTTTCGAACGCTGCCTTAACGATGAGAGATATATGATTGAGTTCTAGAGAAAAGTTGTAGACCTTGATAGTGCCTACAAAAAAGTCAGCAACAGCATAATTATGTCTAACCTTTATATTTATGTCACAAAAAGTAGTTTTTTATATTAAAAAAATTATTTAAATCGTTAGGTCATGTGTATTGGTCATATTATCAACAATTATGAATTCTTATCCAAATAAGTCAATTTATCGTCTCAAGTGTTTAGAACAAAAGACTTTTCCCTTTTACTGCATATAATTTGGACGAATGGTTAAAGAGATAATACGACATAGGTATGGAACCACGGCCGTGTCGTAATCTATTGAGTGATATTTCTATTAGACGGTTTCTTTTTTTTTTCATATACAACACGTCAATCTATTTAGAAATAATTGTTTTATCACCAAGGAAATTTTATTTAGATAAAATTTGTTTTTTACAGTTATGTTTTTTGGTTGCATAGTTTAAGAGATGATGTAAAATATCAATTTTATTAATGTTATAATTTTATTAATCTTCGGCCAACGGGACGGCGCGCGATAGCGTCGCGTCGGTCGCTGTGAGGGAAGGGGCGTGTCCTATTACGTCTATGATTTGAAACCGGGTAATATAGCCCAATGTGCATGCAAATACATACTTACATATACATATGCAGTAAAAATATAACTCTGCTTTTGGCAGTCATGAAATAAATCATAGCACTCAGTACTAACCGAACCACACTCATAATTTCATAACAAGTAAAAATGTTTACCGCCCAACAAAGTGGGCAAGGGTCAGCTAGTAAACAAAATAAAATTGCAATTAAAATTATATATTTTTGTACTTCAATAAATAATACAGAGATCTCAGGTAAATTTTATCAAAAAATTTATATTGTCTTTGGCATGGTTTAAATACCTTTCGGTAATCCGGAATGAATGAAGTAATAATTGCTTGGCACAATTTTATGTGATGCTGCTTGGTTCTTTTTATTTCGTATTAAATAATAACCTAACTTGCAGTAACCATTAAACTTAAATTGGTATTTTAACCGACTTCAAAAGAAGGAGGTTATCAATTCGGTATTTTATATTTTTTTTATGTATGTTCGGGCATAACTCCGTCATATAGACTTAGGATTTGCGAAATTATTTTTTTTGTTCAAAAGGGGTTTATACCGAAATAGTCCCATTTAAAGTGGGGTGGGGTAGGTACTATAACTAAAAAGCAAAAAAAAAACTTTTTCAATAATAAAACAACCGACTTCCGAAAAAACTACTAATTTCGGAAGGCGGTGACAAAAATTAAAATACATATCCAAAGACACCGACTTCCGAAATTAAAGTTATTTATAACTTTGTAGTGTTTTTCGGAAGTCTGTTGTTTTTAGGAAAATGTTTTTATTATACTGTCAGAATACTGTAAATATTGGGATGAAGTTAATTAATTTGAAACGCCCGCGACGGTTTCCCCAACCACAGACAAGAGCTGTTCGCCTTCGATTCCAATCGTAAAATTACAGGCTGAAGTTAATTTCCTTATGTTTTGATGATTGCTGGAAAGTGGAAGGAGATTCATTCCAAAAGTTTAAATATTTAAGTTATAAAAAATAAATGGTTATTATTTTCAAGAATATAAAAGTGGTCATGTAACCTCACTAATTATATAAAACTTAACAAGTAAGAATAATTTTTTACGCCTTCTGTCTCGTTTAGGCGATAATCTAAATTGAAGCCATATTACGTACATATACGTACCATCATTACTTTTTAGCATAGGTATCCAAAAGAGCCTTTCTCTCTCAAAATAACTAACCGTGACATCTTTTCACTTTCGCCATTACTGTGTCAATCAAATTCTGAAACAATTTGCAGTCAGCAGAGACTAATTAGCTTAATTTTATAACAAATTAGGTGTTGCACTGTCTAGTCGCATTCGCGTTGAACTTTTCTTTCTAACACACAAAACCTGTATTTTGTGGGATCGAGCCCTGACGGCTGGCGGCGGTCGGTGGGCGTTCAGTGAAAGCTCTCAATGTGAGCCTGTTTATATTTGTTAATTAAAAACATTAGTTAATAAACTCTCCATTTCTTAGAACACTAATAAAATCTTAATATTCTGCTGTCGCAATTATATGTATGTTTATGTTGGTTTTATTGTAATATCTATCAATTTAATTACCGACATAATGTATTATATAATAATAATAAAGACAAAGCATGATAGACAAAACGGGTAATCAATTACAAACGAAAGAATTAACGTTAACGGGTCGGGTAATTCAATGTTGAAATCTGTTACAACGAAGAGAATCCGATAACGAATCTCCATTGTATTCATATGAGCTCCGATCGATTTGAATGTACCAAATAAATATGCGTCTGTTTGTTAAATAGTACCAAATCCGTTATGTGTGAGCTTCATGGAACTCATAGTAGGTAGGTATATTATGTAGGTACCTACCTACATCATGCTTTATTGTCTCGCCACGGGATGTGTGGGTGATGATAACTCGTTCTACAGTAAATAGGTCAAATACAGTACACACAATTACATAGATAACATTAATTTGTCGTAATATAATTGTTTCAAAATTTACCAACAGCAAATGTACACACACATGACCTAAAATACACATGTTTTTGTACAATAGTGAAGAGAAGACTGGCATAATGAGTTCACAAGACGTTTTTGAATGTAATGCGATATGAAAAGATGTGGGGTATTAGAGCAAGTGCGGACCTAGACCGACTACAGTTAGTTAGCTTTAGCTTCGGTTCTGACTCAGCATCGGTAAATTATCACGTTAACCCGAATTGTCAAGAACACTTAAGTATTGTCTTCAATAGCTTTATTTACTCTGATTGAAATGTATCCGTTCTAAGTAGGCGTTAGTGCCCATCTGAGGGTACCAATATGTATGTAGCACCAATAATTTATTAAATACGAATCATTAGAAAATATAAACTATCGTCGAAAAGCGTTTTCTAAAACCATGACTTTGACCGTCGGCGTCGCATGCAAACAAAGCACATAGGAAAAACATAGACGTTTGTCTTTAAATATTGAATGTAGGGGAGACCGAGGGGAGTTGAAACAATTTTCACATTTTGCTTCATACACCAAATACTATAGACAGTAATCGTATGATATTAGTACCAATCGATAGGTCATTCTTTACACTTGCGAATGACTGACATAAAGAAATTGTAAGCGTTAAATATTGTGGAGAAAAGTCGACTTAACCGTAACAAGTCAACTTGTTTCAACTCCCCTCATACCGAGGTAAGATGAAACAGGGGTCGAGGAGAGTTGAAACATATGATTTTTGACAAGTATTATGGGCAATAAAATAAAAATGATGATATAATTTAAAGGTATTTATTAAAATAATCCTTTTCAAGTAGGAAACAAACTTTTTTATTAATATTTTGTGCTGATATATCAGTTAAGTAGGTAACAACAGATCTAATACAAATAATCAACTCAAATTAATTAAAAGTACCATAACGTCCTGTACGTAACATTCATTAACACAACAGTCAGGTAAACAAAATGTCTTACATTCTTAAAATACATTCTTCTTTATTGTAAATCTTTGACATAAAACAATTATTAACTTTCAGTCGTTTCTTATGTATTACAATGAGTCTTGATCAATATTTCTTCAAATATTTAAGTTACAATAATTTCACAAATGTGAAAAATAAATAAAATCGTCAATCTGACAAGCAGTTGTGGCAAACATGAGAAAGTTCCCCACCAGTGCAAGCTTCATGAACCCAGTTTTTGTATTCCAGACATTGCCCCCATTTTTCTTTGGCTCTGCTGCTATTTGAATATGTCTGAAAACAACAAAGGCAAAAGGATTCTTCTTCTTCTTCACTGTCTTCGTTTCCTCTTTGTTTCTTGACAACCTTTTTTTTGTGCGCGTTATTTATTGACTGCTGTCTGATATAAAATTGAAAACGAGGTGAGTTGAAACAAGCTGTTTCAAATCTCCTCAGAAAGAAAAAACCTCCCAATTTTTATTTAATCCACCTTCAAGAAGCAAATACACAGAAATCAATTATAACAAATATTTATAATAAATCTTTAGTTAATGAGCTTTCGAAACATATATAACTTAAAACAAAATACAAAACCCTTATCAAAATATAAGCATCGTAAAAAAACGTTAAAAACTTACTTTTCACGATTTTTGTCACATGGCACGCAGAACTCCACAACCTCGCGACTTACGCCACCGACGCGAACTAACACGGCAGCAGGCGGAGGAAAGTGGTTGAAAAACGACATTGCCAACTCGCTAATGGTTTTAAGATTCGAGAAATCGGTACTGTTTCAAATCACCTTTGTTGCAAATCCCCTCGGTCTCCCCTACAGCGGATATTTTGCATCATAATATGTAGCTTTATTGGTAATTTATTCAATACAATGTAGTTGTGCTTATGCGCGGTAGGCTTGTTCGTTAAGCTAGTTTACTATAAGTACATATAAAGATAGACCGTGACGATTCGTCGTCGATTATGCAAATCAAATCATTTATTTCCTTTTTCGTAGGAAATAAAAATGCTTATTGTAAACAACACTGTCGATGCACTCATCACGGTGTTTACACGGATTACAATCAGGTGCGGGTCACGATTACGGAAGTTCGATATATTATATTTGAATCATTTTCGTCAAGGACGGACTGGAAGCCGGCGTGTGTACGTACTTATTAAGTGCCAGATAAGATTCCTCGCTGTACAACAGTGAACATAATGACAGGGACCTTGTCGTGGATCGATATCGGCTATCCTAAAGGGAAGGCAAGTAGGTAAACAAGGTTTCCGTTTAAGGATTGGCAATGCATCGGCCGCCCACGTACTGTTCAGATATTGACGAAGGCGTCGCACTAAAACATTGCAAACGATCATTCGGTAATTCGTTCCTTCACGGAAGTATTTACCAGCCTGTCGTTCCATGTAAATTGGTTTACTTTTAAGTCATAACATAACTTATGTGGGAATATACTCGTAGCACTCGTGATATGTAGGTCCAACCAGCATGTACTAGTGTATTAAAATGTTTGCCATTTAACTATACAAAAAACGTCGGCAATCTTTTGAGGAATTAGCGTTTTATGGACATGTACAAGTTTTTTATTCCAATAAGATTGGTCTTCGACTCCACGATTCTGTTCATACGTATGATACAACATTTTAAAACTAGTTTTTCATCACATTAATCACAAGCTATACAACATTTACTTACCATGAAGAATGAAGTAGGCGGATAGTTGTCAGAATCCTGACAAATCTTTTTCGGAGAAAGTTTTAGCCAGGTAACGTCTGTCATTGAATTGAATGACGAAAACTTTTCACTTTCATCAATTAGCGAGAAACACAAAGGTGTCAGATGTCCTGAGATGAACTCTGTTAATAACTGCCATTTCTCCATTAAGTTCATCTCGATAAGGTCATCTCTAATACATCAGAATGCGGGCGTGGGTGACATTATTTCCTCAGTGGGGCGCGCTAAGCTCGGAAAGCTTAATGTTTGGTTTACGCAATCAGATATTCGCATCTCGCGTAAACTTTGATCACTTTTGTTTTCAAACGTCTTCCGAGCTTTGCCATGGCCCACTCTCGGCGGCCTTGATTGTTAGCCACTCGCGCCACTGCACATTGTCTGCAGTTGTTTGTCATGTGACGTGACATGATTTCCCTTTTATCAAACGAAATATTAATAAGTGAAAGTTTCCTTTAAAGCCAGCTGCAGCTATGAAGATTTATTAGAATTATTTTAAAGCAATTGACGTGTCGGAAAGTAACGTCCATCGTTTAACCTTCTTCTCGACAAAATACACGTTTCCGCGTTTCGAATACTACGAAGTAATATTATCTTTTTCTCGTGTGTGAGTCACGCGGTTCAGGTGCTAATGATGACGAGTTAAATTGATGCCAAGATGTCTGCAGCACCTAGGGCAATGCTACCGTTGTAGGGCAATCAAAGTCAGGGAATTCCATTGCATTTACTCACTTAACATTACAGAAAATCTAAAAAAAGGTTGTTCATGATTGAACCACGCTATTGTGTTTATACATCTATACTTATAAATAAAAATAAAAGTCCTGACTGACTCACTCACTCACTCACTCACTCATCAACGCTCAGCCCAAACCCTTGGACCGAGAAAGCTGAAATTTTGCACAGAGGTTCCCTATATAATGTAGACAAGGTATAAGGAAGGATTTTTCAAAATTCAACCCCTAATGGCTGGTTATTTCATCCGTAGTCAAACCGTAACCATTTGATAGATTAACCATAGTCAACAGGTCAACTAATGATTAAAGAGTTAAAATCAAATAAAATTACACGAGATTGAAATAAAGCTATTTTCACTCCAAGTCTATAGTTCTGAAATTTTCACCTCGAACGCTAAGCGTCTTCTTAAAAATGTCACGAAACAGGCAACAACCAAAGAAGTAACAAAATACTTTTGCACAAAGCAGTTGCAGCAGCAGTAACACAATAAAATGTACATAACATCCGCCATATTGTTTAACCCTCCAACATTGGGTGGTTAATTATTTTAACTAATAGTTAGTTATTTGACCATTGGTTCAACTAAAAATTGACCAAAAACACATTTTGCTGAAATTTAACCATTATTTACTTTTTTGAACTATTGGTAGAGTTAACTACGGATCAAAAAACCGGCCCTAAGGGAGTTGCTGGCAAAAGCTAGTGTATTATAATTGATGTACAAAGAGTTTACGGTTTATAACTTTTTTGGGTGGGGAATCATCAAATAACTTCTCTCGCTCTGGGTGGAGCGGGAGGGCGTGTCAGACTTTTACTGACTAAAACCCACCCGTGTTCCCTCAGTTGCCTGTGTGCCAGGGGCCGCGGTATCTCTTTCGAACAACCCGCACCCCTGGCAAGCATTGGTCCTTGCAGGCCCCATCAGTTAATGCTGACATCTCTTTGAGGCGCGCGTGGAACACAACGCGCCGTCGACCCGGGCTTTGTCCTTACCGGACAGCGAGCTACCCATTACTCGCCGTCCGCAAGCCCGCGCCTACGGTGGCCGAGAATCAGCCTGAGATTCCCGACGCCCAGGGCGTCTCCCGCGGCGACTAAGGCCGCGAGGGCGCATATACTGCCTCTCCCTCACGTGCGCCGCCTCCCTCTTCGCGAGCATTACTGCTTAATTAAAGACCTACTCAAGAGTTTACGGTGAAGTAGGTCTTTAATTAAGCAAAATATCCAAACCAATATAATAAAGCGCGTGTTGTTACATAGAATTATCACCTAAAGCCTGCCATAGGCTTTTGAAAAAACATCAACTAACATTAACAAAAAGTAGTAACTTAAAAAACTTACCCTGTAGTGTATAGGCTTAGTTTTGGAATTTAGTAGGATAATTGTTTTCGATTCTAATCATTTGTCTAGACGTAGTTTTTATTGTCATTGTCATAATAAGACGTCAACTTTTATATGCTAGTATCATCTTTTTCGTTATTTTTAAATGGATTACAAAATGGTTTACAAATATGCTGTAAACAAAAATTGTAAGAGCATTGCCAAATATCGAAAACCCCCTATAAAATCAATTTCCGACGTATGATTGATAGATCACGCGTTTCTTATTGGAAAGTTTTCCCCTAATCAGAATCGGGTATAACCACCCACATGTGGATCATTTCTACGACGCAGTACAATTGCCGTCTCCTTTCTAATCGCACATCACAAGTGTGACGGTGGCCCCGAATACAAATTATGGGAACAAGCAATTTCTTGTATGAAGGATGGTGAGCGACGGTAATGTGGCTGGCGACACCTACGCGGCCTCCACTTCGAAGAACCAACTGTACGACGAGCTGACTTTCTGCCCCAATTACACGTGTCTCCATGGCTGGTACTTGCTAACACGTGGGCATTGCAACTTTCATGACTCTTCGATCACAGTAATTGTCGTTATAAAAATCAAACAATGAAAGACGACAAAAGACCTATATCCTAAACCCAAGAGGTTTTCCTGACTCACAACACCATATGCACCTTCAGATGACACATCTGTCATAAATTTCTTCTAAAACTCTTGTTTTTTTAATGTTTGATATTGATCAATATCTATTGGTTATTTAATTTCTACCTCGATGTGTGGTTTGTTTTGTTTATTTTTGTCTGGGCTGAAGGTTGTACCAAATGTGTGAGTCACAAACGTGTACAGGATCTTTGTTGTGCTTCCGAGAAGCTCAACGGGTACGTCTTTGTGGGAAAGGTGTTTTAATGCAGGTCGACGGACTGATTTCTCCTGTCCTGCTTACCGGACGATATAAAACTAAAAAATAATTAAATCTTTCGCTCGATTGGTAGCTCGCCGGTTTAGATTCTGTTTTATTGATGATCCTTAATTTGAAACTTCTAAAGATGCTGTTCCCACGATCTTTTTTTTTATTGATTGTCTTTGTATTTCATTGCATTAAACGAGCCCTGTTTTATTGTTTTGGCTTTCCCTATTTAAGCCATGCTTGACACGGAACATATGGGAATTACCTATAACTGCACAGAAACTTGGAAATTACCAGAGATTACATTGTTTAAAAGGCTAATAAAATTCAAATTCTAATTGGACATGCATATCAGACAGTTGACGCATTTATTATCAAGCAATATTTATAATTAGCCTTAGTAACTAATTTAATGTACCTTTTGTTTTCCTTGTGCGCAGTGATTTACCCTGAACAGTACCTACTTAACAATTTAACCATAATAACCTTCCGGAAAATTTTGCTTCTGAAACATCATAAATAGCACAAAAACCTGTGTTGACCGATATACTGTTAATTGAATAATGACGAATCAATATCGAGTAAAGTTCGGTTATACCTGGTTAGTTGTTTGACCCCAATGATTAATGAGGACCGTTACTTTTGACTCAGTTACTATTGCGTTCGTTTTTGAAATACTTGTGTATGTAATGTAGGTTCGTACGGTAATCATCACTGAGATTCGAGATTTGACTTGAATCGACTCTTGTCAGAGGCAGTAATGGATTACAATAATGTTTTTAATCGCTCGCTTAGACACGCAATAATAATCAAGCAGTGGCGTTGAAACCCATAACTCCAGGAAGTCTACTTATGGTCAGTATTTTGATATGTAATATAGATTGGTGTTTGTCGGATTCAAACTCGTGCCTGGTAGATCAGGTTTCCGCCGTAGCACCATTTATGGTGTCGGATTAATTCGCCGTGGTCATTGCTAGCATTGCAGAACTTAAAACGCTCGACTAATACACATGTTCACGGATTGTTTTGTGTGAGCACTAACCACAGGGATGGTGAAGCTCATCGACCTTACCTTTTACAGTGTAAAGTGCCTTTTAGTGTCGAAACCCGGTGCTTGACTTATGCGTTTTCATTACCTTACACGTTGATCACCACCACAAATGCGGATATCTTAGTTTTATTAACTCTGGAAGGTTCAATGTCTAGAAATCAGTTTAAACCAATTGACACTAATTGGCAATCAACCGGGAGCTTCTTACGCTGAGGCCATACTGAGAAAAAGTGACATCGTCTTGCGCTTGGCGGCGGCCGATTTTTCTTTCGTTAGTTAGTCTAGCCGGCCTAGTAATGAACCATTTGGGTCATTGGACCTCGCCGTTTGTCGGCTACTCGCCGTCGCCTCCGGTGCCATTATTTTTTGCCTCCATTTACGTGCCACCAATTGTATAGAATGACGCGGTCGCCTACAATCGCAGGTCGAACACTGTTTTTGCTAATGACGAGTGTATGTAAATACGTGGCATCAATTTTGCACGTTTTTCTGCTCATATGTAACGGAGATTGTTTGATTGAGGGCTTGTACAAAGAATCTTTGTGTAGGATGTAAGGAACCTAACTGTATCCGACTCGAAAGGAATCTAAGCACATACTGTGAAAAGTATTGATCGGGTATCGCAGAAAATAACTAGCTATTATCCCCCTTATTCATAAACGTGGCTTAAAGTTAAGTAATGTTATGCGTCTGTTTAAACACAAGTACATTTTTGACGTTAAAACATCATTTAACTTTAATCATCGTTTATGATTAACCCCTTTATATCTCCACTAAAAAAATAGATATGAGAAACTAACTGCTTACCTAAAAATGTTATATCTATTGATTACAGCTGATTCATTTTCGATAACATTTCTGGTGAAACATCAAATTCCGGATATTCTGCACACCTACCTACTTAAAATCAGATTATTAAAAATGAGTTCCGTTATTTTTTAAACATTTACCCTTTTAATTATAAACGTTGCATAAAGTTAAGAGTTGTTTAAACTTCAAAAATGTATGGTTAATCAGTCGCTAATCATTACTATGATGCAGGGTTAGGTGCCCAGGCTTACCTATAATGTGGATGTATAATGAAACTATTTCAGCTCAACTATTTACAGTATGCGATAAAGGTCAAGGAAATGTTGCAAAGCTTTAAAGCCCTAAGGGGAATGAAATCATACAAGCGCATAATCGTTGGCAGTGACACACATCACCACTGAATAAGCAATAATGTTCCAGTCTAGGCCATGTTTGTTTCACACATAAATAAATATTAAACGGACCGTGTCACAATATTATACATGTACATTAAAAATATGTTCACTATGTATCGGTGCGTTTAGGGAAAGCAAATCATGAGGCATCCAATCAATTCAAAAAAATTAGCGCTCCGCGAAAATGTTGTTGGCATCACGACCTCTCCAAGCCACAAGGAAACCAGAGTCAGATCAATTTTATTTACGCTCTCGAACAACATATTCTCTGAATTTATGTTTCTTAGTAATAAAACGTAGGTAGTAATAATTTATGTACAAGTCTCGACAGGCTATTAATTCGATTTGTTTTCAATATCGACTCGGCACAACTTTCTCCCATATTCGGCAACCTGGAAGATTGCTTCTTATTGTTAATCGCCGTAAAATTGCAATACTGTATATTTTCTTCCCTTTGTATTCAAGTCTTAGTGCTGCTTAGTGATACTACGTACGTGAGAATACGGGGTCAATACCAGTCCGGAATTTTATTCATTGTGAATTTCCATTCATGGTGAGTTGATGACATGTGAAGTTCATAGGTACGGAATCCAAAGTAGCAATGGATAAGGTCAGACATTATCTAATATTAATTAAATCTACAATCGCATTGTTATTTAACACTGTAACTTTCCCGTTTCAACTATTCGATTTTGCTAAAAAGAAAACTTAATTGTATGTCTGAAAAATACACAATTCATAACAGTTATAATAAACTATTATTTTCCTGTTATTTGTACAACGTCACGTCTACCATTGTCCATTATGTATTACTAGCTTTTGCCAGCGTCTTCGCCCGCGCGTAAATCGGAAATTATCTCACGGGAACGTACTACAGGGATAAAAAGTATCCTATATGTTAATCCAGGTTATAAACTACACAACTGTATACTATATAGCCACACCTAGGTTAGTATTCTTTGCTTATTTTCACAGTATTATGTCTTATGGAGTTCTGCTGTGGGGATCAGCAGCGGACGTAGATTCAATTTTTATTTTACAAAAGAGGGCAATCGCGCAATCTATAAAATGGGGCCTCGCGAGTCTCTTAGAAACAAATTCAACGAAATTGAAATACTAACTCTGCCTTCTTTATATCCTAGAAAATATCTTGTGTGTTCGCAAAAACATAGGTCTTTTCAAAAAAACATGCGATTTCCATAATCTAAATACACGAAGTAAATAAAGATGAAATTGTGATTCCAAAATTTAGATTAACTAAGACTAGCAAGTCATTTCTAATAAATAGTATCCGCTTCTATAACAAGTTGCCAAAGTCGGTTACAGAACTTAGCGATGGAAAGTTTAAACGTGTCCTTATCAAAAAAGCATATTTTAAAATAACAGACTACGAAGAACTTGAAGACAGGGAAGGGCATTAATTCCTTCTGCACATATGGCTTCCCTGGTACCTCATTAACAACATAACTATGTGAAAGTCTATTAACTGCTCCCAAATTACAATGTTAATTTTTATTCTTTTTATTTTTTACAATGTCTGACATATTCTCGTCATTATTTGACATTATACATCAATTTTAATTTCGATTATTTATTATTACTGATTGTCATGGAAATCATGTCACTTGTGTTCATTATGTTTCTTTCTGAGGTAGCTAGCTACATCTAGTTTTTATTTAAATATTTTTCATAGTATATTAGTTTAATATATAAATAGGTAACTATTTATTATAGGTAGTGAGTAGGTATCATATCCAGTATGTACGAGTTGTAATTTTTCACAGTGGCCCAAATACATAATAATGTTCTGTTAAAATGAAGTTGTTTCGAAACCAACTTGACCTTCTGTACCCCGGTTTGCTTCATGTGATCATGATTTTTTTTTCATTGAATGTGTGTTTTTTTATTATATTATCGTAACGTTTTTATGACCAAGGATAATGCCGCAGCGTTATTAACAAAACCATTTTTTGTTTCAGGTAATTATCAATTATATCACTTAGCTGCAACGAAACGTTTAAGGTGAGACTCCACCTGTTCCACGTCGCAAGGCCAGGAATGCAATCAACTAAAATAATAACAGTAGACAATAGAAATTTACTTGGTTTGCGTTCGTTTTTCCGATTAATAGAAATCCGGTTTTCATGACAGAAGCACATTGCTATCGCCAGACAAAAGGCAGATAAAAATATTTTTTGTATATTAACGAGAGAAATCCCGCTATGCACCGTTGCAAATAACATCAGTTTATGATATTTTATTTATGAAAAATACAGTTAGGTTTGTATTATGTACATAATTAAATATTATTAAATCGTGCGGTACAATGCTGTATTTAACATTTAAATCAATCGGAAATGGGTAGTGTTGGATTGTTTTATAAATACATCGAAGATTCGACATTCTCTCCGTTATACAAATCTAATTAATTATATGTATCAAACGAGATATCGTGTAGAAGTAGTCACTTTGTTTGGTTGGCAACTGTTACAAACTTGTACTGGAATAGTGCAGTCGGTCGGTCGGATGCAAGCGTGCACTCGGGCTCGTTGGTCGCTAGTGTATCGGCATCTCGTCGTTGTTGTACCGAAGGTCAGTGCTCCTGCGATTCAGCCCGTAATGCTCTCGCGATAGAGTCACTAGTGGTGGACGGGTGGACCGCAGGAGAGAGGCGGCGGCAGCGGTGGGGTCCTCGCATCGGGCCGCCGCGCGTTGCCTCCCTTCAGTCAGTTTAGTCGCAGCGGTGCACGCACACCGCACGCAGTTCTCGCGCTCGCAACGAGAAGGTATGCACGGACCGGCCCCGCCGCCGCCGTCGCCAACCGAACGCACTCGCTTCCGGTGGCTGCTCTCCTTCCAACAACCGATACCACCACTGTCCTATGCTACGCGTACGTGATGTTGTGTGACAAAGGCTGGTTTTACTTACTCGCTATATAAAATATCCAGTGCTATATGCCACTTAGTTTGTTGCAGCCACCGAACGCGTCTGTGTGCTGAACGGTATACATGTTTATACTCAGTGATGTCAGTTCTAAGCAGTGTTATGCGAAAATGTGTTGGACTAAATTAATAATTATTAAAAGTGTTGCTCTAATGTTTTTCCTCAATATCAAAACAATAAATCGCTTGAATTCATTTATAAACACCGTGTGTTGTCTCGTGTGATGTATTCAATAATAAAGCATCTAGAAATAAACAAATGTAACACAAGTCAGTCTCACCGTTCGAGACGAAAAGATAATTGTATCGTTTGATGAAAATTATGATCAGTGTAAAACTAGTCTAAACAAATAATTATTACAGACACAACCACAAATACAAAGTGTCTACATTCTGTTTACTTGGGAACTTAATTGCTTATTACAGTATACATTACAACCAGATCTATCTAACTATAAATAATAATCCGAAACATATTGCCCCAGAAAACTTGTTTGTACAACGATATGTTTGTATCGGTGCAGCTGGAGTGGAGACAGGCTAGGATGTGTCGGCCGCGGGCCATATGGCAGCAACGCCACTAGCCATATTAGGGACGCCAACCAAGGCGACACTTGTTGCACTTATACGGCATAAATGCTCCACAAAACAAGTGACGTCTTATCACTATCTACCATTTAATAGATTACTCTATCACCGACTAATGTTCATTAATATTAACAACGTTTTTGTTACGTTTAATGATGTGCGTGCGGTTGGCGTGATCGATATATAACTGCATAAGAGATAAGGTAGGGCAGCGGTTTGCGAATGCGTTATGCAAGCAGGCTGGTGAGCTGAGCGGTCGGTGGCGCACGGGGCGGTTCGTTGACCAGTGCGTTGTCCCGCCGCTCCGCCGCGCCGCCCACCGCGAAGGTCGCGGCCCACAGCCTGCTGACACGACCACGGCCTGCACCGAATACCAATACACGCGAAAAAAACACACGTCTACTAAATCCACCCTAGCCTCATTATTATTGTTAGTTCAACACATTTTTAAATTGCAACGCTCTTTACAGGTAGAGTCGATATGTGTTCAGTGTGCTCTGTGCTAAAATAATTTTTATTGTGAAGAATAATAAGTTTTTATGACTGTTGCCTGGAAATTTTGATCTCAAAATGGTGACTTCGAGAATACCGGCTTATTCTCTGAGTTCGGAGTTCAACAGGGAGTTCAGAAGTTTCCGCATAACGCGAGCCACACCACGGTCGACTCTGTACGCTCCCGCTATTGTTCCTATACACGAGTACCCAAGGGTCAGCGTGCACGAGCGGCGGGAAGCGCTTAAGGCTGCGCTGGCAAAGGCGTGGTCTTCCAAGAGTAGTGAGAAGAAGAAACATGACACGTGGACCGTTCCCACTGAACAAAGCAGAGCTGGCATCACGGCGGCCGATTTCACCCAAAAGTCACAGTATAAAAACGGCGTCAACGGTGATGTGTCGCGTGTGGCACTTGCCAAACACGAATTCGAAAGCAAGGATGCTGAACGGACGGAGACTGTCGACAATAGAACTGGTAGTCTCCAGCCTGCGAGCTTCACATACAGCCGTGTTAACGGGACTGGTATCGATATACAAGAAACACTTAAAAAGGGCTGTGATAAAGGTTTACACAATAAAGATTTAAGTTATAGCGACTACCTAAATAATGTTCCTAAATGTAAAACTAGTTTCGAAAATAATTTCCTCAAACAAAGTCATGAGGAACGCTATAGCAAACGAAATGGGTACGATGCCGCGACTAAACGAGTCGATAGAGACATCAACCTAAACAATGTCGAATATAGCAGCCTGAACGGCGACACGTACGATTCTTTGAAGTATTCGCGAACAGCGAACGGAACTGAATCGGTACAATATAAAAATTACGGTAAGGTAGACACCGTTAAAAGCAAATTGCTTAGCACAGATGGCCCCAAAAGCGTGACGTCTTGCAACGGAGAGAAATTAAACGGATACGGTGGTTTGGAGCGGCGCAGTGCAAAAGAGCAACAGCGGCCTTTGACAAGTGGTCCCAAAGCGCTCGTGGAACAGAGACTGGCCGAGCGGCTCGAGGTGAAGGTGGCCGAACTACCCGCTCTCTACCGAGGTGTAGATTCCTGGACACCCAAATCTGCTGCATTCCAGAAGAACATGCGCGACCACGAATGGAGCGTTTCGTATGTACCCACATCACCAAACACGATGAACCCTTACTAACCAACTCCACTCCTTTCAATACCACACAATATTCAAAAAACATCCATAACCATGGTTTCGTGTGTGTTCAGCGGTGAGCGCGCCGAAGTAGGTATACAAAATGCGTTGGAAACCGAGTTTATCCCATGCGCTTATAAATAGGAAAAAAAGCTAGCGCGCAGTCGGCAGCTTTGAGTGCATCGACTTGCCATTGGTCCGGTCCGAATGCAGAGTGAGCAAACTTTTACATTATATATTTGTCAACAGTCAGGTTAAGATTGAACCTAACTAACCAGTCGAGTGTCTCTGAAAAAGTAACAGTGTGCCAACCTGCATTTTCATATCTGTAAGCTCGTGTAGCATAGCGTATAAGCATAACGTAACCTCTCTCTTAAAAGGTGTCATCAGGATGTCGATGCGTTAAAAAAAAATCTAATTCAAATTAATGTACCGGCCTAGGTTTCTCTGGATCATACCCGGTATGTCCGACAGTCGATTTTATTTCTTAGACATAATGTTTGTACCGTTACTGTACCGCTTACCGAGTTTCGCTAACTGTTTCTATGACATTGTAATTGTTTTACTAGTTTTTACTAGCCCTGACCCTCATAATAGAATCTACATCGTCTTGAAATCCTTTTTAGTACGTTTGCTCGTTATATTATGATGTATAACGGTAGCGGTGAGGGCCTGAGGACTGGTTGTGCAAAATCATTGCACAACTCACCGTGACTCACCATCGTTGCGCTTTATTCCATCCTGCTAGCGGTTGCCTAATCTCTTTGCTCATTAACGCCATTTGGTTACTAAGTATCAATCCCACAGTACGGAAATAGAAAACGGCTTAAACATCGAATACGGCTATCTTCAATTTTCATATTGAAGTCACTGTCTGGCCGACAGCGACCTCCATTCGTACACGTTTACACAGACGCGTAATTATTATTTTCAGGTCGAATAACAGTTCTTTCACTTGCGCTATTATCTTGTACATATATTCTAAGTTACAGTATTTTGTCGCTGTGTCGGTGCATATACATTTGTGTAATAAACTAATAAAGCATAACACATCTAACATAACAAGTAAACATTCTACAAATTCGTGGGCGCCAGGCATAACCATAGCTTAAAAGATTCGTCTCGATAGCGTTCACAGTGAATGTTTCAAGGTCCTGTCCTGGTTTATGCGCTCGCAAAGGATTTGTCAACTTGGTAGGCGTTATGACGTAACTAGAACTTATTGCTTTTTGTTCCTTCCTACTTTTCACGAATGATAACACACCATTATTGGGGGAACGAAGGAGCAAGGTTCTGTGGTATTGTGAGATTAATGGAAATTGAAAGAGAAAGTATTAGAGATATTGCGGTATAGCAAATGTCATTCTCGTTATATCTCGACTTTATAGTCGATGATTTGACACTTTAATATTATATTAATGTGAAGACACGCCCAGGCATAAAATAAGACATCTTTTAATCCCGACAGTGTTCGAGCGCGATGATCATTTTAGTTATCTCTATTAAAAAGCAATAAATTTTCTTGTGTCAGTTTCGATTTTTGGGCAATAGCAGCATAAAATATAAATATTTTTATCTACGCCAGGATTCAGAAATAAAGTATCCGCTGTTAGGTTTATGACAGCTAAGCATGGTAAACTGCATACAAAAGGTGACGCCAGCATTAAAGCATAGTCTTCTAACACCATTTTCTTCGACGGCCGCGAAAACATGGTTAGTTAGGGCTAGTAATCAAAAAAAAACACATCAGACTTGAAGAAAATGCTCTATTGCTAGTAAAAATGACTTCGGGGCCTCCGTTCCGCCAACATTTTGTTCACGTGGTGAAACTTTGTAATAATAATTTGTCACTGCGCGCGTCGTAAAAGTTAAGTAACGTTTTAATGTCGAAACAATTTGGTGTTTCTGTTGTATTGATAATACTGAAAGCAGCATTAGTGTCCTGCTCACGTACACCAACAAATGCAAAAACATAAGCTTACGGTTGTTATTCAACTTTCACTGCTTTAGTGTCTTTCTTGGTGACTACTTGACTGCTCGAGTTTGGCGTCGTCTACAAATACTAATGTAGAGTACATAGAGGCGGCTTCCATAATCAAGTCTTTGCTAAGTAACGAGATAACCCTAGTAAGGGCACAGTTGAATGTCTGGGATAAATCAACCTCTGGATTCTCTTTGACTAAATATGAGTGTATTAAGGTCGAAGCTCTAGTCAGCCTATTTTATAAATAACTAGCTGACCCGACAGACGTTGTCCTGTCTTAACTATTATACGCAACATTCTTATTTTTTTCTTTCATAAGAACCTTCTGACAATAACAAACACAACATTAAAAAGAATTAGCAAAATTGGTCAAGCCGTTCACGTGTGTTGCCGTGACCAAAGGAAATAAGGATTCATTTTTATATATATAGATAATACTTCTTCAAGCACCAGTAGCAGTAAAAAACTTCGTGAGAACAAATCCTATACGCCAGGTTCGATTTCTGACTAGTCCGGTTGGAATTTTATTTTTTATGAATGGGGTACCTTTTTTATCTGTTTTTTAGCATTCTTGGTCAGTGAATCATCTGTTTTTTTGAAAATAAAACATGAGGTGACTGAAGTCAGTGCTACGTGATATGATAAATAATTTTTAAAATAAATATGAATCAACTTATTCATTCAAATAAATACATGGGATTCCGATCATCTGAAATTATTCATTCAAATGACGAGGTAACTTTCCTTTATCGTCTGTTCGGCGTTCTAATTAGGGCTAATGCTTTTTGGTTACGTGATCAGGCGAGCCGGGTGTGTTTCAGTAGTCTACATAATGTATTTATTTTCCTATGACCTAGAATAATTCAGGTCGTGTCTGCCTCGTGGGGCGTTGGATCCCCACAAAAAGTTTTTCGGAGCTAGTTTTTAGGCGTTTGTTTTTTCAAACAAAGTAGGCTAAAAGAATGTCAGTTTTTTGTTACTCTTGTTCGTACAGAGCAGCGTGTTTAGTTGTGCTTGTCATTGACCTGACGAAAAGCGGCGCGGGCGGGTGATTAGTCGTGGCTGCAACGTTGACACGGTTCACAGTAATCGCTCATCCGGCGCGGCCTTGTCAGCGTGTCGAGTGCCCGCTCTGCCCGAGCACGGTTTAATTGTAACACTAACATAAAAGTGATCATTTTCACAGAATCGAAACAGGCTTAGTTAGACGTACAGAGTTGATATTGATTGATGTAAATAATTATGCTTTGCGTGAGGAATAATCGCGATTAATTTAATAAGGTAGCTGTCGGATTAATAGATATCCAACTTTATGTACGAAATGCCATGTCTGTCAAGAAATGGATCCTTGACCGGGCACTGGTCGTGTCACGTTGCAGACTTCGGCTTTCGATTTCGTAATCGAGCCCGCAGTCTGCACCAGCCGACCGATCGATTATGGTCATTGTGCCAGAGGCGTTCCACTCTCGCTACGATTTTGCGTGCTCCGTTGCCTCTCTGACCTTTGAACGCCTTGTTGATTGTGCTAATTTCCTTACTTGTAAAGTCACACGCCGTGAAAACAATAATTAAGTCAAGCCAAAACCGCTCGCGTTTACGTGTCCTTACAAATAGGTTGAAGGAAAGTAAAATTACGAAACAAGTATAAGGAAATACCAGTGAAACAGTAAACAGAGAGAGATGATTCAATACGATACACGTGTTGGGTATTTCTAAATATAAAGAACCGTTGTGTGAATACCGTTGTTAGTTGAACGTTGACTGAGTTGCAAATTAAAATGTTTCCCTTCAAAGTTTTTTCATCAAGTGTATTTGTACAATTTCCGTAATAGTGTTACGCCATACGTCAGACAAGTAACGTAGGGTACTACTAAACACAAAAATAACTTGATAGAGCAGGAAGTTAAACCACATGTAATAGCATGTTTGCCGGGATACGAGGTACACAAACTTTCTCAACACATTTTCTACCAATATTGACAAGTATCGTTATCACGAGACAACTGAGCGGTCAGCGCGAACCGAAAGTACACGTTGTGAAGACATAAACACACAGCCGAGTCGCGAATTACGCCCAAGTTCGCTTTCACCTTCAGTAGCCACCTCTGGTTGTAATTAAAGAGTCCTCGACTACCGGTCCCCACTGAGAGGAAAGGAAAGCCTAAAAAGGAATTTCACCAATTAAAACTAAAGGTAGCAGTAGTAGTTTAACGAGAGAGACGAATATGCTATTAATTAATTAAATTAGTTTGGTGTCAACTCAGTGACGTGTGGTACTGGTTACACTGGTTTTAGAATTTTATGAAATAGCCGGTTCTGAGTAGCTTATACAAACACATGTGGAGCCTACATAAAGCTTCGAATCTATAATGTTATGTCGTTGTTCGTCGAAAGTGAATGTTCCGGTGTTTGTTATTCGCGACAGAGTCCGTGTCGTGTGACGTGAGCCGCTTTGTTGAACATTGATACCACCATCGTCGAGTGCCTTCTTTAAATAAAAGTGACACACGTTGTGCAATCACTTGATATTCGCGACGTTCACGAATCGGTGCGCTAGTAAATTGAGACAGGATATATCTATATCTCTCAGTTATTTGACAAACTGTTTACTGGCAGCTTTCAAAATCCTCACAGTATTATCAACTAACTTGATAAGGACAAAAACAAGAAAAGCTAGTTCAGTTTTATTATTTCAAACAAAAAATTTAAAGGATGAAGTCTCTTGAAGCAAAGCATGCAGTTGTCCTATTATGTCAAGTCTAAGCTCGATATGGCAAATACACTCACCCCATTTACGTGGGACACTCAGAAAGTTTAGCGAAAAAAAAATGTTCTATAGGTAAATATTGTTTTATTAAATGTTTTCAAAGTACTTTCCACTAGCCTCTAAAGTTTCATGCGTCTGAACCAGTTTTCGAAACACTTTTTCCAGTCCGCTGCAGACACCTCGTTTACAGCCTGCTCGAACGCTGACAGCGTTCTTCCGGCAAAGAAAATAATTGTATCCCTTTGAGCTGATTTTTTATTTTCGGGAATTAAAAAAAATCACACGGTGCTAGGTCAGGGTTACAGCCCTACGAGGGTGACCCAGGAGTTTGACCGGCGTGCTGTCCAGGAAGTCCCTCGTTTAGAGCGCGGTGTGCAAAGGCGCGTTGTCGCGGTGTACAAAAATCGGTTACAAATCGCGATATTTAAAAAAAGAAATGTGATATCAAAATAATATATGGAAACAAAGAAGAGTGTTCCATAAAGCGTTGATTCAAAATGTTTGAATCATGAGGAGAGATCTTTACCACTCTAGAAATCTACTTAAATTATCGAAAGAAGGTCGAACGAAAACTAAATACTGTACGTATTTAGTTATTACATATTTATGAATATGTTACTGTAAAAGCTAGAACTAAGGTGAATCTTACGATTTACCAACTCTTAATGGTTAAAATCTGAACTGTTCTGTGATTATAGTTCATTTCGAACTTTTACCACCATTTGCTCGGTAAATCTTAAGTTTTACCTAAGAGACAACGTAAATGTTGAAAAATAGACAGATATACCTACACACGTCTTTGCTCGGAGGACAAGTATTAAACAAAAATTAACTGCCCAAAAAAGCTTGAAGATGAAATGCGCTGGCAAGTCATCAGGATTAACTACATAGTTCTCAATGCCACAAAAACTCTCCGTGTTATAATAATTACAATTTATTAATTGCATTTATTCGTTTTGTTAATGAATGAATATCTTTATTTTTGTTTCTTTGTCTTTTCTTTTGTTGAAAGTGTTTGTTTGTCTGTCTTTTTAAATACCAAGCAATAAGAAAACTACTGATTCAGTTAGCTTAGTCAACTCAAGGGTTATAGGAATGTTTGTGAGAAGATAATTATATTTTTGTTTTTAATATTCAAAAAGTATTTTGAAGGTGTTCTAAAATTATGCTGTTATAGTTACTAGTAACTATGAAAAGATTATATTAATAGGTAATGAAAGAGTAATATGATAAAATAAAACAACGAAAAACAAAAACATATCACAATAACAATTAAAATTATGCAGAATTTTGGCTGATAGGTAATAGAAACACATGATTAAGTTAAGTTAGTACTTAAATTCTTTTTTGTTTTGTTTTAAGAACGCCCAAAATGTACCAACCATCATTGTTAAAACCTAGTATGTACCAAACTCTAATGGTAAAATCCCTAAAAAAGGTCTGTTTATATAAAATCCTTACATTGATAAACTCTTAAACCTAGACCTCGAAAACCTCCGTAAATCTTTAAAAAAATACTAATTTACGGGCTATAACAGTAATATATACAGTTGTACCATTTACTTCGAACAGAAATAACACCAGTGAAGTTTCTGTCAAAATATATTAATATTTTGAATTTTCGGGAATCCGCTGGATGTGGGAAGCACAAGACCGGTCGAAGTGGAGGAGCCGGGGGAGGCCTATGTCTAGCAGTGGACGTCTTTCAGCTGAAATGATGATGATGATGATATTAAATATGATGAACCACAGAAACGCATGTGCCTTGCCTTCACGTAAAATTGTGTATGTCTCGCAAATCAGAAGAAGCCATAATTTAATAATGAAAACAAATTTTAAAAAACTGTGACATAAGTAAGTGTTATTTGCCAAGGTACCCTCCACCAAACCAGCACCCTAATTAGGGTTCACCCTAATTACGCAATTGCGTAACTCATGATTAATCATAATCTGTTTCGTTTTGAAACAGAGTGCTAAACCAATGCTTCATATGTTCGAAAAATGCGTCTGCTCAATAACGTTAATAACGCAATGAATATTATTGAACTGTCAAAATGAAACAGATTATGATTAATCGTATGTCACGCAATTAGTGTGCAGGTGAAATGTTGAGTTGAAACTGCACCCACACTTCAACATTTATATTTGTTTTCGCGAATCTCAGTAGTTCGTTCGGAATAACGTTCTTTTAATAAATCTCCATTTAAAAACAAGTAAATCGAAGCAATTTCGACATCATTAATTTGTTTTCGCGAATCTCAGTAGTTCGTTCGGAATAACGTTCTTTTAATAAATCTCCATTTAAAAACAAGTAAATCGAAGCAATTTCGACATCATTACCGCTACTTATAACAAATACTAAGTATACGATTTTGCATTAAAACAGAGGTGTCGTAGATAATATAATCTTATTTGATCTCTCTTTAAACTAGCAACGAATATCTTGCGACCTTAGATTAAATTTCACCATCATTATCTTTCAGTTTGCTGTAACCTTGCTAAAAAGCCGCCTACAAGCATTTTGCAATCCTTTAAAAGTTTAAAACAAAAATGTAAGTGAATCTTGAACTTTAAAGTTAAAGCATTTTGAAACAACTGATTTTGAAAATAAATAGTTTGCGGTAAAGCAAGTTGTTTCTGTAAACTGCATTTTTCTAAGTATGTACGAAGGTTTCCTATGGTTTTTCTCACGCATAGCCAACTACAGCAGGTGCAGTCGTATTCTTATAAAACCCATGTATATCGATTCTATGGAATAAACACATACATAAATCCTCAGTGGGATATTTAACATTATGGTCTTAGCACGAGACTGCGAAGGCCCACAGCCTAGAAACAATCAAGTGTTCAAGTTCAACCTCTCGTATGGCGCTAAACAATGTGACATTAAGCTCTACATATGAGCGACGCCCGCGCACGCCACCGCGCCTGCGCCGTAACGACACAATCCATAAAAGGATTTTTTTATTTTAGATAAGTCAATTTATCTGTATTGATACAACATTTTATTTATTTATTGTCAAGGGAAATAGTGAAGTTTGCATACTATACAAATAAGTTCAAAAAATAAAGAATGTTTCTTTTGAATCGTACGGGATTTTTCAACAGTCACGTACCCTATTCTCATTAATCTTAAGTGATGATTCAAAGACAGTGAAAAGGAATCTTCGTTTTAAAGGCCATCAAATAGAAAATATTGGACTGCCAGACGCTGAACAGGCTTGTGATAGTGGCTATCCCACAAATGTATTTACTCCGGTCATACCTGCCTAATGCAAAAAGAAATTACACGGAGTCATTCCGTCATTAAAACATTCTTTCTACGACGTTCTTAAGATTTTCACTACTTTCTGTTTTACCGTGTTATACATCTTTACTGGTATGTGTGAATAATAGTGATGATATTGTTAGGAATTATAATTGGTCATAAATTCTTGTTGTGTACAAACGCGACTTAATAATTTCGTCCAGCTTACTTTCCCAACAGTTCCACTACTCGCCGCTAGATGTCACTAATGATTACATCGGCATCTTTAAAATATAACGAGTATGAAAATATTCGTCTAAATATACACAGCAGTAGACACATCGACATTTATTTTCTGCATTATCTTGTGCGTATACATATTTATCTCCACTGTGACTAGGTAAACCAATTACGTTCATTTAATTCTATTAGCGGTGCCAGCGTCTCCCTCGTTCTGCATTCTTATGTTATTTTCAGTTGGTTCTTACTAGTGAAAAGTTTCATTAGCTGCCTTTTACGCTTTATACCTATTGTTAGTTACGGTGAAATGTGTCTTGTTAGTATTGATCTATAATGGTATTTTTCGCTATGGGAGAAAAGTGCGCGAGTTTAACATTCATAGACCTTAGCTTAATATCTGATCCTCAGAGTTTGCGCGTTTGCAGGTAATCATACACAGTATGACAAGCAAGTCCATTGCGTGAGTTATTCTAGGTATCGATTAAAAAAATATCTGATCAAAATTTATCTGAATGTATGACAAAATATAGCAATGAACTAGTAATTTACTACAATTTGTGTCAAATTATACAAACGTCAATCGACCGGTGATTTCTCATAGACGATGACATTGTGCCAATGACGTGGAGGTTTTGATTGTTCGCTTGTTAGGCTGTGACGGTGGCGGTGTTTTGAAATGAGCACTTGATTGTACGTCGCTTTACTTGAGCCGGTATCTTGTTCGCGGGTGAACTGACTGAGCTGGCAGTGTGTCGGCGACCGCAGTTCGGGCCGGGTCCTCGCCGGTCTCGAGTCACGGCTCATCAAACAGCTGCTCATACATCTCTGTCATCTACCTATTCTCCACTGCCTCCCGACAACATCTGTGTGTTTATGACTGCTTGTAACACTCGTATAAAGAGTGATTACTTTCATGTTTAGTGACCTTGACAGTGAAGGCTTAACCGCTGATATTAGGATTGTGTGTTAACGTAATCGTAGGGTGCGGTAACAGTATTTATTTAAGATAAACTTTGTTTTGTACCTATTCTATGAAATGAGGATGTGTAATAAATGCAAATTTCGACGAATTACTGAACATAAAATTAGTACATTTGTTATTATGATTAACAAGCGATTGTAGAGATAGGGCTCCGTCAAAGGCTTAGGTACGGGGCAGAGGCGGTGGGCGGCCGTGCGGGCGCTCTTGAGCGTTTGCTGCCTGCCGCCACCTGACCACCTTGCGCAGCTGATAGATCCGCATTCTGCTCATGGAAAACGCTCGCCAACGTTAGTAACACTTCGGCCAACCTCGCTCATCATCATTAAACACACACGGACCTCACCTAAACGTTCGTTGCATATGTTGCACTATCTTGTCCTACTCACTAACCCTACAGCCCACCGATCGATGATTTCACAGCTCGGAGCACTCGTGGAGGCGGAGAAATGAACGTTCCAAACGGTCACATCACCGGCGTTCGCCTACATCACACAGGCGGAGGAGACACCATCGCGACGAGTCTTCGCCACGTTCACCCCCGGAACAGGTCAGTCTTACAGTTTCTTTTTTATACTTATGAGGATGTTCGAAAGGATGGTGTGACTTGTATAATCCAAAACTAGCCATTACCACTAAGAAGTGTCCACCCGTAAACCTGTCTTTCCCTCACTTCTATGATACCACATGTACTGTACATCGTAAGCAAAGTGCGGAACCAGAATAAAGCGTAAAACGTCAGCGTGCCTGTTTGGGATTACACGCGGGACGGGTTTGGCTTGCGAGTGCGCGTGCGCCTTCGCCCGTGAAGATGTGCGCGAGAGACGGCGACCTCCTCGCGCTTGCGCCCGTTCTATTTGTGTTCGCCTTCGTCACTCGGAACGCCTTCAGTCAGTCGCAAAGCTGAGCCGGCCGCCCGGCGCGTCTCTGCCGCACCGAAATACTAGTCCACCGCGTCGGGCCGCGGGCGGCCTGCCCCGGAGCCATGGCTGCACAGCCGCCGCGTCCACCCCCCAACAACCTTCTGTTCTGCGGACCCCCGCCCGCCCTTCCGCACGTGTTACTACTGCCCAGTGATGCTGCATGCGCCAATGGCGATCTTGAAGTTGCACCCAGTGTTACCAGCCAAACAAACGATGCGGATGCATTACACGAAATAAACAACGTGGGTGTGCCCACTTATGAAGGATTGTACGACGACCAAGTAGAACTTATCGATAGAGACGAAAACGTTGAATATCAGTTGCCACCCGAAAGCTATTTGCGAAGAACTCACAGTTTTGACGTTTCGGATATTTACGCTGCAAATATCGCACACGAAATCGACTCCCGCGCATTCCAGCATAGTCGATCTGAACCTGATTTATCTAAGTATGGATTGTTTGCTGAAGTGACAATGGAATGTACACCTATGCAACCTCCCCCTTTAGTGCTCAACAACCCTTTCTACGACGGTTCGTATGCACTAGATCCAAGTCAATTAAATCCAACCATGGTGATGTTACCTGAAAACTATTTAGCCTTTGAAGATTCGTTCGTTCCTTCATGGGAATACAAGCCAGAATATCTAATCGATAGGGATATGAATCCTGAGCTCTACTATGATGGATTGCCTTTAATTCCTTCAAATGATCCTTGGTCCATTTATTGCAACGAAAATGCTGCGTTTGAGTATTATTCTCCCAACTTTGAAGCACCACTAGTGGGGGATGGTGTTCACTATACGCCTTTAACAGATTTGGACTACGCTATACCTCAATATATGAGTTTACCTGTAGTAGAGCAAGCGAAAATGGAAAACTATGTGAACAACATTTGCAAATCAGAAGATACAAATCAGACTAGTGTTAATGTACCAGGTGACAAAAATAACAACGACGAAACAAATATACACAAAACTGATATTCCAACAGGTGTCACAGTGAGCGATGTAGTTAGTGAAGATGAAAAAGTTAGTGCCATTGAGGACTCATCTGCTAATAGAGAATCGTCTACGCAAAGTGAGGAATCATTAAATGCTGATATTTCTAATGACGTGACATCTAGTTTAGCTTTTGTACCCAGTAGTAAAAGTTCACAAAGACCTGATGATACAGACGATACTAGTGACGATACATCTCCTTGTTCTACGGATTATCACGAGGCATCTGCACTTGATTTAGTGCAAAGTCTCGAGGAACTCTCTTGTTGTGATAGTACTGATTTTTCCCAAAGTAGAGATGACGTCTCGCCGACTGTTCCGGAACTACCCAAACCTAGCAATGCCGTGGCTATAATAGAAAACCAAAATGAAATAAATGCTGCTGTTATAGCTACTACTACAGCTTCGAATCTACCTCTTAGCCAATTGCCATCCATTCCATTAAATGAACAACCACCAACGCAAATACCTCCAGTATCAAATAGTAGGCCCGAAAAACAACCCACAAAAGCTACCATAAATGTTGATCAAATATCGCAAAATTTAGAATCTAATGAGAAAGTAGTACCTGTCCCCGAACCAGAGGCAACGAAACCTAATGCAACGTCACAGTGTAATAGTACGAATCAACATTTAACAGAACCATGTGCCCGTGACCATAGTACTAAGGTTAATGATAATGCGTTGCAAATAGCACAGCAGGCGCCTGTTGTGCCACCTGCGGTGCCCCCGTCTTGGCTGGCTCCAAGACCGCCAGCAAGTGGTAACCAAACAAATGTAGTGCATCCGCCACAGATACGCGTCCAGAACGCCGAAGGCATACTGACAGATTTGCAGAAGAGCCCCAAGATCGCCTCCCAGCCGCCTGTGAAAACACAGCAGCAGCAGCCTGCAGTGGAACCTCAGCCTTCCTGCTCCTTCGCGCCCCAGCAACCCACACAAAGCTCACAACTCAAACCAGAGAAACAATCCAAAGAAGTAGAGGTCAGCCAACAAATCATTACTATACTTTAACAAGTATTAAAACACTATTACACTTGGTGTTAAATTAAATATGTTATATGAAAAGTAACTGCGCCACGCGCTGCCAGAGCGCGTGTATTGAGAGCAATGTGCATCTATTTTAGCATATATTATTAGGTCAAGGATTTAATTTACTACTATCCTCGGAGGAACTATTTGGAAGCAATTTGACACAATGACAAAGGAGTTCCCCATTACAGTATGCCTAGTTGTTTGTGTTGTTGTCTTTAACATCTATGATTCCGCTGTACCTACGCAGTTCTTGGCAATGTTTTTTTATTTAACAGTACTGAACTTCACATGTTTTCGATGCAACACTTATGGATCACACGAAATGCATAGTTTCAGAAATAAAACCGCATAATTGACATATTAATTTCTTAGTGCGCATATATTATGGTGAAAGCTCATTCAGAAGTAACTTAAATCGAATGCAACAACAATGATTTCTATGTACCAATCTGTATTAAACAACGTTATAATGTGTGTATGATGTACTAAAATAGTATCAGCAGCTGGCACGATCTATGCGATTCCGAAAGCGATCGATAGATGGCGCCACAAGGCGTTGTTCTCGCGCAGAAAACATGGACGGCGCATGCGCACAGAAATAGTAACGCGATGATCACCTTCACCTAGGAGAGACAGCCGTCATGCATTCTGTTATGATAACAGTCATTGGATTTGTTAGCAGCGACATAACATTTTTAACTAAAATCATGTAAATCATGAGTTGATAAAATAAGCTAGATGAACGGTAACTTCGCAATGGTGTCTTAGAAAATAATGTATCTAGCTCTAAACCGCAAAGACGCAGTCCGCGTAAAAAATACGATTAAACAGAACCGTGTTAGTAAAGAATATAATACAATTTGTCATTTTATAGTACGAGCTTGTAGTAGAAATCGTTCCGAGTCATACTTGATACGTTGATTAATTAATGAACACTCATGGAGAAGCGTGCTTCTCAATTGTTTTGAATTGTGAAACCAAAACTAAATTGTAGCTTGTTAAATCCAGATCGAGGCAGAACATGATGACTGTCCACATGCTAGGAAACTTACATGTTTTTATACTAGGAAATCTAAATAGAACTATCGTAATCCGAAATAAAACAGAAAAGTAATCAATGACGAGTTTGTTTTGGAGAAACCAGACTCCATCTTTGGCAGAATGGAACACCTATGGAATCGATACGTCGTAGTCCTAGTATTTGAAACCAAGCTTAAAGCTACACAGCAAAGGAAGATGCAAAAGTAGTTTTTCATATTAGAATCTTTCTAGTAAGTTATCATGATGCTGACGAAATCACGGCTACTGTAATTTGTCGCTTGGTTTTTTTTTGCCCAATAATCCCATTAATTAAAACATTTTACGTTGATAGCACTGCCATAACATTGATTAGTACGTACGTGTTTGAAATTCATGGAATTAAATGTTGTGGAAAATGTGTTGAGGCAACTTGTTTTTGCCCTTCATTTGCTTACGCAAAACTGATAAGCAAGCAACATCGCACTCATCGTAACTGATTGCATAACAAACTTTCGTCCAGCTATTACAGGGTCTAGTCTTACAATTATTAAATTCTGAATTTAACACAACACAATGTGAGATAAAAAACGATTGAAATATTACTTTACCTAACCCAATCCAATTGCATGACTATTTCATGTAAAAGTCATTCAATGGGATTACTTATAGATAGATACTTATTGATGACTTAATGCTTATTATTTTGTAGGGTTATATTTGTTACTGTCGCGAATCATAGTTTAATCATAAATTTATTTGTCACTGAGCTGGAAAAAAAAACATCAAAATCGCAGGCTACCTTAATAATAAATACGCGCATAACAAATTCAAGTCGCATTTTCATCTCAGCAATAATCAATGTCAAAATCTTATCAAAAATGCAGGTTAACGAGAGTTCTTTGACAGCTCGACACTGAATGTGAAATTGTGAACGTTCTTAAAAATGTGGCAATCACCCTCCTGTCGCCCCCCCCCCCCCCACCTGCGAATTGCAACTAACTTTGAAAATTGCAACGTTATTAATCGTATAAAAATTATTATTTACTTCGCCAATTTGTCACATCTTAATAACTGATGTACTTCAGTTATAGTTAGCTAATCGTGGTCAGGGGTCAAGTTTATAGGTAGAGAATAGGCTATCGCGAATCATTAATACAATAGGCCGTGGCGTGTTGTGTTGGCCGCGAACGGTCGAGATATGGTCTGATAAATGCGGTACGCCCGTTGTTTTGCCCACCTATCTATTTGGTAATGCCCGATTCTTTCCGGCCGACCTTGCCGATATCGCTCAGGTTGCGGCACCGCTCCGCCTCAAGTATGTGCGGTCATGCTTCCCCAAATGACTTCTGTAACACGTGCTTATGAAGCTCTTACATGTCCGCCCTCTGCTTTTTAGTAAGCCCTACCCCGCTACTCTAGAAGAACTTTCCTATAATAGATGGCACATACTTCGAACTTTGAAAATGAATGTCTTCAAAATTATTAATGCCTTCCTTGAAATAAAAGAGTTCATCTTAGGATGATCAATGGATCTGAAAAATTGTTGTATGTTAACGACCGTCTAATTTAGTAAGCATACCAAAATACTTTGCCATGTGCACATAAATTTTACTGAAAGTCGCAGAATAACTTGGTGTTCTCTGTTAAATACTTTGAATTGAAACATATTTGATTCCGTTGTTAAGCAATGCAATAAAAATTACATTACCTACTTATATATTTTAATTGCTAATTATTATTCATACTAAAACATGCTGACATGCACCCGTATCCATCGTAAAACAAATCCCTATGTGATAATGATAACTGATACGTCGATTAAATTATGCTTTTATTACGGTTTATGATATCCAAATAAAGGCACAAAAGGGTATTGTCCTCCAAGACGTCTCAATCTATAGATAGTGCAATTCAACAGTTTGGCATAAGAATTCATTCAGTTTGGTTCTGTGAAATGAAATAAATATACAAACACAACTAATAAAAACTTGGTTTTCATACCAAAAATTCCCTTCGTGTTTTGCTGGTGGAACGACAGCAATGTTAACGAGTGGGACGCGGATCAATCCTGTTTAAACCGATACCAAAAGCTTGAAATTGTTTGCTCCATTTGTGCATGCCATCTTTAATTAAATGCCATGGAACGGTGGACCCACGCAGTTTAGTCTCGGTCGCTGAACGAAGTACACATTTGATTACTTGTGGACGTTTTTTATAACATTTGAGTTGAAGTTATCTTTTGATAGTGTCATCTGTGTCGTCCGCGTAGCTAAGTGGAGACGTGGTGTGGTATCGCGCGGGGCACTATACAGTTGTGTAACAACCGGCCGGCTGGCCACCCGCCCCACGACGCTGGCGGCTCCGTCGCTCGTGATCGAAACTATACTCACTAGACACAGTGCAGTGCGGTGCAGTACAGTGCATTATGGCCGAGTTGTCAATAAAACAAGAACGCGTACGGATCCCGTTGCGGTTCGGCTCCTTTTATGAGCTCTATAAGAAGTTCCTCAAGGAGCACGGATGCAAGTGGCACGACGTCTCCAAATTACTCTCCGTTGTCGCGGAGATCCTTTTCGATGTAGACGGAGCTTGTAGCCGACTGGCGGGCAAGGTCAGTCATAAACAACGATTTGACATAGGAATGTGATGCTTCAAATGACTATGAACGTTCAGATTTACCTTAAAATAAGTGATAAACAATACTGACTGGTACAGCGTAGCTCAGAAAATATATAAGTATCTACGAATAAAAAGATAAACTTGACCCCCACTGATACAACTCCCATACGATTTGATCAAGTAATAATTATGATTTTTAAATTCTGTCCGTAGCAATATTTAATTTTTACACTCTATTATAATTTATTTAATCAGGTGTTATCTTATTTACCATGAAGCTGTCATATTTTAGGGTAATGAACCGATCGTACAATCAACTCATATTTGAAATAATTAATTACCCACATAATACCTACAGTAACATTTAACTCAAGAAAACATAACACAAAACGAATAAGTATTATTATATTATTGAGAATACTGGTTCCCACTAGTAATATGACGCGGCGACAGCAACCAATTGGGGTTGGTTTTACCTGTACCCTAATAACAAACGGCCCTAAACAGCTGGTCGTCAGTTTGTTTGTCATTCAGTAACGTGCTACCGACGTGCAATGTTAACTAATAATTCCCATGCGGTAGTAACAATGTTCAAGTGTAACGATTCCTGTGCTAGTGGCGAACGTCTTGCATCAGTGTTGTTGTTAGTGTTCACTACATATCTGACCGTTCATAAGATGAAAACATTCGGCTTTTTAAGTGTTTTAGAAAGAATTGTTAACTTCAACTATCCTGTGTTGTTAGACCAAAAAGGTTACCCACGGGTATGTGCTTGTTTGAAAAAAATCTTAGAACGGTAGGTACCGTACAAAGTACCAAATGTAGAATGTACAAAAATGGTTGGGAAATACATGCATCAGGTTAAAACTTGCTGATATTGATCAGTAATTAGAAGCAATACGGTAGTTTGCAACGTCGACTAATAGTGTTGAAAAATGTTTACCTGCCAAGTGAAAGTAGAAAACTACCAAGCAGTAGCTAACATGTATATGCTTTGGCACTGGCGAAGTGCGCTATATTACGTAAAGAATGCAAGAATTTTTTTGTGTTTTCTCTGCTGCACTTATTCAGTAAACAGTATTGTGAGGACGGTGTGGTATTATTGCATCACATCAGTAGTAATCACACCCAAATGAATGCTGTTAATCCGTTATTTATCTATTATTAAAAGCAAACAATGATTTACGGAACATTTGGAAACAATTCAGGTTCTCATTTTATACGCGTTGTTTGAGAACGCGGATGGGGACAAACCGATTTAATGTTATGCATTGTGATAAGCGTGAGACAGCACGTAGCTCGGTCGTGTCGTGTCACTTTATCATCTCATCTCCTCGCGGTAGCGCCCGCATCCGTCCTTATAATGTTCGTTCCCTGAGTACCTACAGATAACGCATGTTTTGACATGTTGATTTGATAATTGGTACAAATGTAAAAAACTATAAAATGAAGAAGACTGGGATAGAATGAATAACTATTACGCTGATGTATGGTTGCGTGCCGGCCGCGTGCGCACGCGTCGGGTGTCGTCCGTGTCGGTCGCGGGCACCGTCGGCATTGTTCTCAGCTCACACGCGCTCCACTGACCTGCTTACCTACCGCTTATTGACAGAACTGTCTTGGCTGCGCTGCTCACAGTTCAGAGAAAGGTGTGCGTCTCCGCTACGATGTCATTACAAAGCTCAATTACCAACATGACCGTGTGAAGTTTAATAAGTTTCATTGTTTGTTTACACTGATACATATTTAGCACACGATGACGTACGTGAACTGACTATTGTCGGTGATATTATTCATAATTAAATATACCACCAATATAACGGGAGTAAAAGGGAATTACAGTTTATATATTTTTCCAAGTTTTAGAAGGAATTACCATTAGTCATTTGTATTACAAATAGAAAAAAAGGTCAATTGTTACCTTGCCAAAATAATGACGGGTCGAGTAACTAAATAGAAAACTTTTTTATTATATAGTTAGGTCATTGACCTTTGCCTATGTACTAAACACCCCAAAAATAGAGTTTCGTGGAATAGGCCTAAAATCTACATTTCAATAATACGAAAAAACATAGTAGGTAAGGAGTAATGCGAAGAAATGTGTTCGCGGCGGGCACCTCGGAGTGCGCGGGAGGGCGCTCCCACGGGTTGCCGATATTTTTAGTGCACGACGATTACTTGGCACCGGCGGCCGCACTCGGTTGCGCTAGTGATCTTTCTGAAATTCGTTCGCGCTTAGGTACGCTCTCGATCTCGAGATAGACCCAGTCTTATGGCCGGTGGCGAAGAAGTAGCCGTGTAAACTAGAAAAGTCGCGAGTACACCTCGATGTTTTGTTAAACTGATTCCATTGTGTAAATATGACGGTTCTGGACTATTATGTGATATATCCCGGCTAAAGTGCTAGTAATAAAACAAAAAAAAACCCCGGCAAAACAAACAATATGGCTAGTTTGAGCACTAGTGCTAGTGGCACGACGAGTCCACGACGTCAGCGTTATAACAGATCTTCCACAACGAGCGTCACACAGCTGTTGTCAGATGGCTACTCCAGCTTTATCAATCGGTTAACTCGGCGAGGTCCCTCCGAAAAGACTGAAATTATTTCAGACGCAAAGCTTACCACTACTCGGCCACGATTCGATGACAAACTCATTTCAAGCAAAAATTCCGTGTTAGCGAATGTGCGGCGGTACGAGAACAATGGCCACATCTCACCGTACACATCATCTTTGACGTCCGGTGCGCCAGCGCGGAAGTTGAACGATGACCGTACGTACTCGAGTTACCTGGGCGCGACCAAGTCGCGCATCGATACATCACCTTTGCATTCTACCTCCGGGATTAGCGCACTCGGACGCACTGACTCATTCCGCAGAGCTCACTTGAAAGATAATAAATCATCGCCGTTCACTAAACGGTATCCTCTGAAAGAGCCCAACAATAACATTGACAGCATTTTGTTAGGTAGTACACGTAGTCGCTTGGAAGATAAGTATTCCTCAGTGTTAGACAGGATAGCCGTACAAAAAAAAGAAAGGGCAAGAAGAGAAAAAGAAGACCGGGATAAAACATTAGAACCTGAACCAACTTTGTCGCGAGGACTAATGCGAAGTTTAACGACTGCTGTTTTTGGGGAAAATTCGTTTAAAAGAAACAATTTTTCTCATGAAAAGATCAGAGACAAAACCCCTTTTAGGAATACTGCTGACCGACGATTATCTTCGAGTAACAAACAAAAGGACGAATACAAAAATGGATTTGACATTCCATTGAAAGATCGGCCTTATTATGGCAAGGACAGAGATAGTGTGTATCGGAGGCATCAAAGAAGATCTTTAAGAGCTGAAAAAAGCGAAAATGGTGACAAGAAAATGGGTAAACTATCATTGCATCCTATAGATATAAGCATACACCCTGCAATTCGAGATTTAATATCACCACCGCAACAAGGTACAAACGAAACGAATGGAAAGTTAAAGATAACCAAAACACCAGTGAGAGAAGTAGGACGCCAGAAACAAATATATTTTCCATCGAGCGATGAGGACGACGACAAAACCCCGGTCGGAGACCGAGTGCTCAGTGAGCGGGAGACGAGACGGAAAGAGATCCAAGGACTCATAATGAAGTATGCTCATTTGGACGAGATGTACGGACGTATCGGCGATAAGGAGGTGAACGAAACTACCACTGCAGTGACCGCTCCTAAAAAAGTTGAACCTTTGGCTGTGGGCGATGTAGTGTTGCTGCCGCCCGAGCTACGCGCGCGGCAGCGACCTCTGCGGCCCCGGCACCTGACGCGGCATGCGGTCACGCCGCCTGTAAGCACAAGCTAACCACCCGCCTGCGCACTGTGTGCCGCTAACATACACCTGGTCCGTGGTTTTCCACTATTCACTATTTACATATTGTACCAGCGTATGCATTGTTTCCGTAGTAAAATTGTTGAAGCAGCAAGTTTGATAACAACAAAATGCTCTGTTCGCAAAGTAGAATAATCAGGCAGCCTGTCTGGCACATTTTTTGCGGTAACTTATTATAAAAATTACGAGGTTTACGAATGCATGTATTTCTCAACGATTTATTTCAAAGCGATGGTACCGAGAGAAATGTAAAACAAAATCTAATGAGGGTATTTTATAAAATGCTTTACTTAGTGCAACTAACGATGTCTGACGTGACTGTTGTTATAAAAGACACTAATAAGTACAATGATAGTGCATGTCTCAAATTTCTTTGTGCGTGGTTCAAAGCTAACATGTCTCTTCTGTATGTTAAAATATTTTCAAATTCTAGACTTAAAAGAAAATCCTATGAAGTTAGTAATGTGACCTAATAATTATTTAAGAGAGGTTCGGGTGGACATTTATCCTAAATTACCTGTGTGAACGTAGATTGTGCAAGCGATCGGAATGCGAGTGGTGTGTCATCTCCCATCCCCGGTGCTCCCGTCCCGCTCCCAGGCGCGCGGCGCGCGGGCAGCTGAGCCAGGCCTCGGCCGGCCGCAGCTCGGCCCGCAGCGCCACCCGCCCGCCCTCTAACAGCATGTACCTCCGACACACCATACCAATTGTCGCTTGTCTGACGGGCAACCGTTCCATTGTCTGATTGTTGGGTACAACACTACTCGGGTCGTGCGGATCGCGTGGCGCGCTCTCCGTGCATGTGGCGTGGTGCGTGTGGCTGTGGCGTGACGTCTGCGGCGCGTGCGGCTCGTGCGGCGGCGGTCGACGGCGCGACGCTGGCGCATGCAGAGCTCCCGGGCACGCTCCTCCGTCAAGGACGACAAGGACGGCCATCTGGTCTACTGGCCCGGATATGTCATGGGAGCGAGATGTTCGTGTCCACACCCATAACTTAAAAAAATCTCTATTCACGCACACACAATACACATACATAAGTATTACACAACACATACATATTCATAATTAAATATTCATAATTCTTTCAGAATAACTGAAACTCAAACACTAGTTTACATTAAATTACTCACAAAAACATTCTTCACGACAGAAGAAAATTCAACAAGAAAACAAGTACTCGCAGTGATTCGTGTTTTGAAGATTTCAGACTTAAATTTCTGCTTTTGAATTGTATTTTTATATTTTTTGAAAAAAATAGTAACAACATCACAAAGTCCATTTGGATGTTAAAAGAAGTCATGTTGGAGCCTCGGATATTGGTCGTCTAACACTATATGTTGCGTACATGATACTAAAATAGTTGATTTTCTCAAGAATTGCTCATAATTCTCAGAGTCTGCTAACGTGTATCAGTTAACTTATAGTGAATGGAATACCAACGCCGATTCCATCATGACTTTGTGCAGTGTACATTTGATTAATTATGTTGCCTTGGTTTCATTGCAGACAAAATCATCGACACGCTCGGTGAGGGCACCTTCGGCAAGGTGGTTGAGGTGAAGGACTTAGAACTGTAAGTATATTTCTTTATTCACTCGTTTTTGTGACACCTGCGATACCATCGGCACTTCGTGGCTCGCGGTGAAATGTATGCATCTGCGACTATTTGCATATCGCCTGTATTTTATATTCAAGTATATTCTGTTGTTTATTATGTTGGCATGGTTAAAATAGCGGTAAGTAAACTCAAGATGTGAAGCTATCTAAATGACCAATTGTTGAATGGCAAAGTTCCCGTACAAACTAAGGTGATGTAGTGTCGTTAACTTCGGCGCCGGATGATGACACGCATTGTTTGGCAGGACACGCCTCATTAATTATTCATATCTATTTCCATTTGTTTATAATACCACCGACAAATTTCGATACTTATTGCCAAAATTCCGAGTTTTATGTACAGAAATAAAGCATGATATCTAATTTTAAATTTCAGGGAGCACAGAATGGCTTTGAAGATTATCAAGAATGTTGAGAAGTACAGAGAGGCTGCAAAACTCGAGATAAACGTATTAGAAAAGTTAGCTGAAGTTGACCCTGATTGTAAAAAGTGAGTGTTTGATTTGATTGTGTTATTATTGTGTGCAACGTCACGTGTTGATAGTCGAGGCTGGTGGGGCGACGCGCGACGCCGGCGAATGTAGCAATATTTGACCTTGCACGTTTATATGCGACGTTACTGCTCCTGGCTGGCGGCTGGCCAACCAACAACCCGATGTCAACTCCTAACACACTAAAATACCGTCTGCCGCTCGCTACCGACTTCACATATTATTTGATTCCATGTAATTCATGCTATGACGTCTATCTATTACACACACTCTTAAAACTTATATAAGAAACATGTATACTTTCTGAAATCGATGCTAAAACACTATTTATTTTTGCTATTTCAGCTTATGTGTTAAGATGTTGGACTGGTTCGAATACCACGGACACATGTGCATCGCATTTGAAATGCTCGGACAAAGTGTATTTGACTTCCTGGTGAGTGTCAAGTTGTTATTATGATCGTTATTATTGTGCATGATAATGTCCGCTCGATACTGCATGCGTCATCATTATGATAAGTAATAAAGTGTATATTAATGGTTCCCTAACATGCGGATTTTTCACGTTGCCCCCAAACCATTTATCCTGCATTGAGGTTGAATTATTGTTTCATGTCCGTATTTAAATTGATTCGATCATTTGAATGTGACATTGAAACAAGAAAATATTAAAACCGATAGCAGTTCGTTATATTTTTTTGATACAATTACTTTTCTATCTATTTTGAATCATTTATTTCTGGCTGGTTTTTGCATCGACAAAGATAATAAACAAAACATTGGCAAACTCTGCTAGGTATTATAATCAGTATTTGTTGATGGGATTATTTATCCTGCTACAATGACGCAAAAGTATAAATTTAACAATATTTTAGTATTTACCATGGCCTATTCATTATAGTAATAACCCGATTCCGTTCAATAACTTGGATATTGTGTCAAGCATTTATAATTTTATATTGAGACATACCATACCCAAACTCGTGAAAATCACATATTCCTTCCAGTTTACAGGACTAACGAGAAAAATCACAACGGAAACGACACTTTCAATCAGAACGTATTACGAAAATATATTCAGTAAATCAGAGTTACTCAAAATAAACCTACACTAAGATTCATCTACAATTTTATTTATGCATTTCCCGTATTACGTCATAGTTTTTGGTCCTGAGCCAGTCCCATTCACGACGTCCACACGTCCTGTGATGGGAGCAATGTCATTCATTACACTCGCTTGGATCCACTTTAATTGTGTCCATATGGACTAAGGGGCCGAGATTGATTTATTGTTATAATATCTTGACCATTTCTATTCTAAGCTTAGACTCCCCAACGCTAAAGTATGAATTAATTATGTAAAAACTCAATGAATCATAAGATGTATCTTTATGCATTTGCAGAAGGACAACAACTACCAGCCGTACCCGCTAGAGCAGGTGCGGCACATCGCGTACCAACTCATATACAGCGTGTTGTTCCTGCACGACAACAAGCTCACCCACACAGATCTCAAGCCAGAGAACATACTGTTCGTCGACAGCGACTACGAAGTCGTCAGCGTCTACAACGCTTCCAAAAAGGTCAGTTAAAAAGAATAACTGCATGGTGCACCTGTTACATGAAATAAAAATTGGTCGACGCCATCATCAAAACTGTAATAGGCAATAACCGGCCTGAAACAGAGGAAGCAAAGTTCGCTAGTTCGTTGCCTATCAACAAGAATGTAAAACATTTTGGCAGTTGGCAAAGTTCCGCCGACGCACTTACTTTTTCAAATTATATAAGAATGGAAGCAATCAAAGCATTGACGCTCGAATTCCAAATGATACAATAAATAAGAAAATAAATTTGTCAATTCTATAAGTTCAATCCAAACGATTCAACGTGGCGAACCGTTAGTCCTATAACTATATCATCTTGAATCGGTACAGTATGTGATGGCCAAGTAGTGACTAATCGCCACCTCAATATAGCACACTCGCTATTTTCGTCATTCTCGTAAGAGTTGTTTCTCATAACAGCTTAACATAATAGGGATAAGGTAATCTCATATTTTTCACATTGTACTTGTAACAACAGCACAAACAGATTTGGTTGCGTAGAAATTGTTGGCTAAGAATGTAGCATTCTGTGCGCCGTAAACGAAGCTAATTTGTGTAATCTAATTTGGAAAAATATTGTGTACAGAAACATGACCTGATGCGTGTGAAGCGCAGTGACGTCAGACTCATAGACTTCGGCAGCGCCACGTTTGACCACGAGCACCACAGCACCATTGTGTCCACCAGGCATTACAGAGCGCCAGAGGTTATTTTAGGTACGTGTCATCCATTATACGACTCATATAAACCAGCATAATTCTAATAAATTTCTAAACGCCTGCGGAATACACACATGAGCATGCGTGTGCTCATGCTTATGTATAACATGCTGTAATCAATGCAGAAAATTCTCGCTTCCTAATCAAATATCTGTATCCAGCTGTAGAGCAGAAATGCTAGATTTACTGGCATTAAAATCGTTAGTCTGTACATTAATACGTAAAGCAAAAACTTTGTATCACTTTTTACGAAAATTACGCAGCCTGAGCAGTGTGGAATTCGGTACAGTTAAAGTTTATATGGAGGAGTACAGATAGATAATATTTTTGATTTTAGCTAAATTATGGTCGTATTTCGACCATTGCTTGTGTGTACTCCTTTGTGCGCGCACGTTGTCTATTCCGAATCAATGAACAGATGTTTTATGACCTAGTAATTTATTATTCTCTAACATAAATACATCGCTTTCATGGTCACGATGATTTTTCGGACAGACCTTGAAAACATTCCTTCCTCAAACGTTAGTTTACTATGTTATTGTTACTAATGGCCTTAGAAAATACAACCTTGTCACGATCTTAACAATATTTTTCCAGAATTGGGTTGGACCCAGCCGTGCGACGTGTGGTCAATCGGCTGCATCATGTTTGAGCTGTATCTCGGCATCACACTCTTCCAGACACATGACAACAGGGAACATCTCGCCATGATGGAGAGGATCCTAGGACCCATACCCTACAGGTGTGATATGACACTTATTGTAATTTTAGTTAAGTTATAAGAATCGATAAAGCAATAAGTATGATCAAAAAGTTCAGACAGCTTTCAGGAGTCAGCGTTCAGGAGCATTTTAGAATGTTCTCTTGATAAATTTTTCTAATTTAGAATTCTTTGGGTTTTTGTGTCAAATCTGTATTGTAAAAACCTAAATGTGTTGTTGGGTATATCTATGTGTTTATTCTCTCGCTGTGCATGTTCTGATGTCTTTGTTTACCCGCGCATCGCTCCAGTTTACGCAACTCAACACGATCTAAGTACTTATAGACGGTATACCGGACTGTTCAAATAAACAGCAATTTGTTCCGTACACATAAGTGCCGCCCGATATAAATACTCGTCTGGTTTTTCAAAACTAGGGCAATTATTATCGTCACATACCGGCCCCACATTAAACTCATTTTAAGTTCAATTTGTATTTGTGTCGTTTCAGAATGGCGCGCAAAACAAAAACAAAATACTTTTACCACGGCAAATTAGACTGGGACGAGAAATCGTCAGCTGGCAGATACGTCAGAGAAAACTGCAAACCGTTGATGGTAAGTTTGCTTGGTGAGATTTTATGAGTGTGCTGTGCATTGTTTATATAATTTTTTTACGTAATGCCGCACTCCGTTTAAGAGTTTATTGACCAGGGTTTACGAATGATTCCGCAGAGGTACCTACAGAGCAACAGCGAGGAGTCGCGACAATTGTTCGACCTTATCGCGCGCATGCTGGAGTACGAGCCCTCGCAGAGGATCACGCTGCGGGAGGCACTCAAACATCCCTTCTTCAACAAACTTCCACAGCACCAGAGGCTCGGTTAGTACAAGTTCCACTAAACACTTATCTTTTAATGAACACGTATCATTATTTTGTGAATATTGCGATTTACTAAAAATTGTGACGACTTTAAATTCAACATCGGACATTTCAATCGAAAGAAACGAACGAAAGTAAATCTTATAAAAAACATTCTGAAGTATCGTATTAATATTTATGATGAGTGATCTTTTGTTATAGGACACCAGTTTACAAGGCCATCATTTCTTAGGTCAGGCCTTTTCGTCGTTAGATGCTTATTTTAAAGCTTTATTTATCTATATTACACGTTTTGGAACACATGTTGCGACATGATCTTATTATTAATTGGTTTTATATTGTGTTGTTATTGTACGTGTGCCGTTTATTTCTTTCGCTTATTATATTCACATTTTGTTCTAGTCTTTAACATCTGCTGTTATTTTACTTTATTATTTTCTTTGTTGATGCCGGGTGAATCTAATGATTCCGTACTGGTCAGTCGTTTTCATTTAAAAAAAAAAAAAAACTAAAAATTAAACGATATTGTGCTCGCATCGTAACTCATTCATGCTATAGTCTTAATATTTTTCTTTGAAATGTACACTACAAGGATGTTTGTATATTACAGGCAATGACCGCTTGCGGTGCAACGGTGAGAGCTCGGGGTCCCGCGAGCGATCGCACTCGCTCAGCAGGTGAGCGGCACTCGGCCGTCGGGGGGCCCCCGCTCCGGCCTGAGCGGCTGCGGCCGGCACTGGGCCGTGCACGGACAGCTGGCGGCCGGCAGTGGGCCGCGCACGGGCAGCCGGTGGCTACCAGTGGGCCGCGCACGGACAGCGCGCGGCCCGGCGGACGCGGGCTGGGCGCCCGGCGGCCCGCACAGAGCGATAGTCAAATGGCGCGGCCGCGTCTTGGCCCGCCGAACCTGTAAACTTGTACAGTTGTAATGAAGTGATAAGTGATAATTATTTTGTCGAACATTGTAATCTAGGTAATATTTTGTTGTGAATCGGTACTTCTCAATTTGTATTTATAAAGTAACTATTATTCGAAATAAAGACTGTCAGTCTAAAATTAGCTTTTTATTTATTTACAAGCTGTGCCCGCGTCTTCGTTCACGTGCATGTCGAAAGAAAAATTATAGTTCATGGATTTTATTTTATTGCGCGGAAGCCTGTTTTTTTTGTAAAATAAAAACCCTAGTTGCTCCGTATAATATCAGCTATCTGCCTGTGAAAGGCGCGTCAAAATTGGTTTAGCCGCTTCCGTGTGAAGCCAGACAGACGAAGTACTGTTACACTACTGTACTGTTAAACTAGCTACCCCAATACAAACTTCTGCTAATGGCCGCTGATGTTTGGCGATATATAGTTTATTTTTGCGATCTTTCTGTGTTATATTTGCTCTAGCCAGCAATCCAATAGGGGAAATTTTTCAAAATTCGGGTCAGTGGGTCGTCTTAGGTTACCATACTATGTTTAATCAGGACAATAAAATTATGTACTTAGTTTCATAGTAATAAAAACATGATTCGCTAAATTGTATTTCATTTATCAATCCTTGAAATGAACATTTAAATACTCCTAATAAAATTTAAAATCCCTAAATATAAACAGCATAATGCATAGGTACCGGTGTCCTATCCAAAGGTAGTTCTAACTATGAATATCAGATGGCGCTAGATTATTCACGAACGCAAATGACTCGTTCCACCGGTTCCACGGAACACGATTGGTCGCTATTTCAGTATAGTATAAAGTACTCTGTGCTGATTGTGCACACCAAAGAGACACGCAGACGTTCCTTTGAAATTTTAGGGGGAGAGGCTTAGGTAGCCAGAAGGTCGTATTATGGGTTCAAACAGCTCCAGAATCTATCTCAAAATGTGTTTAAAAGGAGACAGCGTAGTAGCAATGCTCCAATATTTTTAACTTTTACTGCGTCAGCTGACGGTCTTTCCACCGCTACCCATGCAGCTGATTGTTGTTTTCGTACTTTGATAATTTAAACAATCACCTTGTTAAATTTCATCCGGCGTACTATAACTTTATTTTACGTGATTCTTTTAGATTCACAAGTTCATGCGAGTGGCTGACGCATAATACCCCCTCCACCATGCAGCTGATGATCTTAAGCTCAGTATGATGTAGGTATTGAAAAATGTTTCAGCCGGCGTACTATGACTTCAATTTTATTTGATTTTTTACCACTTTCGGAACCGGTCCGCCGCACTAGTCCCATTGACCCAGTCCCACACCTACATCCGCACCCACCGCTTCTTGAGCAGCTGACGGTTGGTTCACTTATTGGTCATATAAGATCAACCATCGATGACATTGGTGCCAATTCTGTTGTACCTACACCGAACTAAACTAACTAAACTATCGCTAAAATTCCTTACTTTTGGCTATGAGAATCTTAAAGCTATTCTGCAAAATAAAATCTCTAAACTTAAAAATAATTTTGACATAACTAAAATCGAATTTGACAATCGCGACTCTTGCAGGCTTAGCATGACGCTTTCTATTTCTACTCTTCTGTAGAATAGAAATCGCTTGTCTACATTTCTCGGTGAAAAACTGCCAACTGTCTACACGGAAACGTCATTTTTGTCTAGTCTTCCGTCGACAAAACGCTTCTCACACAATGATTTTTTCACAATTGTATAGAAAAAAAATAAAAATATTACCTACATGTTGAGATTATGGGGCCTATGCGTTTATTACAGGGGGTCCAAATTATCATCATTTTTGCGATAGGACACACCATTTTCGAGATATAAGCAAACGAAAAAAAAAAGTACTGTTTATGCATCTGAAGTTGAAGTGTTGGTGTGAATTTTAGTTCATGACCACTAGTTTAATTCCACACTTTTTTAATCGCGATTAAAATTAATCAGATTTAGTTAGAAAAATTAATATAGTCAAAATTTTTGGTGCAAAACAGCAAACTCAGAATAGCAAAATTACCATCTTCACTAAATTAATAATGCAGTGCAATCTTAGTGCTGTCAAACTAAAATATAGTTAAGTTGTGTCACTATAGTCAATTTCAGAATGGGAAATCGTCGTTTGACAGGACTAAACAAAATTTTGGTGATTTTTAGTTTAGTTTAGAGAATTTTGTGACAACAGAATCGACACCAATATCAGCCGGCTTACTATGACTTTTTTATTTGCAACGCTACCTCCCGGGCTATGTGTCTGAGCAGTCGAAACGGACGCAGCTCAGCGAGTGCACCCAACATTTGCCAAAATTAAACGGGTTTTTTCTGTTTATCCGTCCTTAGGTGGATAAGCGGAAACGCATGTCCGAGAATTCATCCTAGGCGTAGTTGGAGGCTTCGGGTCCTCCAAGACATGCGTTTCCGCGTATTCACCTTAGGGTGGATGCATCGAACAACCGAATTAAACAAATCGTTATTTTATCATAATCAATTTATTTCAAAAAAATTACATATAAATACCGTACATTCATGGTTTAAGTTTTAACTTATACTGTAATTTTAAAGGAACGTCATGCAATTTATTCTAATAAATTCTAATGTACACATTAGTTTTATATTTAACCGCCAACTGCCCTAAATATACATTGCAATAAATAACATGAATAAATGAAAAATTGGCATGATAGTACATAAGAGCTTAATTACCAAGCATTAATTTTATTAATAAATAACACTTAAGTACAAAGTATAACTAATTTCAAGGTTGGTTTTGGAATGATGAATAGATAACAGTTAAGGCAACAGAAACGAAGCCGTAAGTTTGATGCGTTTTGTTTTGTATCAAGTGGCATGTGTTACCACTGAGAGTTAGTATCGCGTGTATTGCAACCCTTATTAAAGATAATTATCATCAGGCGGCACAATAAATGCCTCGTATTTCGTAAAAATATAATTTCAGTCACTTAAACCGCCATATACGTTAAGCTCACTTAACAAATCCGTTAGAACAGTTCGTTGGTCATCAGTACGATCGACTTAAATAAATATTCGAAGCAAGATTCTAAAATACACAGCCAGCGCTTGGTAACATATCCAACCAGTAAGTAGATTGAGGATCAAACAGAGCAAGAACAATTTTATTGACATTACACGACAGTTAAACGCTACTTACACTGGTGGAACAATGCGAGGAGATATATAAAAGATATAGAAAACTTACAATTAGGAATGTAAATCCAATTACAAATTTAATTTTAACTATCTGATTTGTAACACCCAACATGAATTTTCATATAGGTCCTTTTTTATTTATTGTAGTTGCGATGAAAGCTTTCGCAGTAAGCTCGTTAGAGTTGGCGTCGGGTGTCACTTATCTAGTGTTGGGACTGTATCCAAGCGCTGCAACTGTGTATCATGCGACATGGATCTAAATGAACGTTACGAAACATAGACTTTTAAAACGTTTACAAGCGGCGACGTCATCCATTTTCATCCATGTCGCTGTGTATAGTACTACAATGATCTTTTGGCGCCCTCTTGACATGGATAGGGCATTATTGGTAAACATTTGTGAAATTTTCACAGAAATTGTATAGCAAAAACAAGATGGCGGCGTTAGTTCCGATTTTCACCACGCGCCAAAAGATCCTTGTGCTGTTGTGCGTGTAGCCTAGATCATGTCGACGCGCAGGTCGTGGACGGGCCACGTGTACTGCGCCGGCAGCGCGGGCGCGTAGTGCACGTCGTACATCTGCGCGCGGATGAACTGCTCCGTGTCCAGTGGCTGCGGGAACACTGATGCCTTGCCTGAGGAACAAATGTTAGATCAAACAGCTGCTAGCACAACATTTGCTTTGTCACCAGTCCTAAAAAAACTATCCACACAGTTCCGGATCAGGATCTTCCGATACCCGGGGCGTCTGGTCCCAGTTTTTATGGGAGTCAGAACTCAGGGCCTTGTAGGCCCGGAGCTCTCTGAAGGGCTTGAACGTCATTTGTGTGGACAGGCTTTCAAAAGATTAAAAGATTTTTCTATAGAAAACAATATTCTTAATTAGAATCGTGATGCCAAAAATGAGCCAATTGCTGATAGTGGTGCTAATAAGTTATTAGGTCAATTGAAATAGGAACCAACTGCCAAATTTCTAGTGCTAACTATTTATAGTAAACTTAACTGAGAAGCACTGCAGGTCGAAGAGCTTTGCAAAAAAGTGAGTAACTCTGCTTATGCACTGTTTAAACTCGCCCCAATAATCATTACAACAGGTGCACTTATCGCATCGATCCTTAGATATGTCACAATTTTTTTTCTGGGGAATGTCTACAAATAAGGAAATTATTTTTAAAATGCAAAAGTGGTTTAAGTTTAAAGTCGATTTGTGAACTCAAAAAGCCTGATTCGAAACAAAAACCTTACAAAGTACTATCATATCGGATATCTATCAGGAACTGGTATTCTTCAATCTATTATTAACCTACTAAACACATTTGAAATCGTAGTTTTCATCAGTGCTCTACTCAAAATTACACAGGTAGGTGGGTAAGTATTTCTGAAAACAACTAATAAATTAGCTCTGCATTCATTTAACAGAGACACGCTCGGAAATAAAAACTTGCTAACGCGATATGACGCAAATTGAAATTTATTACTCTCCCACGCCGAAATTTTCTCCCAGTCTCATTGAAATATAAAGGTGGCCAAGACATTATCCCCTTTATTTATTACTATCTGTTGCCAGCGGCTTCGGCCGCTTTGAAGTCTGTATATTAAACATATAAACCTTCCTCTTGAATCACTCTGTCTATACCGCATTAAAATCCGTTGCGCAGTTTAAATATCTAAGCGTACCGACTCGAAAAGCGACTTTGTTTTATACTACGTAAAGATAAACGTTGCATAAAGCTTAAATAAAAAAAAGGCTTAAAATGACTTAACTTTAAACCACGTTTATAAACCCCAAAAACTGTTGGCTGTAAATTATTTCAGTAGATCTGCGGATTAGGGTCTAAATAGACGGACTGCATTTGAACTGCACACCAGCTGCTAAATTGCAGTTCAGATGCAGTTTTTGTGCAGTTGGCATAACTGCGTAGAAACTGCCAATTCAGCACAGCCCAGACCGCTTACAGTTGGCGTGCAGTAAAGCGGTTGGCAGTTTCGATGCAATGATTTCAACTGCACAAAAATTGCACCCAAATTTAAATGTTGCAGCTGTCCAGCTGAAGAAAGTGCAGTTCTAATGGAGGACGTCTCTCATATTTATACCCTTAAAAGACGTTACAAAGCAGTTTTAATGACAGGACAACGATCAAAGAAAGCAGATAACAGATACAAAACAGGACACTCGTGTCTCGGCACCCATAATTCTTGACAGCACAACTCGCTACAATCTCTGTTTTAGTCCAAAACCTCTCGTAGACTAAGATTTAAATGGTAGCTATGGGTGACAGTGTAATTATGGAATATGAGACATTCCCGTTCTGCGTCTGGCCTAGCAACACACATGCGATGGCTCAATGGCCCATACAGGGACGTGAGCACTTACCATCAGGGCCACCTAATTAAAATAGTGCATAAATCGCCCTAGTCTTTGAAGGTACTCGATGTACTTACCAACTGAATAAGCGTGTTCGAAGACTTTCTTGGCGATTTTGACGGAGCAGTTCTGAATGTCCTTGAGCGGCGGGTACAGGCTGCCTTGATCCAAGTCTGCTTGGCACACGATATCTGCCAGCGCCTGGAAAATTTGAAAATGTTTTTGAATGTTCTTTCATCATGAAGACAAAGGTTCAGGGGTTTTCTAATGAAACAACCTGATTACCTTTTTTCTTTTTTTTTCGAGGGGAAATCCTTATGGATACCCTCCGTCTGGAGATTACGGAGGGTTATGTTGGACTGCTAGGGACTAAAACCCCACTGTTCCGTCTAGTAATTCCATAAAAGTTTGGACAAACGTGTACAGCAAATTCACTTTTCGACAGATTTGTTTAATTCCCTCGATAGAACCTATCGTCATTAATCGGTCATAAATCAAGAATTCGGGCCGCTTTACTGAGAATTCTTAATGGAGTCCAGCCGACCTGGGAATCGAACCCAAGACTTCAAGATCACCAGCTGCGCTAGCGACCACTGGATCAATGAGGCCGTAAGCTGACGATAAGCAGGCACACTGATCCTGGAAGAACGATCTCGTATACCGGGAGCATAGACAGCCAAAGCCCAATCGAAAGTACAACTTATAGTGACTAATAGAGCTTACCTCAGCGGACAGCAACAAAAAGTCCTCCGAGATGTCGATGATCCCGGCGCAGATGACGCCGAGCGCCAGTCCGGGGAAGATGTAGGAGTTGTTGCCCTGGCCGGGTCGCAGCACGCGCCCGTCCTTGGTGCGGTAGTCTGGGAACGGAGAGCCCGACGCGAAGATGGCACGCTCCTGGGAAGATATACATTTGTTTAGATTTCGGTTAAATTATAACAGGTGTTATTTTTGCGGTTCAAGACATGAGAACAAGAATAATATTGATAATCTTGATACTAAAGCAGTATTTGTCTAAGGGCTGATTTTTCAATAGCCAGATAACTTTTATCTGAGGAATAAATATGTTGGTTTGACAGCTTTTTTATGGAAAATGTGCCAAACTATCAGATTTTTCATCAGATAAAAGTTATCCGACTATTGAAAAGTCAGCCCTAAGTGGAAGTTCAAGTTCATTTCTGCCTTGAGATCCGCCTGGCCTCAACAGTGTCTGGCTGCAACGGTCTCAACCTCAATATAAATCAAATATCTATTGGGACTTGGTGCCTACGACGGCTGAAGCAATCATTTCTGCCTGAAGCGAATATTTTTATCATTTATCCTGCGGTCGTTTTGTGCAAGACATGTGCACGTACGGTCAAACAGATCTGACGTACGTTTTTCTATTTAGATTGATCTGTCTTTTCCTTTAGCCTTCACTTAATTTAGCGATTTCAAGATGCTTTTCTCTCCTTAAAAATCCCATTCCTATTCCACAAATAGCTACAGTACTAACATCAGTGTGGGTGTACGCGTCGATGGCGGTACACTCGGCCTTGCTGGTGGGGTTGGAGAGTGCGAAGATGACGGGTTTGTCATTGAACTCGCCCATCTTGCGCAGGATCGACGCTGTGAACGCTCCGCCGATGGCCGCAGCACCTGCACAAATATTTATTTATTAATTTAGTATCTCCAACTTATAATACCTACACACAACACATGACACATAATGTACAAAGTGTTTGAACAATTAACATGTCCAAGTGAAGTTGTGGACGATAAGGTATGTTCTATTTTGATTGCGAAGGCTAAGCGATTGTATTCGTTAAAATGATTACTTCTTGAAGAGGCCTTGTGCAAATAACCACCAAACATTATAAGGTTCAATACGATTTTATATATTTTTTTATTAAAGGAGACCGCCTTTTATTTGCTTAATGAAATGCGATAATCGAGGACTGAATAAGTATGCTAGTAGGCACCATACCTAATACTTAGTGGTATACTTATTCAGTCCATGAGGAGGCGGTTTAGGAGAGGGTTAACTTAAAAAATTCTAGAAATTCGTAAGTATTTTAAACAAAATTAAAATTGATTTTACCTATCCCTCGAAGGCTGGCAACGTCGCATTTCTAGTGGTTTGTCGTGCTTATTTTATTAAATCTACATCTAAGTACTATTTTATTTTCAGCCAAGCATTGGGTCGTTGGAAATTATAATTATTTTTTACATTTACTCTTGAATAAAAACATTTAATCGTGATAAATAAATACCGAAATAGCGTACAAACTTAAATATACCAATGATCTACTGAATTATAGTGCTTGGCTGAAAAAGTAAATTGTAATTTGATTTAAACTTTATACGATAGTCACAAAAAACCACTTGAATTGCGACGTTGCCAGCCCGCGCAGGATGGCAGTTGAAGCAAGGCAGCAATGTAAACCTTAAATTAGTTGTGCTACTAACCAATGAGCACGGAAGGCTTGGCGATGTTCACGACCTCCTCCAGCGAGCGCACAGGCGCGTGCTCCTTGGCGAACTTCGCCTTGTGCTCGTTGAGGCCTCCCTCGGGACGGTTCTTCACGATGAGGCCTTTGGAGTCCACCATCCAGATGCGGGCGCGGGCTGCCTCTTCTGATGTTCCCTCGGCCTTCATCGCCATTACGCAGAGAGTTGCGATACCTAGGGAAGCCTGTGGGTGATGGATACTTGTAATAAATAATAATACCAGCCTAGAGGGACTGTATCCCACTGCAAAGACCTCTTCTCATACAGAAAAAGGCACGACCATTGATCACCACTCTTGCTCAAGATACTGATGATTACAGACATACGAATATATTAACTACTAGCAGTGGCCCGCGGTTTCACCCGCGTAGTTCCCGTTTCCGTGGGAATACGGGGATAAAATATAGCCTATGTCACCAGGAGATAGTGTAGCTTCCCAACAGTGAAAGAATTTTTCAAATCGGTTCAGTAGTTTCGGAGCCTATTCAATGCAAAAAAAAAAAAACAATCAAATCTTTCCTCGTTATAATATTAATAATTATATTATACAGGTTGAAATTGAAAACATGCGACAAACCGAAATGGGAGATTGTACTCATCATTATGAACAACTTTTACTAAGGGACCAAAGATGCAATCGCAAAAAAAAACAGCTGTTCCCTACATTTTGACGAGTCATGCGAACATAAATGTAGGGAATTCGAATTGGTGTGGTAACTAAAAAGGGAAAAATTTTTTTTCGCGATTGCATCTTTGGTCCCTTAGTAAAAGTTGTTCATAATGATGAGTACAATCTCCCATTCCGGTTTGTCGCATGTTTTCAATTTCAACCTGTATAGTATAGATAAGTCTAGGTTTCCTTCACCAATATCTGTGATTTCCAACATAACCGGTCAGTGATAGCCCAATGTTTAAGAGCTTGCCTCTCATGCACGAGTTTGAGAGTCCAAACCCGGGATAAATGTAATAAAGTTTGATAAAGAAAACAATTTTCTCGTATCAGCAAGTACAGGGTAGAAAAGCTCATGTCGTGAGCAAAATATTAGACAGTCAGCCTTGTGGTAGCGAGCCCAACTGCGTAGATGCTCCCGACTAAGTAGGTCTACAGTTAAGTATCGTAAACACATTCTTATAGAAGACGGCTGCCCCATTGGTAAAGTGGAGCTATTAAAAAATGTAGGCTCTAAATTCCAGGGTTTGGGGCAATTTTCAGTAGTAGCCAATGTCTAGATTTGTAGCCAGATGGCAGCAATAGGCCCCTGTTTTCCTAGTTCTGATAATATAATTGGCGAAAAATTGCTGTGCCGTAGGTACACATTTTCCAAACAATGCGAGGTTTACTTTCAGGCGTGATGTTCATATAATTGAGTCGAAGGACTCAAAAGGTTACCTCTCCGGCTCCCTGGAAGACGATGGTGTTCTCCGACAGCTTCTTGCCCGTGATGCGCAGCGAGGCCAACAGACCCGCCACCGCCACCGCCGCCGTGCCCTGGATGTCGTCGTTGAAGGTGCAGTATCTATGGCAGGACATTGTTTTGTTAATGTCAGCTGTGTCAACAATCTACAACGCCACATGCGAACTACGCATCAAGAACTTGACGTCACACAAATCCTGCATCGCGCAATCACAGCTTACCGCGCGACTGGTATATATGTTGCAGCTATCTGGTTAAATAAGCCAGCTAATTGGCTGCCTAGGCCGTTCATTAAACGCCGGCATCCAATTGGACTACCAGGCCGATAGTTAATTGAACAAGAATCATTCAACGTTTAACAACATGAAAGTCAACCCTTTGAAGATGACTAACTCAGCCAAGTGATTCAAATTTAGTTCAGTTTTTTTCACTGCGGCGCTAGTGGTCACCAAAACAAATATAGCGTCAATAGCGCAAACCGCGAAACATATTATGAAACCGAAAATTTGGTATCAACTCAAGTATTTTATTTTGACCTGACCAGCTGTTATCTTTAGTGCTTAAGGATAGCAATAGGGTTTCTCTTACACGCTGTATAGCTGTTAGCTAGACAAAATACTGCAGTAGTTGTCGTTCACGCAATATTATCACAGCCGAAAGAATTCCACTAATTCATCATCAGAATGATTTGTTTATGATAGATACAACAATCATATCATAACAAGGTATTGAAAAGGAAGCATCAAAGCATCAATCATCAAATTTTAGGAGTCATCAGATCTTCATCTAAATCGAGTATCTGCAATATGAAACCTATGTCAAATGATCATTGGACAGTAAAACCGATAAACCCGAAATAACACAAGTATTGACATATTTGTACTCACTTTCCACGATACTTCTCCAACAGCCTGAAGGCGTTAGCATTCCCGAAGTCTTCAAACTGAATGAGACAGTTCTGTCCGTAGCGTTTCACGACGGCCTGCATAAACTCCTCCACGAACTCGTCGTACTCCGGCCCGCGCACGCGTTTCTGGCGCAGCCCGATGTACAGCGGGTCGTCTAACATTGCCTGGGTGTTTGTGCCCACGTCTGCAGATGGTAAAAACTTAAAATATAGACTCTGTGTAACCAGCTGTTGCATCCTAGGGGAACTACTTCATGTCCCGATACAACAATTACTGCGTTCAACAAAACAAACACCTAAAGTGTACCTATATGTTGATATTAAGTATCAATTATACATTATGGATGTTATTGTTTTAGATAGATATGCCAAATCAGCTGGTTTTCCTGATTATAGATTGTTGGGATAGTGACAAGCTATCGATTTTATAAAACAATGATAATTTGTAATAAATTATTTTAATGCATTTCCTTCCTGCATCGGCAATTAGGTTTATACAATAGATAAAGTTATTACCGATCATCGCTGCTAATCAAACAGTAAAATATCAAGGCATTATCTTGCCTACAACCGAGAACCTGAAAATAATCTAATTTCTATCTGACGTTAACTTTTCCGCCGTAAGTAAAAGGGAAATATATCGTATCTGAGGAAATGAGTGGGGAAAATAATTGGGAGATTGGCGCCTTGTGCTTACGGTGGCAGAACTGTTGTTCTTGGTCTTTCATGTCTGAAATAAACTGCTTACTGATACAAGAATGTTTTGGCGCTCAAATAACGTTGACTTGACAAAGGGGACGCACGCTGTTGATAAAAAACATTGGAACTGTTTTGGGGAAATGTGTTGAAAAATCAAGATGCAGCGTTTGTTTCAATTTTTGGCCACGTGCCAGATCCTTGAACAGCTATTTCAATGCCTACTTATACCTGAAAAGTAACTCCAAAACATTTTCCGATTAGTCGTTCTACTCACCCAAAGTGATGGGCAAGCACTGGTGCGGCTTAATGCCCGCGAGTGCGGTGTACAGCGAGAGCTTGCCCACGGGAATGCCCATGCCGCACGCTCCCAAGTCACCCAGACCTAGGATACGCTCGCCGTCTGTTACTACGATAGCACGCACGTCGCTTTCAGGCCTGGTGGACAAAAACAAAAACAATAAGTATGTAGGTAATTGGGATAACTAACTAAGAATAAGACCTCGAATCGGAAAATGTGAAGTTAAGAACGCTTTCAGTCTCAAGCTAGATGAAAGAAAAATGCGGCATAAACACGTTGAAAACACAAAAAAAACAGCGTCGCTCCCGTCTCCGTCTGTTCTTATTTGTGTTTGTGTTCTTTAGCGTAGAGTGTTTGGCAGCAGCAAGATGAAGAGAAGCTGAGGAAGAGTAGCAGGCTTACGTTCAGCATTAGACGGCTATATGCCGATTATCACAAAGAATACATATTTCGAAGATGCTCAAGCATTATAAAATTATTATTCAAAAAAATTGCCGTTACTTTAGACTCAGTAGAAATTAAATAGCAGTAGACAAGCTTGTTAAATTACGGACGATTGATTTCTATGTATCTAAAACTGCTTGCTATACACCGAGGAATTGTAATGGTTGTTTTCCCGCAGCGAAATGGGTTTGTCTTGGTAATACAATCGTTTTTTAAAGAAATAAAATATTAGATACAAAAAATGGCAGGTTAACCATTTTGAAAAATCACCACGTGCGAGAAGGTTTATTTTGCTTTGAACATTTTTATGCATCGCTGTTCTCTTTGTCGGCGGCGCGTGCGTTTCGAGTAGTACCTACAAGTTACCTCTAGTGTTACTATTGATTCTCACTTTTTCGATTTAATGAATATTTTTTTAATTATTTTTAAACAAAAAAATCTTTTTTTTTTACTTTTACTCTATGCTTCGAAAGTACTACTTATGGCAAGTTGTTCTGCTGCGGGAAAACAACCATAAAAAATTCTCGGTATATAGTGTAAATCATCGGCACTTCCAATGAAAATTGTAAGGTGTAGAGTTATTCTACAAGAGTCCTGGAAATCCCGTATATAGAATAAAACAACCCGGTAACAATGAATAAAACAAAAAGGCCGTATAACTTACCAGTTCTTAAGTATATCGTAGACATGTCCCTTGTCGTTGATGGTGATGAACAGTCCCCTGGGCCGACGGTAAACCAGGCCGAACTTTTGGCAGGCCAGGCCCACAGTAGGCGTGTAGACAATGGGCATCATCTCGGCCACGTTCTCGCCCACGAAGCGGAAGAACAAGTGCTCATTGCGGTCCTGAACAAATGTGTCATTCATAATACTCATTATGTAGTGCTTAGACTGCCTACTCAATAGCTGGCGGGTACCGATCCATATCTTGACTATTGCATTGCAGCTCCGAGTCCAAACTATGCAGACAAAGCTCAACAAAACTCGTGATTTTCTGACGTGGGTAGGTACCTATTACTGCTCGCCATATGTCCGCAGTAGTGAACAACTTCGAGTCAAAGTTTATAATTACTTTAGTTGGTACGAGTTATTAGCGAGAATATTGTACATCGCCTTATCCGGTATTCACTAGAGAATTTAATGTGTATACTGGATAATATAATTTTGGAAATTCGGACTACTTCACTAGGAATTCGGGATTTTGAAACCGTAATACATAGTTTTGAAATTCCGAAATCGAAGAAGCTAATTCATTAGTATTTTCTCTCTTATGTCTTATGGATTTAAAACTAGTGTCCGGTTAGCAAGTTTTTCAGTTTCACAAAATAGTTGCATCATTTTCTAATAGGTATTAAGTGAATGCGGGCGAGAGATTCGTGTAGGTACCCAATAAATGCACTTTTATCTGTGTTCATCAGTTCAATTATCGCTTGTTTCTGCTGATTGCAATAGTGTCTGTAGGTCGCAAATCTATTGCTGGTAGTATGGTCTGGCCTTCTATTTGACGGGATTTATGCTTCATGAATCCATTCACTGTAGTTTAGGCAAGGTTTAAAGTCGTTAATTGGTTGCTTTCGTCTTGTTAGCATCTTGTTTTAACTACCTATGTACCTACTGATTTCTAATTTGACAAGATCTCCGAAATAAATTTTTCCTCTATTGGTATGCCTTCATCTATAAAAATAGTGACCTTGCCGATTGCACGGCAGTTTTCGGCAGTCGGTGTCTTTGGAGCTGTATTTGAATTTTTTGTCACCGCCTTCCGAAATTAAAGTTATTTTTCACTTTGTAGTGTTTTTTAGAAGTCGGTTGTTTTTTTTTTGGAAAAAGTTTTTATTTTTCACTTTTTAGTGGTTCACATGTGCTTACCCCTTCACAGCATACCGGCGTGATATTATGTTATGAATGGTGTAAGCAATAGACAGACATGAGATTTCAGCAAACCCAGTCCATTTGCTATCATTTATTGAGGAGTTCCGTTGCCTATCTCCAAAGTTCTTCATCAGATCTTCACCAAATTGAAATGAGACCACTGCGAGAAAGTACTCTTCCAAAAAATACCTAAATCGCTTCATGTGCCTATAAAATTTGAAGAGTTCTCTCTATTTCTCCAGGATCCCATAATCAGATCCTGACTTGATGATCATGGGACCACCTGGAAAGTATACCCTTTCAAACAAAAAAAACAAAATCCAAATCGGTCCAGCCATCTTCGAGTAATCGGGGAACATACATAAAAAAAAAAAAAAAAGGTTCCGACGAATTGATAACCTCCTCCTTTTTGAAGTCGGTTAAAAATAGTGACCTTGCCGATTGCACGGCAGTTTTCCTTCCACCGGGATATCAGGGAGGGGGCTCAATAGTTGTTCTAACGGACTCGGAAAGAACCCTCTAACAGTATTCCGTCAAATAAATAGTTGAATAATGTGAAATATTTGAATAGACTCAATCACCAAGAAATATATGTCAATATGTCCTTTGGTCACTGAAGCGTCATGAATATTCAGCTTCAGTGAAGCGAAAGATTCCTCGTAATTTATTATGAATGGAAAGTATCTCAATAAATATGAAATGAAGTTGAGTTTTATTCATATTTAACGAAGTGAATAATATTAACGTCAAAGAACGTTCCTTTTCATAAAGTTCATTCAAATGTAGCTTCCAGCTCTATAGTTGGCAGTTTTTAATTAACTTAGGCTGCGCTAAGTGAAGAAAGGTAATTATGTCAGTCCACTTAATTAGCCAGTCGTCTGGCTGACGTCTCATTAACAAAGTCATAAAAAAATCTAACGTTTTAATATTATTTTCCATAAAGAATTCAGTTGCCAATTTTTTTATGTTGCCATGTCTGCCTATTTGAAAGGTCGTCTCGTGATTTCAGATTGGTTTTTATGAGGCCCTTCGGCTTGTTTTAAAATATATTGGAGATCAAATTGCAGTCACTCTTTCTAATAAGGCACTGATACATTCAAGTTAAAAATCCTCAAAGTTTAGTGACATATGAGAAGATGCAGTATTGCAGTCCGCATCATATTTTTTTTTCTTACGTATAATCATAGTTTACCGGTTGTCGGTTGAAGTACCTAGTATACGCACTAACTTTCTTTAACATAATGTTGGGTCCAATCGAGCAAAGTTTGGAAAACGACGTACGAGCTAATTTGGCCGAAGAAGAATGAGGTAGACAGCTCGCGTTAGCTACTCTAAGATATCAGAAACTGTTTTACCATATATTGTCTGACTTACCAGTAGTCCCATTAGGTAAATGTATTTGTTGAGCGGGTCCTCGTACCGTTCGATGGACAGCTTGCACATCGCAACCTGCTCATCCTGGGTCTTGACCTTGGCTGGTAGAAGACCGTGGATGCCCAGGGTCTGCCGCTCCTCAATTGTGAAGGCCATGCCCTGTGAACAAAAGAAACATGGCGTAAGATATTGGTCTGAAACTATTCAGGAACACTGTTTTTTGCCATGCTAAAATAAATAGCTACATCATACTAATTATGTTGATGGACACCTTGGTCTATCAGTTGACAGGATGTGACTTTGTAATATGATTTGAGCATCACGAATTCGGTAAATTATCGTTACGAAACCTTTCATCGAAAATCTGGCGGTTTGCCAAGTTTTGGCTCAGTATGAACGTTGCTATTCGGGTTATTTTTCTCATTTTCCACAATGGTAGGAATGAAAACACTACAGTTGAACTATTAGCATAATAGGAACAAACATTAATATCACAAGCACTCGTGACAATGGTTGTAAAGAAAAATCGATGTACAGAGATAACGCACGTCACATAATTGTGAATCAAAGTTTATAATTATGCAAGCGTAGTTATTATGTTTTATTATGCCTTTTGTTCGTTTACCTACATAATGCTCAAACTCGTGTTCCGTTGTTTTATGCTCTTCTCGTTCTCAGACAAGCGTCAGTTTTTTGGTACTTTTCATACAAAGTTTTACTTATAAGCAAATATGATGATGGTGAAAAATTATTGCCATTTCCCTTAATTAACTATTCCACCATAGAAACAGAGCTGTCTTATCTATTCCTATTCGGTAACCACACTTAGGTAAATACAGGGTGGCATGGACATAGACGCGAAACTGTTACGATAGATTCAGCAAAGGATTTTGAACGCCCCCACCTCAGTTAAAATTTAGGTCGGTTAAAAACAAAATTGCTCATCCATACATTTTGATCGCGTAGCTAATTGCAATTTTCAATGAAACAGCGGATTTTTTTGTTGTTGGATTCATGGTAACAGTTTGCGCGTCGATGTGGCACCCTGTATAATTCTAGAATGTAACCTAAATAGGTCTCAATATTTCGCAGAACTAGAATAATCACATATTTCTACATTGTCTACTTAGTACGTAATTGAGTACTTCCTCCTCGGCTATCAAGTCAACGCTCCAACTGCGGTATAAATTTACCGCAATGGTCAATGCACGACGCCCACACACAAAACATACTTTCCACACTCAAAGATAATTATAGATAAAGACCTGTTTGTAAATAAGTTGTATATTAAATGGGCAAAAGTCTGAAATAAACAAAATTCCGTGAACATTGCTTGCCCGGAAATGTCCGATCAGCTATCAGCTGTGAGTGACGTAACGAACGAAGGTGACCGTTTCTCAACGACCTTCGATTCTGCATCGCGACTTGTTATTACTATCCGACTTAATAAGCTGTGACATAAAGTCTGTTTTTCCTTGGCTCGGATTTATCGGGTTAAATTACCGCGCGTAAAGATGTTTTGACTAACGTAATAGAAAGTTTCCGCTAAATCATTACGGGTGTGTGACCTACAGTGATCCTACAGTGTTGGCTATTTTAATAAAAAAACATGGCGTTATCCGACTATCGTGTAAACATCTCTTAGATTAGGCGCGCTTCTATGGTTTCTTGGCAACGAGAAGCCAATAAATTTCGGTAAAATAACTGTAACAACTTTCCCTCAAAGGGGATATTATGTAAGAATTACCCTTCCTTATGTGTAGTATGGTAAGGTATGTTGGGAATTTAAAATCCAAAGAGAACAGAGAAGAGAATCTGTGCAGAAAACAGTAGGTAGGTACTAGGTCCCTACCTACTTACTAAACAATATTCACCTTTTCAGTAGGTACCAAAGTGGAAAAAAACCATTTCATTTGACACACAAAACTAAAAAATATTCTTGTTTCTATTTTGTTTTCCCGGAGTTGGTTCCGCGCGTCTGTAGTCACAAGAAAAGTTTAAATGAAAACGCAACTCGAACAAAACTTGACGAGATGCATAATGACGAGAAATATGTAGTTACAATTTAGATTTTTCAAACTGAAATACTGTTTGCAACTAACACGAATCCCGGATCTAGTTTGTTACATCAGTCAGGTGTAGAGGGACCTGATTCCGTTCATTCGTTATGACATCACTCTCGTCAAATCATTACTCCATTTATTTTGGGATCGTATTAATTAGGTTTTCCAAATGACTATTTTAAACGACATTATTATCAATTCAGAAGCAAATCCCGTCATCGATGTATAAATTTGCTCCAATTCAATCGCCCACTAACCGATCATCGTCCTATTGTCCACCCTAACATTACTTACCTACATAACTAATGCAGATAATGTAACTGAAAACCGTTCCTAATCAGTTTGTGATAAGGGGCGTAAATGCTCACCTATTATGTTTGAAAACATTAAGTTCTCGCATTTAATCACCGGCAAAATATTATTATTTTCTATTCTACAAGTACAAGTAGCTGCAATACGCAAAAACCACCACCCAGTGGATCCCAAGTCTCAGGAAACGACTACGCAGTAGGCCTACAAAGAGATGGCGGGATGAACTGGACTTGGCCCACAATTGCAGTAGACCGGGAAAAGTGGAAAGAGGGAAAGGGAAGCGTTTGCCTCTTTCCACTTTTTGCCGTCCACTTTCTGCCCCTGCTTTTTTTTTAGTAACCTATTACATTACTGCAAGATAACATTTAAAACATGAAAAGCAAAGCCGTTATCATGCAACGTATTTATCATTCCAGTTGAAACACGGTGGATCTAAGAATTGTTAGTTTGCAATTTTCTATTAGAAATGTGGGTGGAATATAGCTACACCTCTGCCCAGCCCTTCGGGGAAACAAAGCGTGATGGTTAGTTATATTTTTATGTCTATCATCCATTCCATTAATAGAAAATATTCATTTTCACGAGAGTAAAGATATTAAAACGAAGCCTGAATATAAGTTGCTGATGCAGGACTTTCTGAAAGATGCTACTTCAATTAAAAGTAATGATGTCATAAAAGTGTGCCCTCAGCACAGTGCCACACAAACAGAACTCAAGTTAATGAATGTGACGTCAGAGCCGTCTCTAACTGGAAAGTTTAACAGCTTCCGAGAACAATTTATTGCGAGAACACGAGGAACACTCCCATTCCGAACAATTTTAATACATAAGGATTGTGCTATCATTTGTACAGGACTGTATTATCAATTTATGTCTAGATAGGCCCCTTTGTACGTATTGCTGTTCCTTTCCATATACATACGTGTGTACATAAATAGTTTAATAAATAAATAGTTAGGTATTAATTTATGTAGTAACCTTCACATTCACATCTACACACAATCTGTTACCATTGGATTCAGTACATCATTCTGAAGCCCCTTGGGGTTGAAATTTTTCGTCCGTTATTTAAAAAATATGCTCTGAACATTTTGAACGCGTAGGTATTGCACTTTTCTTCGAAATAGCATTTTTTTTTTTGATAACCAACGAACAATTTCTTCTCTAGACGGTCTAGAACCATGCTGAATTCATGGATCCAGTTAGCGCATCGATGTCTTTGCCACGCTGTATCTATGAAAGTAAACCCCTTTATTTCTTAAAGCAAACTTACCTGTCGACTTTCTTTTCCTTATCATTTGGATGTAAATGAAGTAAGACGGCAAAAAAATACCATCATCCTCTGCTTAGCCTTTTCCCAAATATGTTGGGTTGGCTCCCAGTCTAACCGGATGCAGCTGAATACCAGTATTTTACATGGAGTGACTGTGTATCCCACCTCCACAACCCAGTTACTAGGCCTCTTGGTAAGACTGTTTGTCAGACTTTCGGGCTTCTGACGACCCGTAACGACTGTCAAAGACCCACGAGTGACAGCCGGGACCAACGGCTTAGCGTGCGTTCCGGGGCACGGAGGGGTCCTGTTATATAAAGATGGCACCCATTCACGGACCAACCGCGGGAAGAATAAAATCAAAATCAAAACTCACTTATTCAAACTAGGCTGAGAGTCAGCACTTTTTGAACGTCAAAATTACATTAGACAGCCCCCCAAAACGCGTGCCCTTCACCACTTCCTAGTGCTTTAGCTGGGAAGAAGAAGTGGCGCAACAAATTCCCCAGCAGCACAGCTGTCTGTTAAGTTAAGTTAAGAAAAACTTGATTCTGTACAATAATAGGTAAGTAGGTAAGTAATTGACATTACTAAACACAAAATATATAATTAAATTATTTGCCATAATGTCAGCTAGCACCCGTCAATATACCAACAAAACATAGTAACTAAACTCAAGCAGATATAAGTAATAAAAAATAAAACAAAACAATAAACGTAGACAGAACTCAATACCCACACAAAAGCCTCCAGGCATAAAGAGTGTGCCCGCTTACATATAATAGCTTAATCTGATCGATGGACCCGTGTGGCTGTTATTACTTAGCCACAAGCCCCTCATATATTTTATGGCGCAGGTATCATTCAAAAATTATATGGTGATAAAATAGTCGGGTAGCTAAAGTGTCGATAAGGTTAAAAATAAGCTTTCCAGACCATTCACAGACAAAAATTGAGTTTTGGAAATGGGTTCCTAAAGTTTTACCATCACGTTGAAGGAAACGTGACCTGATTCCGAGGAAAAGGGGGTGCGAAATACCACGTGACCAACAACCTCTTTGAAGTAATAATATAATAGTGATAATATATAAAATTATAAGTAGTTAAGTAGGTATGTTTGCTATTATTGTGTATGTGCCTATCATATACTTAATTTATCTGTCATTGCTTCATTTTTAATTATTTTTGCCTATTGTGGTGTGTTAATTTTATTCTAGGTGAATCATTTTCACAATTTTAAAATAATGTAAAAAAATTATTACATAAATAACAAGATTAAGCGTGGAGTTTCTTTACCATTGTTCTCCATACGAAACTACCTTTTGGATGGGGCGACTAGAATCAATTCTATTTTAATGTACCTAAATGTTGACGTTCAAAAGTGCCTTTTACGTGGCTCTTTGAAAAATGCTTTAAAAAAAATTTAGAGTTTGTAGTAACAACCCACAAAAGCTCGTAAGTAGTCACTCAAGAAGATTACAAGTCGTCTACTGTGGCACTGCATTGTTACCAGTATTCTAGCCATTGTTTACTAAGAGCTTTGTAATTGGCTGTTGAATACAGTTTATAGGTATAAACTCTTTTTATTTTTACAAAGAAAATAGTAACGCAGAAAATAAAGTACAAAAGAAAACACGTCCAGCATACCATATGACTAGAAGGAGATTTTAGGGATAATGACATGTAAACACAGTGTCTTTACAACACTGAAGAGTTCTGCTTCTTCTTTCTGCTTCTCTCTCTCTAGAAAGACTAAAATATGTTCCATAGGTACAATAATAAGTGCCTTCATTACCCATATAAAGATTCTCCCAATCACAATAAAGAAAATGATAGAAAAGTCAACGAACCCGCGAGTCTAAAGCAGCAACACATTCAGGCACCGCGAACAAATCCCTGCGAGGAGTCAGGTGCCACCATTCCCTTTCCATTTTACACTTCAGTCCATAACAATGAGTCACTTTAAAACGTCCATCACTGACCCGCCAAGGCCGCACATAAAGTCACTCGAGCGAAACCACTCTTCAAACCGAAGAAAAGTACTAATGCTATTTTTTTATAACTCTGCTATCTATTATTGTTCGATTAAGATATAAACTAAGCTGTTTTAAGAAACATTTTGCTGAAACAGTGGTCGTTAAATTGAACCTAACATGCATAAAATAGTTTTATAAAAGCAACTTCTGCAAGCTATAAAGCTAGAACGTTCTACACTTTATCTAAATGGAAAACGCTTATCAATTTTCAGCGTCGCTGCCGGCGACTGCATTTGAAGTGGAAGGAGCGAAGTAGAGGGAACAGCTATTATTAATTATTTATTGGGAATGTGGCACCTCACGATCGATACATCAACAGCACAGACTTCCATTCTTTATGAGGAATTGAAAATTGAGGTCGAATCGGTCTGGTTAGCCGGTATCATTTTTTGTTGTGGGTTCTGCCCATATGCTGTTTGCCTAAGCTTCGGTTTATTTTTTGTAGGGATGTTTTCTGACCCGTCGCGTCCCTTTGGATCATCATAATTTAACGCTGAATGCCTCAGTAAGTGTGTGTTAATATATGAAAGGGTCCAAACTTCAGATTTAAGGCGGGGAAAAAAGGTTCATACGGCGCTAAGTATGGCTTTACAAATTCATGAAACAGAAGGTTTGAGTTTCATTATTTAATGCTTCATGAATAACACTTTGTTAAATGATACTGCAGGACATTTATTAGCAAGCTTTCGTTTGACTCATTCATGGGGCATAGACAGGGTGGCAGGGATATCGACGCGCAAACTGTTACCATAGATTCAGAATATGATTCTGATCATCCCTGCGTTAAAATATTTCTTTGGACATTTATAAAAAAATTAAGCTATTATTTACATTTTGCCCGTGTAGTATTGCAATTTTCTATGAAACAGCGAATAATGTTTTTGATAATCAACGAAAAATTTCTACGCTAGGTCGTCTAAAATCATGTGCTTAATAAATTCATGGTTACAGACATAACATGACAGAGCGAACTTTTACAGTAGCTATCTTAAAGAAATCAAGGTGGCGATTAGATATGCCTGTCCAACAACATCTCAATGCCTTGATAATATATGACATCCAAGACAGCTGTTTGATCTAAAATCAATTAACAACAACGTTATACACGACTAACATATTCCTAATTACAAACAAGCCTCTAAAATTATTTAACATTTCAACCGCGTTTAATCCCTCGCGGCCATAAAGCAAGGTTCCTACGGCAATATTATCGGAACTAAGACCATTACCGCCGCGCGCCGTCGACGGATCCGATACGATCACAAATTGTCCCAATTACAACGGGTAATCATCAAGTAACCTTCAAACTTGATGTGAAGTGCCGACGGCGACAAATCTTGGAACATTACGGTCCGGATTTGATCCGATCGATTCAGTTTTTATGACGACTTACGGTTCCGGTTCAGTAGAGAGGTTTAGTCAAGTTTGTGCTAGCATTGACACTAATTACAAAGTCATTGATAGATTTTAGTAATAGCTAATGGGATTAGTTGCTCAAAGAAATTAACATTTTGTTCATTACACAATAAGAAAAACAAATACGCCCTGGATTTAAGTTCTAGAATCTAGTTTGCTGTCTACCAGGGTAATTTCTTAACACACTAACAGTATGGTTTTCATTTTGACAGTTAAACAACATTACATTCATTGCGTTATTTACGTCGTTGAGAAGACAAATGTATCGAACATATGAAGCGATGTATAAGAAATATCCTTCAAAAAGCTTCAGTGTTACGCAATTAGCAGGTGCAGGGGGCCGATTCTACTAATTTGCAACGTTACACGTTAAATTGTGTTTCCACAACAGTTCGATTTCGATCGCCGTTCGATAGTTACATAAAAAGTCATTCTACTATTTTATAAGCAAATGGAAACTAAACTTAAAACGAATTGCAACTGAACTGTAGCGGGAACACAGCGGGTAACCCGCGTTACCAACATGCCAAAATAATATGTTTTATTAATACCACAAAGAAAAAAGTTGAATCTAAAAATGTTACTAAACACGAATATGTGGCACTAAAAGTATTTTCTATAATTAAAAGACATAATGATCATAATTTTATCATTAACTTTGTCCTATAGTAAACGTCACGCTCATGTTCGATTTTGTTAGTAGAATAGGTTTTGACATTGTTTCAATCGATCGTTGGCGTAACTAAAACGTAACCGCAGCTGTGTCGCAGCTGGACCGTTGTTCATTTTAGTAGAATGCGAAAACGCTTAAAAGTGGTGATTCGGTTGCGGTTCTATTGCGTTTTTTTAACAAATTTGTTAGTAGAATCGGCCCCCTGGTCTGTTTATAGAACAAACAACAAACATGAAAATACAAATTTATATCATAAATTCGGCGAGCAATCAGGGGGAAGCAAACAAAACGAGGGGCTCTGTCAACATAGACGGAATAACTCACATTCAACATTCCTTTGTAGGCACGTTAAATCCCAACTAAGTACATACGAGTAGCTGCCGTAATGATACTAATTGTAGGTACCATTAACGTTTTATTAGCTCAGGCGCAATCAATAAAAGTTACGTCGACAACTCATTTTATGAAGCTTTTCACAAAGCTATTGAATTACAAAGATTTATAGAAAAGAATATCTGTATTCAGGACATTTTGCATTTGCTTGAGACTTGAGGAAAATTGTTCTTTCCTCATGTTTTCAGACAACAAAGTGTCAGATTTATTACAAAAGTTACTTTATTAAACATGGTTTTCAGCAAGTAGAGAACGTAAAAAGGGCCACCCCTTTTTGACAGCTATATTAGATACGAGTATGTCAGCTCTCTAAGAGCGCTATCCACAGTATGTTTACAGCGTACGTATGCTTGTTCTGAATACCTTATTCAGAAAATGCGTTTGTAAACACGCATCGATCAATCTTGAATCTTTTCCGATCCTTTTCTATTCAGTAACCGTACCTGACACTGAACGACCTTTTAAATATAGAAATTACTCGCTTTTAGAGTGTAAATATAAATAACATTCGAAAATTGCGATTAAATTGAAAACACGAGCTTGAAATATAAAGCCAATTATGAATCCCAAATACAGTGGTTTTGATAAAGCAATTTCGTTTGGAATGAGTTACATCCATATCATTTCCAAAAGATCTCAATAAGATGATGATACAACCATAAATTACGATATCATTGTTCATTCTATTGTGTACAGAATGTCTTTATTACCAAGCCAGTGAGTTTATATTTAGAACTGCCGGACGGACGGAATGTTATTTTGTTTAAAATTGGGGTAATGGTTCGTTTCAGCATTTTTCTCTATGATCTGTACTTTAGAAACAATCCTAATTGTGGGTGGGCAATATGGCTAGAAAAAAAACCCTGTATTTACCAAAAGCATCTTCCCGTTACTAAGTAACTACGTCATCGGCAAGTAACGGCTTGCCTGTCATGTAGACAAATCGCTCATTTTATTAGTCAATTTATCCACAGAACCGGCAATTAAGTAGGTAGGGATTAGACCTCTTTTTGGAGTTTAGGATTTAATAAAAATAAGTGATGCGGAATTTTCTCTTCATTATTCTTTTGAGCCGACTTTTAAAAACAGAGGGTCTAAAGTCCATTAAAAAATACTTTCAGACGGAACTTAAGGCATTAAATACAAGCAGAAACAAAATAAAAAATGGGTTAGGTATAGTTTATTGTCTATCCATAATGCTGATTACATTTATCTTGTCTATATGAAAGTGTTTCTAACCATAGTAAATCGTTTAGTATGATTACTTTTTTCCCGTATGTGATGTTTTTGTTATAGGTAGGTACTATGGCCACGACAAACATGGCCAAAACTCTCATAATCCTATATGGCAAATACTGTATTTAGATGATTCAACATAACAAATACACGTACCTAATTCAACCATAAGGATAAAAATACTCCGTGCTAATGACGTTAGAAAAATAACGTGACAATCATGATGAGGCGTCATAATTTTATAATTTTTTACTTCGAATTGTTTGCAAAATATATTTGGCCAAAATAAATGCTCGTTTTGTAACAAACTTTTCTAGCACTAGCCTGAAAACATTGACCTAATGACCAGAAATTTGTGTTTTTTGTTCTCATCAAGTCAGGGTCAGTGTTTACACAAAAAATGTAGGCAAGTCCTAATTGTTTGTGAACTTGGTTATTATTGTATGACGTCAACCATCTGGCGATATTTATTATTCCGTCTAGATTACCTTACACGTGTTTTAATAGTGAATAATTAGTTGAACTATGGAACAAAACATTACCTAAACAAATTAAAATGATTTAGCATTTTGTTAGTAGCTAACCCACATTCCCACGAACGTTATAAAATCGAAGCGCGATTTTATCGAGCACAGAATGTTCAACACTCTGTGTTGAACCGAGCATTCAGAATCCAACAAAGTGCATCCCAGAGCGCGTCGAAAATACACACTGGTCGATTATCAACTCTCGGTGCTTAGCAAAGCATTGCAAATCCAGTGCGCGAATTACATCTTTGTGAACGTAGGCTTATAAGGATCAGTAGGTAGTTCATCTTGACATTTAACATCAAAAAATTATGTGAGGTAAAAGTTAATGAATTTCCCGGATTGGCATAAGAAGGTAATTTATTCTTTTCGCTTCGGAATCCCAATGCTCCCGAGGCCGAGGGCAGGAAATCACGTCTGTTAATTATATTCCCCTCACCCTGCTCAATGTTACGCATTTAAATATATACCTATTATTACAAGTTGCTGACACAGCTTTCAATACTTTCAAAAAGTGATATAAGTAGGGATAGCTTTAACGAGAGGTAGAGTTCATTGGAAGCGTCAATTTGACAGAGAATATAATAGTAAGTAGAGCCATGTTATGTCATACTTTACGTTCGTCAGTGGCTAACTTAACGTTAACGTGCACGTTAACGGTGACGCAACCCGCCCATAGAGTTGTAGACATTGACATAACCTCGTTCAAGAGCAAGGACGAAGTATAGCGAACTGGCAGTCTAGCTAGTATGCGGCGACTTGGCACCGAGCCAATACTCACAAGCACAATGCACGATCTATAGTCTGTTTCAAATGTATCTAATGAAAGTGTAAACAAACCCTGTTAAGGTGGATTTACTACGGTAGCCCGCCAAATTCAAATGTTCTATCGTTTTTTGCAAATAGCAGGTGCGTTTCAGGATGTATGTTGATTTATGAGGGATTTAGTAACATACTCATCTATATTTAACTGTAGGTATATCACACTACTTTTTCCAGCAATTATTGTTTGAATAGCAGTATTAAATTGTGATTGATTAATCAGGGACGAAAATTGATGTTATAAAATTAATCTCAATTCTCAAATGATACACATTTGATTTTATTTGAAATTCGAGTTAAAGTACATACCTATTCAAACAATCAATTTACAAATTGGCATCCACAGGTACGTTTTGTAATACATTTGTTTACATTTTCAACAGATAGTTTTGCAACAGACTAAGGAACACGCAGCGCTGCATCGCTGGCAAAGCGGTTTAATCAAATAAGACTCACCCACATAAATGTATTTATTTGTTGACATAGCAATTGAGGATACTATGTTTAATTGTCATAGCACATCAAGTGCTACCCATTAGCAAATTAAACGGTTTTGCGTTGCAATTGAAATCTTTTTACATAATTATGAGCTAGCTAGAGAGAAAACCACGTATTATTGATATGTTTAAATACTTTAAATTATACTGATACGTTTTTATGGCTCCCACAAACAGGCGCGACGCGAGTCTCGTAGATCAATTTCCATGAAGTTTTCATAGACATTGTTCTATTGGAGTTGCGTCGCGCTGTCGCATCGTGCCTGTCTGAGGAAGTCCTTATGGTTCACAAGTGCTATAATCACAATCATAAATTTCACCATGATGTGGGTAACTTGCCGCGTAAGCTTTTTACTACCTTACTACCTTGCTGCCAAAATACACCGGGTATTTTGGCAGCAAAAAGCCGCATAAACTTTCCCAATTGGCAACTAAACTGCGTCATGGGAATTTCTGATAGAATCAAGGAAAATAAGTATAGTCACGTTGTCCACTTCCTTAATATCATCGACATTGGTCACCTAACACGTCTTGTGGTTTATTTCCTCCTTCGAATAAAATTGTCTATTTTTATTATCTTGACGATTCTATTAGAATTAATAGAATAGATCGATTTTTTAGAATTTTCTGTAGACTATAGAAATGGTAAGTACTTAAGGAGGGGCAATTTCCGTTATTTTAAGAACGATCAAATTCGTATTTAATTATCAATCTGTCAAAAAATCCTCGTAATTGCCAACCTTTTTAGGTTGTCGCTGAGTACGAAAACAGACTTTAACATGGTATGTATTCTGCTATTAGGTATCATTATAGATAGTATCCTATTAGTTAATACATGAAGAAGACTTAAAACTTGGGGTACAAAGTTTTTTTACGAAAATTACGCAAACGGACGAGTATGAAATTTGGCACAGCTAAAGTATATATGGAGAAGTTAATATTTTTTAACTAAATATGAAATTTAATTTCGACCACTGGGCGAACTATGAAATTATAAAATATCTTTGTTTTAATATTTCATGTATTCAGTTCAAGAATTCGTAACTTATATTCGTTCCTTCAATATTTATGGTTGCTGCCTTTGAATAAATCATTTATTTCGGTAGGTATAGCACCCGAGACTCAGGGCCTAAACATCGAGGTAGGGTATTTATCACTGTCAGACTTAGATAGTACCTACAATTAACTGGCGAATGCCGCTTACCTACTATAGTATATTATTCAAGTTAGTTTATTCCAGTGACGTCTACCAAAATGAAAGTCTATATAAACAGTTAAAGCGAGAGCATACAGTTTAAAAGCCGTCTTTGATAAAAGTTAACCTATTTCTGAATAATTGAAACGTCAATTTGGTTGCAAGTGGACGAGCACAAACAGACTTTATGGGGTATATTCATAAACGACGATTAAAGTTAAATGATGTTTAAACATCAAAAATGTATGGTCAAACAGACGCTAATCAGTACTTAACTTTAAGCAACGTTTATGAATAAAGGGGTAAAAGTCTGTGTACCTGTACAGCAGTATACCTACCTCTTTTAAATGTGTGGAAAATAGAGAAAGATGTTATCGTGTTTTTTTCCTAAATGGAAATTTCAAAATGCCAAAAGATGTAATGTTGTTGTAATGTATGTAATCAAAACATTTAACTTTTTAATTTATAAGTTCAAAGGTAAAATGTTAGTAAATGTAAATGACTTCGTAAAAGATATGTATACCTTTACTAAGTTCTTATAAAAGTTTCTGACGAGGTGGAAATTAATTTCCCAGTCGTAAATTAATAATGTTAATCAAAGATCGCTGTGTTCTAAACGTCTATTGAAAATACTTAAACGTGCCTTTGAAGGCCATGGAGTTTTTAAAAGGAATTTTAATTTTGTAAGACTTGCCTTTCAGTTGGTATTTATGTTACCTAAACCTACCAGAAATTGAACTTCGGTAACCGTACATAAATTAAACTGACATTTACGAAAATTTTGATAAATTAACGTCAAAACATTGGCCGAAGATTATCCTTTCAATGCTACTACGCTGCGATAAACTCTACAAACTCTGTGCTAATACATGCTGAAAGCATATTACGCACAGTCAAAACTTGCATATCAAACAGCACCCTAATTGCGTAACACGCGATTAATCATAATCGGTTTCATTTTGACAGTTCAACAATATTCATTGCATTATATTTACGTTGTTGAGCAGACACATTTTTCGATTATGAAGCAATGGTTTAGCCATTTGTTTCAAAACGAAACACATTATGATGAATCGTGAGTTACGCAATTAGGGTGCTGGTAGTTCCCGGCTTCCTATCACTTCGATTAAATATGTCCTGGAACAAACTTTACGTTAAACGAAAGAACCCATAGTTTATTTTCGTGGTTGATAATCGTACAAGCCTATCTAAAATCCTTGAGCCTTAGCTTTTTTACTGAACAGTGTCATAAGAAGGTCAATAAGTTTGAATACCTAACCTTTACTGTGTAAGTTTCATAATTGGTAATATACCGGTACGTATTTTCTTTTTAGGTTTGATGTCCTTTTTTTTCTTTTTCTGTGAAGACTTGTACTATTTCAATAGTCTTTTTAGCTGTAAGTCTACCAAAGACCGTAATAAATAAACTTCCACATCAGACCTACAATAGCCTCATTAAGTATGTAATCGATATCAACTTTTATGCTGACACAATGAGCGACAATGCAAGGATATATGGAGGGCGTGCCGGCTAGCCTAGCTCTTAGGACGCCTAGAAACGGAACGAGGTTAGTGACAATAGCCCAGTGAGACAATAACCTACATTCACACAATAAGGGGCTAAGAAACAAGAGGACTTTGGAGGGACGATAGTGAGACTGGGACCGAATGAGCGAAACACAGCAGTAGCAAAATTCAAAAATAGCAGTCTTATTTTGTGAAAGTCAAAAATGCTCAGCATATCGCAGTTCACCTCTGGACATAACAAAGTGTGTTTAAGTTATTCAACCCGCGAAAGGCCACATTCCCAGCTGACTAATTATCACTTGTATACCAACAACTTAACGCAAAAACCGAGCCAAATTGGCGAACCGCGCACAAATGCGACCGCAGAAATTATAATTGCGTCCCAAACATGATATCCGCAAGAATCACACAAACACGACTTCACACCGACTGCGTGAAGGTTCCGCCGTTTACATAGCTTTTATAACACCGTGGTAGCAAGTTATCGAGTTGCCATGGAAACGGTAAGCCGCCCCACAAACTAAGGCTTAAAACGCGTGTTTGAGATTACCGAGTCGATGATTCAATTAGCCGTGGCATGCAACCACCCTTTATTGAATCTACGCACACAAAAATAACAGTGTTTCAAGTATTGGTTGAGCAAACATGTGGCAATAGGGGTTCAGTAGGTAAGAGTGAAATGCTTTTCTTTGTTTTCAGTGTGTCGCAGGGTTCCGTTTAAAAATACATAGACTGCTTTGTTAGGACTCTGAACAGGGATGTTATGAAATGGTGAGAAGTTTCAACCTGCGCAGTGAAAACATTAAATGAAAATGTAAACATTAACCAGCTAAAGGACGCATTTTCAGGTGTCCATAAAATTACTCTTTGTTGTAGAGGAAACGCACCTGCGTTTTCGCTGCAAAAAAAAGTAATTTTAGATTAACTGAAAATTACACGAAAGCTTTTCATTGTTTGGGGAAAGAAAATGAGACTAAAAGGAACAGGTAATAACATAACAGCATTTGCAGCATTTGTTTTAAGTACTTGTGGAAAAAATATCAAACAAGTATAGTCACCAAAGGAAATAAGTAACTAGGGTCGACAGATATAATATGTACCTAGTCGAAGTTTATAGCAAGAAACCGATGGATGTTTTCGTATGATATTTAATTTCATAGATGAACTGTTTGTTTTCTACAAAATTAAATTTATTTTATTCGAAAACATCCATTAGTTTCTTAATAAACTTCAAATATATATGCGACGACCTCGGTCCTCGACCTGGTTTCGGATCTCTTTTGGTGACCGTACCTACGTAACTACTCCTGATAAAAAATGAAAATTAATAAGTAGGTACATGCTACGTTATCATTTTTCTGCCTATAAAATCTTTGCCGCAAAATTCGAGTATCAACGCACTCGAATAAATCCGCTTATCTCAATAAAGTATTAATATAAAACGATAACGTAATCCACTTTCGGATATGACTAATGACATGCAAATTTTTATCTTCACCTCGCCGTCGGTATTGTTGTGATTGTGACCTACTTTGATAGACGCCTTTAAGTCTAATCGTTAAGTGAATACGTAACTTTTATCTACACTGGACAATACGTAGATAGTAGGTAAATTGTTATTTTCTAAGTTTTAGTATGCTTTTCTACGTGAAAAACCGGTTTAAACATTTACACCTGAAAAATGGAAATTGCCCCGTATTTTCGTAATTTAAGTTAAGAATATTTTGTGTTTGAAAAAAGTTTGGAATAATATGGTAAACATGCTGATTTAAACATTTACCCCTTTATTCATAAACGTTGCTTATAGTTAAATAATGATTAGCGACTATTTAACCATATATTTTAGACGTTTAAGCGTCTCTTAACTTTGAGCAACGTTTATAAATAAACCCTTTATAATCGGAGAGATTAATATCGATCGAGAGCATGCCAGATACGTACGTAAGCGCGTTTCAGAGCGGTATATTCATTTTAGGCAAGTTAATAAATCATTTATTTATATACAAGCCATCTTACTTATGAACTCGGAATAAAGTTATTCCAGGAAAAACAAAGGACTATGCATTTTCATAGGTTTCAACTTGGAATAACTTTATTCTGTGTTTATTAGTAGAGGGGTAAGACGTTATACACGCTTTTCTTTTCGCTTATAAACGTATCCTTAGCAAAAAAAACATAACGCAAAACCTTGACATTTCCTACCTCACGAAGACACGAGACAAGAAAAAGCATCTTACGAGACTCTTGAGAAAACACAACTGTGCCCAAGAGGGCCTCGTAAATTATCGGTTTCGATTATCTCGCGACAAGCCGAGTAACTTCCTAACATTTTATTTCATTTTCTCATGGCTTAATTCCGAGATAAATCGAGCTCAGTTTTTCTGAACATTTTGATACAGACTTTCTATTGCCTACTGAAGCTTGGTTAACTTAAGTTAGGGACAGTTCAACAACTATTAAACAAATGTGGCGCATGACATCTACATGACCTACATATACTTCAATTTTGAAGAAGGCTATTTATTTTCACGCTACACCTCATAGGAGCCGAGGGCACAGCTACAGTTAGTCAATAAAAAAAAAATCTTCAGAGAACAATAAATCCATCTTTCCACGTAATAAAAATTGACAGTCGACTTTGCACGTGTCGCCGTGTCGTTGAAAATCCCCTGACATTTCAGCAAGAGCCGCAATATCTTTTGATACGACGCGCGACGCTACCGAGACAATAGATAAAACGAAACATTGAACAAATTCTGTGAACAATCGAGGGGAATAAAATGTAAAAGCCGACTTTAACATAACATAAAATACCTATCCCACCCTTTATACATTAGAAAAAAATGTTTCTTTCGGTTGAAAATCTCAAAGAAAACCATTCTTTGAGCCGACAATAAGGGATATTTCGCTTTATATGGGGCTGAAGTAAATAGGCACGCGACGACAAAGGAATAATGCTAATCTGAGGGGCGCCAGAAAACTATATAGGGATGGCAATGACGTCACATTCCAACCCTGGACGCTTTATGTCGTATGTTGAAAAGCGTTATAAGTATACTTCTCAATGCTAAAGCTATGTGATGATGACGCAAGTATAAAATTGCTCAGTCATACACTTTACACTATCGATCGAGTTCGACAAACATAATTCATAATATTCATCTTTGACGCCAACCAGAGAGATACAAATTCGTCGATGAAACAGCATTTTGGTTTGGTTTGTTCCATAGACACGAATTTCCGTATTTATATGTATTTAATTAACGAATTTTCCTGAACATTTTCCTTTGAGAAAATCTTTAGTGATACATAAATGTAATAAATGAATTAAGTAGTGACACATTTAGAGTAAACGTTAGGTACTAATGTGAACAAGTAACTCTGGAAACTAAATTTTACGTTACAGCGCCGCGCCGCAGGGAAAGTTATACTTTAAGGAATTTGGTCGACAGATGAAATAATTAGAAGTTACCTGTGACCTAACTTAAGTTATACTTAATACAAATCAAGCTTGACCATGTAACCTGTTGTTCTTATATATTCAGAAATAGATCCTGTTTTTTTGCATGTTAAAATAAGTAAGCTAACTATGTGGAAGTATTTATATTGTGTCATCCATCATATCATAATCGGCCTATAATGTTCCCACTGCTGGGACACAGGCCTCGTCTCGGTGAGAGGGAATGGGCCGTAATCGACCACGCGGGCTCAGTGTGGGTTGGTAGACATGTCTTCGAAATTTTGGTTCAAGGACATGCCGGTTTCCTCTCGATGTTATCATTTACCGCCTGTCTGGGTTCAAAACGACGTGTTACAACTCCTAAGTCGCGGCCGCCACTGCTCCATTATATAATACTAGCTTTTGCCCGCGACTTCGTACGCGCACAAACTTTAGTCTGTCTTTTCCCGTTCCCGTAAGAATTTTGGTAAATTCTCTCTTAGTATTCCGCAACACGTCCCAATGAACCTACATGCATTTCAGTTTTGCGTAATTTATTTTTTCAAAACAAAATACAAATAGCATGACTTGCGCTGTCAGTTGCATCGCGTTGCGTTTTGTTAAAAATAAACGGCTAGATTTTTGTTTTGATTGATATTTTTTATTAATAAATATCATATTTTAATACTTATTATCCTATTCCTGACGAAGACAAATCTAAAAAATCAAATATCATTCAAATTGGACCAGCTGTTCTTGAGTTATAAATGGTGTAACGAACACGACTTTGTTTTATGTATATAGACATTGTGTAGTAGGTACTGTTCATATACGTACCATATTTTATGCAAAATTACGGCATTCTTTTCTATTCTTTGTTGTTAAAAAACGTTGACCTAAATTCAATTTTGCATGTCACTGATTCTGTGTGCAGAACATCACAGATTATACCTAATCATTAAAATAATACGTGTGCAACATAAGGTCTTATGACTTGATAATGTTATCACCTTATCATAATAATAGATCACAACGAGATATGACACACAATCTGATAAAACTGTTTAGTTGATACTTCCTAATTAGCCTTGTATTATCAACATCTATTGATTGCGCGATACCGATAAAATAACACAATGTTTTTGGGAATTATAGAATTAAAGTGGGAAGTCACAACGGTTAATTTCCGTTTTCTTCATTCGATTTTCTAAATAATATGCCCAATTTTTACTGTATTATCGACTTTTCTTAATAAATTTCTTTTTCAGATTTTAAAGTTAATTAAACAGTCTCTATTTCAATTATAAATGACTAAATCCTACTTTAATATTATAAATGTGAAAGTTTGTATGGTCGGATGTTTGTTAGGTACTCAATCACGCAAAAACGGCTGAACGGTATTGGATGACATTCGTCACACACACATAGTTTTTAAACAGGATTAACACGAAGGATACCGTCTCGGTAGTACGTTCCCGTGGGATAACTTCCGACAAACACGCGGGCGAAGCCGCTAGCTAAAACTAGTTATATTATAATGTGACAGCTAGAAGTTGTCAATCTTCTCCAGTGAATTAATAGTACGAGTTTACTATTAAAAAAATTTAATATCGAAACACACGAAACAAAAACCGCAATAAACATTACTGGGTTAATAGAAATTAGGTTACCACGATGCCATATTGTGATTAATTTCCTAGTCGATCGTGACATTCGTGACACTGCAAGGCCAGGGTCAAAGGCAGGCAGCCGTGTAACTACCAGATATATTTTATTTTAATTAAAAACTTATTAGAAGCATTTATGAACGCATTTATTTTATAATTGGTAGGAGGATATCTCTATGCCAATAGTGAATAGTGCCAGTAACATAGTAGTAAAAAGTTTATTTGCGATAAACTGTCCTAGGTAGTAAAAGTTATATTTACCAAAACACTGTATGGACAACCTAGTCTGATATAAATATCAGACTAGGTTGTCCATACAGTGCTAATAATACGCTGAAACTTAAGAATTTTTTTTTTTTAAACTTTCCCCCACATTAGGAATTTCTCCTGTGTGGGTGCGTTTACAAACATCTAAAATCACATACACAAACAGCCAGACCCGGAACAAGTACTTGTAGGTCATACAAATATTTGTTCCGTGTGGGAATCGAACCCGCGACACGCAGCGCAGCAGTCAATCGCTTAACCACTGCGCCAAACTATGTTAATATGTACTACACAATACAACTACACAATGTACTACATAGATTTGTGTTAATAATACACTGAAACTTAAGAACTATGTTAGTGTTTACTACACAATACAAAAGCAAATTTAGCCTGGATTTGGCGATTTGTAAAAATTTTGGCCCAAATGTGTAGAAACACATTGGGCAAAAATTATATTCATATAGACAAACTAGCTTAGATTAGTTTATTTTGCGACAAGTACCTAGCTTCGTTAGTCTAGTGGAATATCTGGAATATCTTAGTAATAGCCCGGTGTCTAGATTTGTGGCCGGTTGATGGCAATGGGCTCGCCCCATATTACATGGGACTTAAACATAACTGGGGAAATGTGTGTGTATTATACGTATACTTCTGCCCAACCCCTCTGAGAAACAACGCGTGATGTTTATAAGTATCTAAAAAATATCCTTTATGAAGCTAAACGATAGAAAGGAAGCTAACGCTGATGATTTATTAAACTAGCTGAACTTTAAAATCTACCGTGAAATAGGTCATGAGTCAACATAAAGTTTTGTTAAGCCCAATATCTATTACGCTCCGTAGTTGGAGCACTTAATAGCAACATAAAGCTAAATACATGAGCGCTTAAACGTTAATAACACGATATAAAAGTAAACTACTAAATCAGGGCTCATGCCGGCAGCCGGCAGGTACGGCAAGGTTTTGATCGTGCCCAAGCAAATAGCGGCGACCTTGTGGCGTTACGTCACGACACACCCACCCGCCGAACGTGTTGAGTGACCGTACGTGACAGTCTGTCTGAGCAGCGATAGTGCAATTAAATGGAATTTACATGAGAAAACAATTAAATACATGCATAAATTCACGCATTTTTCCCATAGGGGAAGGCAGAAACTAACGAACGACACCTACTTCGATCCTAACATACTCCGTTTGTTTCGTCGAAGACACGTTGCTTACAAGATAGTAAAAAAATCTGAAAAAAACAACGATCTTCCGGAAAAACGGTACAAAGTGGCGAAGGCGGTGACGAAAAGTTAAAATACATATCCAAAGTCACCGACTTCCGAAATTAAAGTTATTTTTTACTCACTTTGTAGTGTTTTTCCGGAAGTCGGTATTTTTTTTTTTGAAAATGTTTTTATTGTTCACTTTTTAGTTATAGTACCTACACCACACCAAATCGAAATTTCATCAGCCTTGGGGTCCAAACAATGCATATTTATGCGATAGCAGCAATCACGGTTGATTTACTTTAATTTTTTGAGTAGTTCCGTTGTCTGTCTCCGAAACGCATCATCAGATCTATATGAAATTTAAATGGGACCATTTTGGAATAACCCTCTTTTGAATAAAAAAGAATTTTGCAAATCCGTTTATATATGACGGAGTTATGGCCGAATATACAAAAAACAAAATATATATAAATAAACATGTCGAATTGATAACCTCCTTCTTTTTGAAGTCGGTTAAAAAGTAAGTAAATAACTACAAAATTAAAATTGAAGCTATCTGGTTGCATAGTTTTTTAAGCTTTATATTCATTTTATGAACTCCGTAAAACATTTCACATAGGTTTTTCGATAATTCATTAATTTAATGGGCATTGGAATTGCATGTGTGATTTACGTACGACTGCACTGCGTTCAACCAAAAGCTACTGTTGCACAGAACTAGTGTATATAATATTACCTACACGACTGAAATATACGAACGTAGTTATGGACGATGCGCAACGTACACGATGTAAGTACGTGTAAACTATAAAAATAAGAGCTCTATGACTACCATTCTCTACCGAACTTTATGAAATATTCAACAGTGGAAAAGTCTCGGAAAATCCAATGAAAACTGCAGTACTGGAGCACCTCATTTCTCTAAGTTTATTAGTACAGCAAGCTCTGAACTATCAGCAGCTTATACGATTTTTCCTTCAAGACACTTGGCGCACACTGGAATTTATATTCTCTTCTCTTAATAAATAGAAGAGCAGCTCGTCTGAGTCAGATGATGCTCAGGTTATTTTATACAAGCATGTCCTGAGAAAATCTTAAATTGCAGTTTAATTACGAATCGTCCCCTTAATATCTCGATTTTGTCCGATTTGAGAAAACGGATGAAACAGATAAAAATCGCTCGACACGATACAATAATGAGAATATAAATAATAAATTTCAAAGCTGTCGTCAAAACCCCGTCAGCCACCATTAAAGATATAAAGTGTCACCGAGATACTTGTCTTTGTGACACAGATGGTATACTTAACTCAAAATTGATAGAAGTCGAGTTAAGTTTTTGTGTTACTAAGGGGACAATATTTAAATAAATTAAAATAAATACCAATTGGCACCACGGTACCACGGACAAAAATATTTTTGCTCAACCCCCAAGAGGGACAATGGTGTACCATGGGCAAATTATTTGGCCCGTGGTACTCCCGCTAATCGCCAGATAACTTAATATGTTTAAGATGAGGTTTCACGGGCAATAAAAATATATTTAATAAGAAGATTGGTATTCAAGAGGTTCCACGGGTTAAATAAGGAACTCTTGTGCTAAAATTCATGCCAAATAGCGATGCGGTTTTGGCTGTAGGCTGACGGTCAGTGATTGAATTAATCTAAGATTTTTATCAAATAGTTTACCATAAAAGTAACTAGCGAAAACGAATACAGTGTTCAGAAAATGTTAGCAAAGAATTTACCGTTTCTAACACATTGCGTATAGCAGCCAGAATTAGCAGCAGTGAAGCCGACATTCATTCAAGACGTGGTACACAAAATCAATAATAATATTGACAATCAGTCAATATTAATATTGACCGACATGTTTAGAACTGACGAAATGTTTGCTTCGTTGGTGTTGGCACAGGTTACTTGGAAACCGAATAGTCTGACTTACCTACTGAAATAGACTAATGTATCGATTGAATGTGCGTTGTAAATTAATGATTAGCTCCGAAAGTTGGAGGCCTTAGAATTTGAGTAGGTATTGTTATCTATCTACTTATTTGCACTAGGATAGTAAGATAAACCACCGGGGATTAGCCCCGGTTGGAAAGGCTAATTAATTTACTAATGAGAGATCAAATTTATTTGATACTAGCTCATTATAAAGGTAACCTCTGTGCAAAATTTCAGCTTTCTAGGTCCAAGGGTTTGGGCTGGACGTTGATGAGTCAGTCAGTCAGTCAGGACTTTTATTTTTATTTATCTAAAGATAGATTGGGACGAATAAAGGCTTATAAACATCATACATGAGTTTGTTTCACCATTTTTTCTAAGGGGTAGTCTGACAGGAAATGTTGCCTCCGTCTAACTTTTTTAGAAATATGACGTTTGAGAGTGATTCCGAAATCCTAATTACAGAATAAACAATTTAACTATGTAGAGAAAAAGAAATAAGTAAACGTATTTAGTGTTAAGTTTCTCTTATAATCTTTTAAACTAATGCATTTCTGAATTAGAAAACATTTTACTTTTTAACGCTATCACGAGTCTTTTACTTCGAAATCTAGACGTTACAATTAATTTAGAAACTAGTCCATAATTGGCAGAGATATGCGGTTTACGCATGTTAATTAATAGTAGTCTTAATTATAATGAACATAGCTCTTACCTTCTACTTTGAAAAGTGATCACAATGTAATTAAATTAACATGTTTTTGAATGCATTCTGGTATTTTTCCCTCGTTAAATAGATTAGCTATTCGAAGCAATCATTACGTATTCTATTCTGGGGTAGTAGGTAGGTAGAGGTGACATACTGCCACATTGACTCATGGGGCGTGGGGTAATTGTGTAACACTGTTGCAACACAGTAGCAATGGCTTTCAATTTGACAGTTGAACTACATTCATTGCGTTATTTAAGTTGTTGAGCACACAAACTTTTCGGACATATGAAGCAATGGATTAGCATTATCCTTCAAAGTCTAATTGATAGTGTACTATGCAATTAGGGTGACGGCTAAACGACGGCGGGTGTTAGAATGTTATATTGGTAAAGAGTTACAACATATTTATGGCTAACTGTCGTGACATGGATCGTATGTTGACCAATTAACAGTTATTTAATGCTAAGATCACGTGCAAAAACGTGTTAAAGTTAATAATTGTGGAATATTATTTATTTATAAACTATTGGCGGCGATTTTTATCTCCACACACATACACATCTCCATATACATACAGTTAAGGTAGTTATTTTTATATGATCTGGCTATATTCAGACATAAATAAGTAGGTATTGACGCTAATAAATTGTGAAGGTAATGTATCTGAAACAGGTTAAAGTAAAGAATAAATAATGACTTTGCATTAAGTTTTACACCACAATTATCTCGGAAAACTACTAGAACATTCGAGATAAGATAAAATCAGATATTTTCTTTTTTTCAGTAAGTTTGCGGAATATTGTCGTGCAACACATTCATACAGTTTCCATCATTAATACATTGAGTAGGTACAGCTAAAATCAATACCCAAACACAACGTAACCATAGCAACCCGTGACTACCAAACAGATTTTGCCAAGTCATTCATAGCGAAAACAATGGGGGGTGACCACCGATATCACGACTAATAGAACGAAACGGACATGTTGGCCAAATAAATTGGCATAAGCGCAGAAGAATGATAGTGGTCAATTGAGAAATCATGGCACCATCAGAATCTTTTCTCACGATATTCAGAGCCTAACGAGTTAGTAACATAGGCATACGCGTCTGGCCTTTATTCGTGTCTTAGAGAATACCCAGTCATCCGATTAGACAAATCGGTGCCCCTTTTAAAACGCGCTCAATTGTGCCTAGGGTCCCTATTTGCCTAACAGGGTAGGGAAGCTTGGGAGAATGGGTACCCAGCTTCCCCATGCATTTGAAGTGTTGGTGAAATGCATAGACATTGTTTACAGATGCTTGAAAAGTTAAATTATGTCTTCATTGTGTGCGTAAGATCATAAATGTATGGTAAAACATAATTCTCTCTTTGCTGTCATGTAGTCAGGTAATAAGGGACAGTAGGTACGGTGTACGTTACGATGTATTATTTGATTTTGTATAAAGTCAAGTCAAAGTTAAAACAAAGAATAACAGAGTAAAAATGTAATAATGAAAAAAAAAATACCTAGATACAGTTGGTATTTTGTTAAGAAAATAACCGAACGAGAAAATGTTTACTTTGCTGAAAACTTAAGAAGATAACATACATTTATTATCTTTGATATATAGATTAGTTTCTAAGCCAAATAAAATGGGAGAGGGCGCTGACTCCTGACATACAGGTACACCTAGTTCGGGAGTCAGAGGCTTCAAAGAAGATTTATAACCTATTATGTCAATAAATGAATTTGAATTTGAATTTGAATAGATAGATATCTTTTAAAGATAGAAAATGCCAAATACCGACAAGTTGCATAACGTAGAGCTGTTGTAATACATATAAATATTTTTATTACTTACTTTACTAACATAGGAAAGAGTGAAATTGGACCTAATCAAATATCTAGTCTTTCGACGTGTGTTAAGTTCATATAAATATTGTTGTTTATATCAAGGCAATAAAAACAACACTTTATCAAATCTGTAGGAGGGCCGGAAGTGTGCCAATGTCAGGGCGAAATATTTCCTCATTGCAATGCGCTCGCCATTCTATTGCCATCACAACAAGGAATTATCTAACAACTGTAACATACACTTCCTTATGTAAACATTAATTTATTATATTGATTGAGTGCTATTTAAACCTGTGATTTGTAAGTTTGCACCTTAGCAGCTTAGGAATTAGATATTTATTCAATTTATAGAAGTGATGGTGATTTGTCATCGTCATAATATTCCAATGTTACGCCTCTATTTCATCAGTCTTCACTCTAATCCGTTTATGAAACCTAAAAATCAGTTTTCTACATTTTTACCAAAACATTACAACGTAACGTCCCCTTGTTTAGATCCCGCAAGTTTGTTGACATAACGAACCACGTGAACTTTGACGCCGGGTGTAAAGTTCAAAACAAACATTTACATGACAATTGCACGCCGGATGTGAGCTGACACCCACATTAACACCTGACACTTTCGATTCTCTATACAAACTAGACCGATGAACACATGAATAATCCGATTTGCCGTAAGAACTGAACACTTCCGCCAAGTCGGAACCATGACCTAACCGAAAATACGCGGCCATCGATCTTAATACTATGAAAGATATATTTTAAACAGTGTGAAAAGTTACCTTGTTGAGTCCTGGGTGGCGGAGGCGGTCGAAGCCAGAGACCTGGCTTGAAGCCGTGCTGTCTCCGGAGCCCCATAGTCCGATGCGATCGCGTTCCATGTTGTGCGTACACTTTCCTTCGCTGGCCGCGTACGACTGCTTGCCGGAGTCGTGTGTGGCGCTCGTTTTGTCTCGCTGTGCGGGGGGCGCTGGACTCATCGCGGTTTCGCTCCTGGGAAAGCAGGAAAATGTTTCAGCGCTATCGTAGTCACCGCAGTGCGGTCTCATCCGGTTGATAACAGATGGCGCTGACCCCTGAACTGTAGCGTGGGAATTGTGCCGTAGGTATTGTTTTGCATTCTTTTACTAATACAGGTCAGGTCATCAGTCAGAAAGATTCAGCAGTATTTTTTAATGTTACAGGGAGTTATAATTTCAGGTTTCGAATTATTCTTCAACGGATTTTTTTTTCAGGAATAGATTCTGATTAGAACTGCGTAGATGTCTGTGCTACCTACCTATTAAACAATCGATAGTTAAACCGCATTCAGAATATGATTATTATTATTGGGGTCATTGACATTATTGTAGCTATCTGAGCCCCTGAGGAAACTGCGGTTTCAGTACTACGTGTACCTATTGTTTTTATTATCTTTTGAGATATATAGATATGGTAATTAATTAGTTTTACTTGAACGGTGTAGTGAGTTACACGCGTTATGTAACAGTAGTCTGAAATTATTGACTGTCTTTTGTGAGTATTTTATTTGGGAAAGAAATATACCTACCTACTCTCATTATCCAACATATAAAATAAAGCAATATTCAGCAACAGATTTTTCAAAAGTCAGAATAAATAGGTATTTAAAGTCCTGGTTTTTATCTCCAGAGAGTTATGGAGGAAATAAAAAGCCACGGTCTCTCCTTCTTCGCTCTGTATGGTACTTGTAAGTAAGGTATAAAGGTAAAGTTTGTTACATTAAATAATGTTATTTATTGCTTAATGCTTTGAGCAAAATTTTTAAATGATATGCTAATTTCCAAGACCAAACTCTAGATCTGTTAAGTCCTTGTAATTCTATAATACGTAAATAACTACAACATGTGACAAAATGTGACTCAGGATTTTTTCAATTTCTATTGTTGTGTACGTGTGCCTTTATAAAAACGATGCAATTTATCTCTTATTTAATAACACGGTAATATAAAAACGTTATGTACCTTGCAGACATAGAAAAATTAAGCGGAAAGCACCAGGGTAGCACACAACATTCACATTTTCTTACGTTTCTTGCAATTTTCAGGTTAGTGCGTATATGATTCGAGACCGTTATAAGTTCGTACCTATTATCAAAATTAAAATCATTAATAAAACTTTCTAAGTTCATATAATCCCGTTCAGTAAATGACTATTTCATCCTGATGAAATTACGGTCGCGAATCATATTTTGTTCAATATACAACCTAAAACCCTGCAAATTCCTTTGTAGATCATCTCGCGGGCTACCCCTTAGCGCATCCCCAAAGGTCAGCTATTACATTACGTAAGTCTCAGAAAAACAAAAACTCAAATGAGATTCCTAAGTCACAGGATCGCCTACGCAAGTTGCTACGAGGCTACGAGGCTACGCTACGAAGCTCTACGGCCTACCTACGACTCGCGGGACAGGAACCACAGTCTTCCTCACAAGGACAGCTCATAAGAAAACACTATCTGAAACAACTGACTAATTTAGTCATTCGGAGAAACATGTGTTCTATTCAGAGGCCTTTATCAAGAAAAAAGTCAATATAATTTATTTGCCAGAAACAACGGTTAATAAGATATTCGTACATTACAAATAGATCTACAACAAAGTATGTCTCATTATTTTTCACAAATTGTCATGTTTGTTTGGAGAAAATAACTCTTTTTATGCTACAGTCGACAGAAATAAAGACACTCTATCACAAATTAGATAAATTTCAGACAGTGTTGACTATGATCCAATCCAGGATGATTTCCTTTTAACTTAGGATTCAATAGGAATAGGTAAATAATGGCTATTAAAAGACAGATAGACCATCGGATATTAAATAACTACGAGATTTAAAAATCCACATCAACATGAATCAAAAGGGTTTTTTTTATCTCACGCTGAAATATTTCGAAACAAAGATTGGATATGTATTACGAAAATATAATTTTGCTTAAAAGAACTGCGTATTCATGCCTCGCATATTTTTTATGTCTCTGTTACATTATTCAGCATAATATTATAATACATAGCTAATCATCCAGTAGTCTTATCTCTCAAGTCTACAAATCGCAATCGCATCGCATTTTAACAGTGGGGTAATTGCGTAAAACACTAACAGTAGGAATATCTTTCATTTTGACAGTTCAACAGCATTCATTGTGTTATTTACGTTGCTGAGCAGACATTTTTTTTTCGAATATATGGCGCAATGGATTACCTATAGTGTGTTACGCAATCAGGAAGCTGATTTATAAATAAAAAAATAGCAACTTAACAAAATTATAATTTCTAATTTCATACGTATTTATCGGCACTACTTTTACATAGTAAATTCCCTACAAAGTGAATGGTTCACCTCTCTGGAATTTGGTCGAAAACTCTCGCTTGCTGCGTTGTGCTGAGGTAATTGTCTATAGACTTCACTAACCGGGTAACTACTAAAAAATTAAAAGAAAAACATAACATAATATCACGCTTTGTTTCCCCAAACGGTAGGGCAGAGGTGTACGTATAGTACACACATTTCGCCAGTTATGTTTATGTAATAGGGGGCGTGCTTATTGCCATCATCAGAGCCCAATCCAGACTCCGGGATGCTACTGAGAAATTCCAGATTAAAAAAAAAACACTGGCCGACCTGGGAATTGAACCCAGGACCTCGTGTCCAGCAGTAGCGCTACGCATACGAGGCAAAAAAAATGTAGTGCGAATCGCGTGTAGTTATATCTCTAGGATAATTCGCACAAAATAACAACAACTGTTCTTATTAAAATTGTAGGTAGGTAACATTGAATTTATAATACATTAACACATTAGCTCTGATTATAAAACAAGGGCAGATAGACCGCGCGGAATACCAAGAGTGAGGCCAAAAAACCAAATACTAAAGCGTCGCATTGTATGTAACATACAATGCGACGCTTCGTGGCCTACTAGAGTTTTGAATCAGTATTTAGTTTTTTGGCCTCACTCTTGGTGTTCCGCGCGGTCTATCTGCCTTTGTTTTATAATCTGAGCACATTAGAGTCCTTTTTGGTAACAAACTATATTATTTCAATATTGAAATCCCTTTTAAAGTTTCGTCCGGATTTACCCCGTTTGACGGTACCCAACAAAATATTAAACGTAAAAAATACATACTTGCCAATAATTCTTTGTTGCCTCTCATTATTATTATTTGGTAGGTATCTTCAAGGTATAACAATTAATTTTAACAACTTTTCGCCTAACTTATAAACTCACGGTGTAATTTTACATAAACATAGGTAAATTTTGAAATGCTTACCGTTTATTTTTGGTGTCAGACGCGCCATTTACTTGACGTGCGTCAAGTTGACTGTATGACTTTACTTTTCGAGATAAGAATTCCATTTTTGAATTATAGCTTTTAAAAAAAATGTATATATTTTAATTCAGAAAATAGGTTTGATTAATTTTATAAAAACATAAATTAGTTACAGAATTTAAATTAACACATAATTTTAAAACTAAATAATAAATTAACTGATTGCCAGGGAGCTCTTACGAACTCTAAATGACAACTAAAGGTTGGAGAGTGGTGCCACTGAACATAAATGAGTTATCAATATCAATAAGAAGATACTGGACCAACTGTGAACCTGCATCACGCGGCGCTAAAATAAATAAACTGAACGCGCGTGATCACTGATTACTCATGTATTTAGAAAAATGAGCGTTAAACAAATAACGATAAAACTTATTTTTGTTTTTACTTGTCTAATTAATATACATTTTTAAACAGACTCACCTGTTTCCACACTGAACTTATTTCCCTATCGGGATTATGGATTGGACAGTGGGTCAGTACGCACTGGTCGGAGTCACGTAAGCAATAAAGTGTTGACTTTGAGATGACTAGTGTTTATAACGGCGACACAGATCACTGCACTAATCACCTCTATTTGAGCTTAGAATGATAGTTCTGGTCTTGTGATAAGCAGCTTATTCAGATTTATTATCATTATCACAGATGTAAATCACGAGTAGATTAAGAAATGACTAGTGTAGGGAGAACTACGCCATCCTACTTATATTCCTAGTTTATATTATGAATGTGGAAGTTTGCATGTTTGTTACTCAATCACGCAAAAATGGCTGAGCAGATTTGTGTGACATTTGGCACACAGATAGTTTATAACCCAAATAAACACATAGGATACTTTTTATTCCGGTACCACCTACCCGTGCGACAATTTTCGACCTCCACGTGGGCGAAGCTGCAAGCAGTGAAAGCAGTGAGTAATATGGTATCTTTGCATTTTTGTGAACTTTTCAAATAAGTCAATGTAAAGAACACGGGAAATTTAAGTACTTTGCCAAGAAAATAAAGGCCTAAGCCTAGTCAAGGCTCATTAATTTACATATGTATTTACAGGCTGCATAAATAATGATCGGATTCGAATGTATTCAATGTTAGTATATCGGTACTAATAATCTACTTACCTACTATTTGGACTCTGTAATAGAGAGAGGCAAAATTTTAAAAATAAAAAAAAAATACAATCGTTTGAAAACTAGAATAATAGTGCTTCAGAATTCACACTTACTTTATATTATTGAGTTAATTATTTTTAAATTTATTTCTTTTGATTATAATTTTATTGTTAATGTTATTCAAATAAGATCTAAATGGATTGAAATAAATGATTTTGAATCAAAATTTAGAATTATCAATACGGTGTCGAGACTCGACTTTTTCATTGTCTGTAATTACCTACCATATTTAAGGCATATTTTCACTGTGCACATTTTATAGGAAGTAAATTCTGAAAAGCGAGTTGCGTAGTATAAATATACAGGAATAATAATAAATAATCAGTGCTATAGCCATAAATTCACCATTATGATTCTACCCCTAGAGTAAACATTTTTCTGACTCGTGTAAAAAAAAAAACGCTTTTTTATAGAAAAGTGCAACAACAAAATATATTTTTTAATTGTTACAGTTTGCGCACTGTTTTTTTTCCTGTATAATGAGTGTGCATAATGTCATGACTTTCATTTAACAGCCTCTAAAATTACCGTGTCCAAGTGACTTTTCAAATAGTTCAAGCAAAATGATGCAACAATAAAAAAAAATCCATCATGGGCGATCAAAGTCGCGTGATAAATTTAGTCATAAAACATAAATAGACAACTTAAGATGTATTAATTAGTAGGTATTAAAATGACCTACGCATGTTATCAGCAGGTTTACGGAAACTAACCGGTAAGTGTTGATATGGATCATAAATCAAGAACTAAAGTTATTAAAAAATATCAGTGCTGTTTTAAAACAATTGTCTGTAGTTAAGAGGTCAATAAACTTTGTGTTTATGTTGAGTCTTGAGGATGTAGTCTATAATGTTCCCACTGCTGGGACACAGGCCTCTATGAAAAACTGCCTCGTTGGTCTATACCAAGTTACTGCGCAACCACAACCTATAGGGTCTATACCCTATAGGTTGTGGTTGCGCAGTAACTGGTTCTGAATTCGATTCTCAAGTCGGGAAAAGTGGTACTGTAGTTTATCCATCTCAAGTTTCCCACTGGCAATGGCAGCGGGATTTGTGTCCGATTTATAGCAAGAGGCTCGCCCCCAATTACTTAATTGCTTAAACCCCCAATTAGATGTGACATAAAATTAAATAAATAAATAAGGGTGAACTACAAGTACGTGGGACACTCAGAAAAGATTTGCGAAAATAAAAGAAAATGTTCTATAGGTAACTTTTCAAAGTACTCTCCACTAGCCTCTATACAGAGTTCCATGCGTCAGAACCAGTTTTCGAAACACTTTTTCTAGTCCGCCGCAGACACCTCGTTTACGGCCTGCTCGAACGCTGACAGCGCATCATCCCTTTGAGCTGATTTTTTTTATTTTCGGGAATAAAAAAAAGTCACACAGTGCTAGGTCAGGGTTACAGCCCTACAGGGAGGGTGACCCAGGAGTTTGACCGGCGTGCTGTCCAGGAAGTCCCTCGTTTTGAGCGCGGTTTGCAAAGGCGCGTTGTCGTGGTGGAGCAGTACCCCAGGGAGCCCTGTGTAAGGTCGCATGTTGCTCACAACAGGGAAAACTTCTGCCAAGCATTTGGTAGTATACCATTTAGCGTTGATGCTTCTTTGGTTCCGTAAAGGAATTGACATCAAGTAGCCAGTCAAATTGAAAAAGCTTGCGATCAAAATCTTCCCCCGTTTCTAGATCCCTTCACTTTGGTAGGCGTTGATTCGTTTTGAAACACCCAAATCGTCGACTGGCGCTTCGTTTCTGGATCATATTGATAAAACCAAGACTCATCACCTGTCATGATGTAGTAAGTTACACGTCGAGCCGAGCCTGCTTCAAATTTGTTTATCATATCACGGCACCATTCCACCCGGGCCTGCTTCTGAGCATCGGTGAGGGTGTGCGGCACCCAGCGTGAAACTATCCTCCTCACGCGAAGATGCACATGTAAAATTTCGTGAAGGCTTCCCGATCCAACCTGTGTATGTGCTGAATCTCTTGATATGTAACTCGCTTATTGCCATGGTAAAATTTTTCACTGCTAGCACGTTTTCTTCCGTAACAGCCATCAAAGGGCGACCACTTCTTTCTTCATCCCCCAAAGTTAGTCGACCGCGCTTGAATTCGTTATACCAACGATATACGGTTGCCTTATAAGGGCCTTCATCCAAGAATGCCATTTGAAGTTTATCGTACGATTCGTCCGGTTTCAGGCGACACTTGAAATCGTAAAAAATAACAGTCGTAAAAATGTTCCCGGCGCAGATCCATTTTTTAATGAGACAAGATCATTTAAATTAGCTCGCAATAAATGTGGAGGGAAATTTTGAAATTGGAACGTACCTATTTTTACTGACAAATTTAATAATCATATTTTCAAAATAGATTATAACTGGCCAGTCCCTCATACATAAACACTTTTTTTCGCAATACTTTCTGAGTGGCCTGGTATAGGAACTTTCTTTAAGTGAAGAAAGAAAAAAGTGAAGTGAGCTATCATTCCACCTACATGATTACGATGTTCCCACTGCAGAGACGCAAGCCACGTCTCGCAGGCCCAGTGCGAGTAGGTAGATGTCACATGTCTTCGAATTTTTGGTTCTAGGACATGCCGGTTTCCTCACTATGTTTTCCTTCACCGTTTTGAGAGTAGTGGTGATGAAATTATTTACAGAAAGAAAAGCGCTGGTTTCCCACGACCGGTAGCCTAACAGGTTACAACCTAATCTATATATATAAATAATAATCTATAATTATTAAAATTCTATAATGCCTTGGTATATTCGCGAATCATGTGGAAAAAAGGTTCAACATATCTATAGCCTGACACTGAAACTGCAAATTGAAAAAAAAACGTAAGAAAATTTTAATTTCGGAGGTTACCCTGGCGCTAAAAGTTGACCTCAAATTACATTGCGAAAAATCATACACCTTCCGGCCTATTAAGAAAAGGATATAAAGGTTATAGGCCTATTAAGAAAGATTAGTTACAATGTCACTGTAATAGAGAACGGATGTCATAGAAGTTTATTCAATTATTTATGCGCGCGAACTGTCATGGCGGACATGACATGACGTTCGCATGAGCTGCGTATGCGCATGGTCAAGATCAGGCCAAGGGCAGGACAACGCATGTTATAAAGCGTGATAGGGCAACACCTATTGGTAGGTTATATAATTGATAACCATAGATATATGTGACATAAATAAACTTGAATATAAACTAGTTCGTTGTGATCATATAAAATGCTGGATTACATCTGTCTATCTGTCTACAGTGTGTACCACATTTAAAAATCAAAATGTAGAGACCCTGAAACTCAAAATTAGGTCTGGTTTAAAAAGAAAAAGAACGTTTTGCAGCAAGAAAAGATGACAACATGGTGATTCTCTTTTTAGGTAAAGCCTGGATTGTCAAGATTTTTTAAACAGTCAACTTAGGAAATTCTCGAAAGTGACTCCATTACATTTATTCAATGCTAGTAGTATCATTTAAAAACCGTATTCCTCTGCATAAGTAGATTATGAAATTGCCGTGACTCTGTTCAATATCAATTCTGTTCAGTATCTACTTGTTAATCTTACAATTGGCGCGAAAAGATAAGCGATACCTTTATAAAGAATTCCTCACACCGTACGTTTGTATAGACCCATTGTTTTTTTACTCATAAGGGTGAGGGTAACTTTTTTCCTTAAAGAAAATCCGTAATAGCTAACTTGTGGACTACTACTTACTCTAAGTTCACACTCACAGGGGACGTAATAAAATCGCTGGATTGGTTTTCAACACTCGGTGTTGTGAAACGAGCATTGAGAATACCACAGACTGCAGTGCGAGTGACAGTGTTCGATTTTCAAATCTTGGCGTTAAGCAGTGCGCAAAATATCCCACCGCGATTTTATTACGTCCGTAGGAACGTGGGTTTACTCGCAATTTACACTTTATATTTTTTGCTTACTTGCTGTACACGGCTACACATCAAGCTATATATTTCCAGTTTACGCTGATCTCGCACTGTACGGAAATCCTATACTATGCGAGATCAGCTTATACTGGAAAAGAATAGCTTGATGTGTAGCCGTGCGTACCTATATTTAGTTGGGTGTTGTGCCTTTTACTCGTTGCTAAATAAGTCTATTTTCTTTTGTTTTGTTTCTTCTATTGGACAAAGAGGTAAGATTTGAAAGTCTTGCATCATGAAGACTTCATTTAGCATTTAATCAAGATAAAAGCAGGTGCATCCCTTATCCTGAATGTCAAAGTCTCATCCATCTCTGACCGAATCGAATTATTCGTAAAACAGGGAAGTTGGTAATAAATGAGTATTCTGGTGCAGATGATTACGATTATCTAGATGTTAGTCAATAGACGTTTAACCTATACGAGGCTTATCGATTTGTGGGGTCAGCTGTCAGCATACCTAATGAATGTGGTATTGAATTTCTCGAAATAGTATGTATACTTGTGCCCGGGGGTTCGCCCGCGTGTATGTCGAAAAGTATCGCCTTTCATGCATGAGGTCGTGGGTTCGAATCCGGGCAAGTAGGTGTGAATGCGACTTTTCAGTTCGTTCGTTACACACTTTCTAAGTTTATTTCGCACATCGGCGAAGGAAATATCGTGCAGAAACCACGTCTATTGTAACAAAAGTCTGATATCACCAACTCGCCTTGAGCAAGTGATCAATGCTTATGTCTTCTCTTTAAGAGAAGAGGCATTTGCCTTGCAATGGGACAATAATAGGCTGGTATTATTATTTATTTATTTATTTATTTATTTATAATAATAAGCACACCAACAGCACTGTCACTTACATTTCAAATAAAACTTACATCTAAACATTGGCATTTCAGTAACCGTGCAAATAACAGGTATGCATGACATTGACATAATGAAAAAATTAGAGACAATAAGAAAATATAATAAAAAGTGTGTCCAGTAAACCTAAATCTAGAACACTACGGAAATCTAAACAGTTTGAGCTATGTAGGCGTACATTGCTCACACTGTCTATATAGGGAGCGTCTGTATGAAACGAAACTCATAGAGAAAACTTCGATAGGGTAAGCCGTCAAGTTTGACCTTTCGTTATATAACCTTGCCATACGTGTTAGAGGGCTATTAAAGGTGGTGTTTAAGGTAGATGTTGGCAATTGAAAAATACGATGATGTCGTTTGCTACGTTGACTAGTCCTAAAGTTAAAATAGTTAATCAGTTGCGCATCTATGGAACCATTAATAATTTTGTGAAGAATCAGTAAGTCAGAAGTGAACCGTCTTTCTTTTAAGCTTATCATTTTATAGTGCCTTAACCTATCATTGTACTCAGGTATAGCTTTTCGGATCCCATTCTTCATACATAGATACCTAACAAAACGGGCCTGAACAGATTCAACATTATTAGTATAGCATGAGTAATAGGGAGACCAAATAGTGGAACAATACTCCAAGGAACTCCTCACCAGTGCGTTATAGAGTAAAATAATGCTACCATAATTGCGGAAAGGTTTTGACATGCGGATTATAAAACCAAGCATTCTTTTAGCCTTAGCAACTATGGTATCAATATGATCACGGAAGGACAAGGATGTATCAAAGAGTACACCTAGATCACGGATGACTGATACTCTACTCAATACTGATTCATCTATATAATAATCAAATTTAATGTAGTTCAATTTATTCGTGAAAGTAATAGTCTGGCATTTTTTAACATTGAGCGTCATTCTGTTGTTGAGACACCATTGTTGAAGGATATCAAGATCTCTTTGAAGTCTCATGCAATCACTCAGGTCTGATATCCCACAGTAAATTTTCAAATCATCAGCGTAGGCTAAACAATTGCAATTTATTAAATCCAAAAGATCGTTCAGAAATACCAAAAAAAGCAAAGGGCCCAACTTAGAGCCCTGCGGAACACCAGAGCCAGGAGAAAAAGGTACAGATTCATATCCCGCCAAGGCAACTATCTGAGAACGATTAATTAAATAACTCTCGAACCACCGCAACAGAGAGCCATGAATGCCAGCGCAATTCAATTTCATAGAAAGAATTAAGTGATCAACACGATCAAAGGCTTTTGCAAAATCTGTGTACACAGCATCAACCTGACCCCTAGCCTCAAAGGTGTTACCAATGAAAGTAGTGTAAATAAGTAAGTTAGACATAGTAGAACGGTTAGACACAAAACCATGTTGCTTCGAACTAATTATATGACGGAGGTGAGAATAAACTTCATTATAAATAAGACCCTCAAAGATCTTAGCAAATTGTGAAATAATGCAAATTGGCCTATAGTTAGTTACGTCATTCATATTACCAGATTTATGTACGGGGATAACGTGACAGATTTTCCATAAATCGGGAAATGTACCTTCGTTAAGAGACTTATTGTATATTATCTGCAGTGGTACAATAAGAGCATCCATGCAGAGACGAATAAAAATAGGAGGAAGTCCATCTGGTCCAGCTCCTTTATTAAGATCTAACTTTTTGATGCTATCTCTAACGTCATTTTCAGCAATGCCAATGGAATACATACTGTAATTGGACGAAGAGAAGCCTGGAGACAAGTTACTAGGCTGTTGACTAACACCGTACACAGATGCAAAATATTCACCAAATAATAATAATAATTATAATAAGTATTACTAGTTTTCGACAGCAGCTACGCCCGCGTAGAAGTCAGAAATTATACCACGCGGGCTTACTACCGGGATGAAAAATATTCTGTATGTTAATCCAGGTTATAAACTATCTGTGTGCCAAATTTCATCCAAATCCGTTCAGCCGTTTTTGCGTGATTGAGTAACAAACATCTAAAAATACTAACTTTCACATTTATAATTTTAGTAGGAATAGTAGGATAGTAGGATTATTTTTGATATAAGCTGCCATTTGATAGATCAAGGATGCAAAGCGAAAGCGTATGTGAACCAGCCACTTAAAGAGCCTAGATTTGAAAATGAAGTGATCATGTAGGTGCTCATTACCTTAGTGGTTAACACATATAAATTGTACTCTGTGGTTAACACTACCTATTGTATTCGCACATTCTTGGTGGAAATCAAGTCTGTTTTTTCAAACAGAGACGAGAAAAATTAAATAGATCATGATAGTAACTTGCAACTGGATGGGAATCAAACTAACGACGGAGGGCCGACCCGACGCGTCGTTCGCTGATCCGTTGGAATTTTTATCCAAGTATAGCAGAATACAACTGCATGCTTGAAATGCAGCACACGTTTTAGGATAGGATAGCAGTAGTTTGTTGTTATCGTAGTAGTATAGGTAAAACTGCTTAGGTTTATGTTGCGAACGCGACACCGTACTAGCTTGCACAAGTTTGCGGTACTAGGTAGGTACCTATTAGCAATTCCAATACCGGATCTTCGCGGAAGGTTGTTAGGAACAGCCAGAGACTAAACAATTACTTACGTACCATACTCCAACTAAACTTAACCCCGGATTGGACATGACGTCATACCAAATGTAGACTTTGAATGGAGGAAGCTCTTCGAAGTGTTTTACACTACCGAGTAACAAAGTATTTTTTTTTGTTCCATAAATAGTTATTTTGGAGTTATAGACTATGTGGGCGTGATTAGAGGCTGAATCAGCAGTTAAATATTGCCCAGTCATGGTAATATTACATTATCCTGTACAACGAACGAAAAGTAGATACGTACATATAATTGTTAAGTTCGGAAGTGTGATCAAAGGTGGATTGCTAACGTTTGAGCACATGCAATATTTACTGTAAATAAAAAAAACTACAATCATGGCGACTGTGATTGCTCAATTCCCACTATTTCTCCACCAATGTGCCGAATGACTCTCAAAACGGTGAATGAAAACGTGAGGAAACCGGCATGCCCTAGAATCAGAAAATTGAAGACATGTGACATCTACCAACCCGCAATGGGCCCGCGTGGTGGATTACGGCCCACTCTTCACATATGGGAAGCCTGAGTCCCAGGAGTGGGGACATTATAGGCAGATAATGAATGTGTGCTGATTACTACTGAATGGAAAAATGAACACCAAATGCTAGGAACATTAAGAAGACAATCCAATTTATTATTATATATAATAATCTATATACTTAAATAATCCGTTTCTTTTTTTATGCAGGGTTCGTGAAGCGGGTTATAAACTGACATGACAGAGCGAAAACTCTCAAACATCATCGATGAGGTCGATGCATAATTTATAAGAATCAAGTCTTAGACAGATTTACCCACGCTGTATAACAGGAATCTGCAAGTCTGTAATATTGTATAAAGAATACAATGTTAAAGTTCGTATTTAAAAGATCTATATACCAATCACACTTTGATGTAACCGGACATCACGTTTAAGTTTTGCAAGTCAGACAAAAAGTATCCGTCATAATGACTACGCGACGTTGAGCGATGAGGCAACTCTTGCGCACCGGTGATGACACCAACAGTCTTAACTTTAATTACATGCGCTTTGCAGGCATTTGTGTTTTGGATCAGGATTAAAGGTTTTAAGATGCGGATTTAAATATGTATCTGTCATGCCTTAATTAATTTTCTTTTGAATGGAGTATAATGTACATCATAAAGGGTAAGTCCTCATGTTTATTAGCTCGTTTTACTTGTCGTCATTTATTAATCTGTAGTGAATTTGTGTGTACGCGATTTGAACGAAAATGGAGATCAGTTTTCCATTGTTAAAGAGAAAGACAGGAAAATTCTGACGGAACTCACGGGAAATTATCACATCCAGAATATAGGAATTTTCAGGAAAATCTACCACATAGTGTAGGCAGCCGAATACCTTCCTGGTTTGTAATGCTTAATGACGACTCAGTAGTGTTTTTGTAGACACGGGTCATGGTCAATACCTTGACCGGTTAAGAACTAGTACATAGATCAACTTTGAAGAAAATATGGCACTAATGCAGCCAACTGCGAATTCTCCATGCACAACTAACTATTGCTAAATACTTTAATGATTTAAAAGCAATAAAGTCATAAAAGATTACACTAGAAAATGGAAACTTAAACAGAAACACCTATTAAATGAATGCAGTTAATTCTAAAACTCCACTTAACCATAACAGTTACTCAAATGACTGTGTGGTAACTACAGTAATGGTAGTCAAGTGACTTGCAACTGCACCGCGTTGTGACGAAACTACGCAAATTCCTGCGTCTACGCATAATCATACTCATAGTCTCATACTCAGGAGAGAGTGCTCTACGCCTGTTGTGGTAGAAAGTGAAAATATAATATACATTAGGTACACTTATACTTTTCCACACTTATTTTGTCTGGAAAATTGTGGGCGCATAACTTGGTTATTTTCTAAAGTATACTGGAGCTGATGTGTGGTTATACTTTGGTTAAAATAATGATACGTTTATATTGACTACATTGACTATTGAACCACGAGAGTTGTGTGTCAGGGTTCTCATGCTGTCAGATTTATCTCATGAGAAATAAAATCTCTGAATAATCTAATTTAAAACTAAGCCGTCGCTGATTTGCTTTTGTAAGGCTAAATTAGAGGCTATTTACATCACATTACGACCCTTTGGACATGCAAAACGAAATATATATAATGTGGCTTTTATTTTAGTACCTATATGAATATTGGGGTATCTTACGTTTATACGCTATGTGACTTACAGAATCTAGGATCTCTCCCCGTCTGGAATTAACGGTTAACAAACCCTGTGTGATGTGAATGTGACGACCTATCAATATTCAAATTGTTGGCTATTTAAAATGATATTAGATCGAAACACTACGTATTAAAGGTAATTAAATTACACATAACATAGGGATTTCAAAACATAGTTTCTCTGTTGCCAAATCGAGGCAAATGTGAATGAACGTATAAAATATTTTGCACAATTATTTATTTACTTTGTAATGTGCTTTTAGAACATAAATCTGGATATTATAGCCGATATCTGACGCAATGGCCGTCGGTCTGTCTACCTGACTGAGATAATTCGAGGTTGAATTAAGACATTGTATTGTAGAATGTTTCTATACTGTAATTACAGACTGGTATAATACCAGTCGGTTGCCTACGTTAAGTTATGAGTTCCTGGTACCTACCTTGACCAAAAGTTCTATGAATAGAGCTACGCATTCGATAATAATATCCTGTCATTAAGCGGAAGTACCTACTTCTAGTACCTAGCTAACTAGGACACGTCCTATTTAATGAGTGTACGCGTAGTATTTTTTTATGTTTGGGTAATTCAATATAAATAAGTACCGCTAGCAAAACCAGGCTTTAATTTTCCCACCGCTGGGACACATGCCTCCTCGTTATGTGAGACGGAGCGGGACATAATTCACCATGCGGGTCCAATGCGGTTTGGTTTGGTGGATGTTACATACATGTCTTCGAAATTTCGGTTCTAAGACATATCTACCGGTTTTTCCTTACGATGTTTTCCTTCACCATTTTGAGAGCAGAGGTAAAGTGTCTGCTTGGGTTCGAACTCACGACTTACAAGTCATAAGTCCCGGCCGTTGCCACTGGGTCACCACTGCTCTAATAGCGAAATGACCATACCCATTTGGCATTGCCGGGAACAGAGTGCCAACATCGATTCGCTAAAATGCCACTCCGTCAGGCATGGTCCAATAGCATTCCTAGACAAATGATGCAAGTATTTCAATGTCATGAATATGAAAAGAAATTCGTTTTAAATTCGTGGGGCCGAAAGGTTCTGGACTGGCGACTTCGGACCGAAAGACTGATGATCTTGTGAAGACCGAAGGCATCCGCTGGATGCGGGAAGCACAGAACCGGTCGAAGTGGCGGAGCTTCGGGAGGCCTATGCCCATCAGTGAAAGTCTATAGGCTGAAATGACGATGATGAATCAGAAATTCTATTGTTCAATCTAAAACAGTGACGTACCAATACACTACAATATCCGTATGAAAAATTAAAATTCCGCACGATCAATAAAAATACCTTAGGTAGGTACTATAAAAGCAATAACCTTGCGATAAGAACAAAGTGTAACACATAGGTAAATTTGATGACTAAACTACCTACCTACATGACTTGACGCTATACTGCTGTACTGGTAGTAATGGATATAGATATTCATATTATTCAGCAATACAGCATCGCTCCAAGCATCAAGGATAAAAGGAAATCTTTCAGCGGTTTTCGACAAAAATTCAAGAATCTTATGTTCAAATTACTGTCGATTAAATATGTGCAATAGATTAGACTTCTAAGTAATTTGAAAAAAAAAACAAAACGCGAAAATAAAATGGTTCCTATAGTACTTTTAGAGTAGGTAGGCATATTATTAGGTACCAAACATAGTACTTACCAACAACAGATTATTATTTATTCATTTAAATGTTCATAGACGCTGAATTTCAGTTCATGATTGAAATACGCATACTTACTTTAATTATTTAAAATGACTCGTCATTGAGGTCATTGTGCTCGTGTGATGGCCCAAATGAATACTTTAGTACCTACCTAGTCCTCTAAAATTACCTTCGATCGATGGATTACGCACAATTAGTAAAAATTTGTGAAACATAGGTAGGTACAAGTAGGTAACATAGACTAAAAAATCAAACATTACACGAACAATTTATCCGCATCGCTGTCGACTGGTGTTCAGTCGTTATGGATATTCCCAAGAGACTGCCAGCATTACCATGTTGTATCTTAGCCTCTGGCTAAGGTAAAAACCAGCCCTTGGGTCACGGGAAGTGTCAACCAGCCGTTTCGAGATTTCCATAAATTAATTAACGTTGATCACTTCATTATTAATTTTATTTTAACGTAAGTACAATGTCAATGTCTCCCATATAGCATCACTGTTGTTTAAGGTATCTACTTCAAATAACACGAATTGCTAGTCAATGACATCATAATAAATTTCGCCACTCACACAAACATACTCGTATAATGGCCTTAAAATCCATAGTTTATACGAGGCCAAGGAATTGTCTCGGTCTGATTAATTGCTTACCTAATGTGACGATGAAGATTCCCAGTTCGGAACTTAATATTTCACTTTGTTTTGAAAGATTCACGTTTTAGACAACACCAGAACAAAACTACTCACATTGGGGCATTGTGGCTAAGTTATAATCATAACAGCCGTATCCGTAGATGGCTGACCATCTTCACATAGGTACCCAAGACCCTCCGTGCCTCAGAAAGCACGTGGTCCGCCGGCTGACATTTGTGGATCTTTGACAGTCGTTACGGGTCGTCAGAAGCCCGAAAGTCTGACCACCAGTCTTAGCAAGAGGTATCGTATTCTGCCGTCCTTTAATTAAAAAGGCGTTTACCCTCACTTGGTTATTATTTATTTTTATAGAATCTAAGAGAGTTCAAAATTCTCTATCTTTGTGTCTAACAAACATTTTTACAATACAAATAGTTCCCAAGATATGAAAAGTTTGTAGGCCGTTAAGTAACATAATTTTGGATGATTCAATCACTTGAAAGCGTCTAACCCACACTTCTTAGCTAAATGTACTTTAAAATACTTTAACTGCCAGATGAAATGATTATTATCTAGTATTTATTCTGTATTTTCATTCCTCAAGTACCTGGTACTTATTGACTGGCCAGCACTGTCCTCCCATACCTATTATCACTGTAATTTGGAAACATTGTAAAAGCCAATTATTTTTAAAAGAGTAACCGCGTGGAGTTTCTTGCCGGCTCTTCTCCATAGGAAGCGACAAATTGGAACCGTGCACCTAGCTTCTGACGTTTATAAGTGCCCATGCAGGTTTATGTGAAATAAAATATTTTGATTTTGATTTTTTTGATTTTATCAATTGATGTGTCCTACAATCAGTAACTTTTGCCATTTTCTCGGAAACATCTTTTAGGGCTTGACGCCTTTCGATTCTAGTTAAAGGACAGCATTATTACCCAATAGCTGTGCTGAGAAGATTTGCAAATAGGCAGTCGCTCCATGTAAAAGTACTGGTACTTATTCAGCTGATCAACCTAAACTGGAAGCCGACCCCAGCATAGATAGGAAAAGGCTGGACAGCAAATGATGAGGTATAAATACGATACAATACTAAAAGTACAATGTTCAATGCATATGTAATTCTTATTTGTACGTACCTATGTAGTGCTTTGTGTCACCTTATCAGGTAGATGGTTCTAGGGTGTATGCGTCAGTCAGCTGGCTTCCATGCAACGTTTACCTACGTTAATGGCCATTACCCCATTTGAGTACGTTTACTTTTGACTTCGTCACCATACACGTACCACCAACGCATTTACCTTGTTGGTTTACGATTTTTATTCATTTGTAAAACGCCTATAATTAACAGTTTATTTTAATTGCCTTTAAGTATTGGCATTACATGTCCACGATAATTGCTTTACGAAGAAAGTATATAGTTTTATATCAAATTAAAATACTTACGTAGTAAATGTTTAGTTTACGAAACTTCAATGTTATGGTGTTTTAAAACATCGATGTTACTGTATATCGTTGCGTTGTTTGTTATGAGCAGTGATCACAAGCTCATACTAAAGGTTTATTATGTTTATAATACATTCATGGTTTTTTTTTCTTTTTTGTTAATTGTTATTTCTTTTGGTTTGTGATAAAATTTTAGCATTGTTTTCATTATCGATATTGTCTGCAATTTGATACAGATAGGTACTGATACCTTTATGTTTAAAAATACAACAAGGCTGAGCAAATGCATCTTAGGAACCTACTCAGTAGTTCAGATATAAACCTGGATGTAGACGTTCAAAGTTTTCAAACAAATTCATTCAATTATGGTCCAATGGTTTAGTCAGTATGACAGTACTAATAGCTATTCAAAGTTTGACAAAACCTATAGGGGGCCTACACCAAAATTTCATCATCATCATTTCAGCCAGAAGACGTCCACTGCTGGACATAGGCGTCCCCCAATTTGGGGGGGATTTGCCATAATCGCCACGCTTGGCAGACGGGTTGGCGATCGCAGTATGGTGGTAAAGTGCATAGAGAACGCTGCTGCCCATTCTCTAGTAGACACCAGCACCCTAATTGCGTAACATACGATTAATCATAATCTGTTTCATTTTGACAGTTCAACAATATTCATTGCGTTATTAACGTTGTTGAGCAGACACATTTTTCGAACATATGAAGCAATGGTTTAGCACTCTGTATCAAAACGAAACAGATTATGATTAATCGTGAGTTACGCAATTAGGGTGCAGTATTTAGTTTGTAAAAAAAATTACACTTATAATTTCAATGGATAGTTTCACAGTACTCCTGTGCACTAGTATGGTTAGTGTTTATATTTATTATTTTATTGTGAGAGTGATCTCCTGACAATACCTAGGTACTCTTTACACACACAGTTCATAATATAGGTATAACACATGTAGGTATAGCTGACTAATAGAACATGTTATGTAATGTTAATGTTATCACTGCAGCTATCGAGATAAAGTCTCGGACGTAGAAACTAAACAAACCATCACTATAGTCATACAGTGCATTACCTATGTGCTATTTTTTTTAAATGTTATATAAAAGAAACACGTAGCATTATGTCTGGTTCCTACTTAGAACATAGATATTCATAATATTATAGTGATATCAATGGGTATGCAAAACACAAACAATGATTACTATAGATTGTGGCTGTTTCTCTAATTTATCCAATCAAATAAATAAAAAGCTGTTATTTGGACATTACAAACAGACACTTCCGGTTTGTAATGTCAAAATAAAAACTTTTTTTACTAAATGCATATGAAAATAAAAAGAAATATTTAACAGATTTTTTTTTAATGTCTGGTTTCTGTTTGTTCCGGTTTAGACGGAACTTTCACTGACAAATGGCTGATTTACGGTAGCAAATTCCCGAGGGATCATTTCCGACATCCACTAGGGCAAAGCCGTGAGCAAGTAGCTAGTTTTGAATAAACTAGGTAGGTACTATAGGGATCGAGGGGATCTAACTATAAATGAAATATTTAATAGTATTTAACACATGACTCCACGTATATTATCAGAGAAGTTTCTCTATTATAATATGGCCGCGCCTAATACAATCAATTATATTTTCTTCAGGATAAACCCTATCCTAATCTCTCTGAAGGATCGAATCTAGGAACCATACTCTTGATAGTTCAAATGTGGCAGTCATTTCATTACCGGCCTGTATTAACATAAAGGTTGCATTCTATAAGCAACAAACCTTTACAGTACACATATACCTTACTTAAATAATTGGAACATTATGCCAACGGGAAATCCGGACAAAGGTAGGTACACTGACTGCATACGTATATCTAGATTTCTCATCATTGGCATGACTCAAACTTTTCAACTTTCGTTTTCTCCTCATATTTATTTTTATCTGAATACGTCATCATCTGCCAAGCCTTTTCCCAAATATGTTGGAGTTGGCTTCCAGTCTAATCGGATGCAGCTGAATACCAGTATTTTACATGAAGCGACTGCCTATCTGACCTCCACAACCCAGTTAGTGGGTAATACGATACCCCTCGGAAAGACTGGTTGTCACTTTCGGGCTTCTGACTACCCGTAACGACTGCCAAAGATCTATAAATGACAGCCGGGACCAATGGCTGAACGTGCTTTCCGATGGTCACCCATTCACGGACCAACCGCGGCAAGCGTAGCTTAACCTGATCGATCGATCCGTGCGGCTAATATTACTTAGCCATAAGCCCTTTATATCTGAATACGTAATCTAGCAAATACCTATGGTCCATGATGTTATTTTAATATATTATTACCTTATGTACACCAAACTTATATGTAAATAAGTTTATGTAATAATATAGGTACACACCTACAGAATACTATACTTATTATGTTAATAACAAACAAACAAAAACAACTTCACCTATACCGGAAAAGTTTTTATACAGTGCGGAAACTTTAACCATGAATTCAGCATATCATTCTAGACCCCTAGCGCAGAAATTTCTCGTCGGTTTTACACAAAAAAATCAGCTGTTTCATAGAAAAGTGCAATACCTACGCGGTCAAAATGTATGAAACAGCTGTTTTTTTTGTACAACCGACGAAACATTTCTGCTCTAGGGGGTCTAGAATGATATGCTGAATTCATGGTTACAGTTTGCGCACTGGATAAAAACTTTTCCTGATAAATGTAACGTACATATAAAAGTAATTAAAATGAACGGCATCTCGATAACATAAAAGAGTACTTACTTACCTATTAGTTAACCAAGTACTTAGGTAACTTTTCCTAACTTTAATCTGTAAAACCTGATAGATGGATAACTGTGGCTGGTAAAGTTAAATGCACGTAGTATGCTGTTGGTGTGTACACAAAACTTCACAAAAGTAATTTACAATTCCCTAACGAACAAAAACTGTCAAACTACCGACTAATTTTGATATTTCTAATAAATAAAAAATATACCTAGTCAATTCAAACCAAATTTAACTTACTGCCACCGCCGTTTTTCGTTCAACTTGACAGATGCTGAGTTTCCCATGTTCTTTTTCCAATAAAACAATAGTTTTACACTGAATACTGCCTGACCGGTGTTTTAGTAAACAAATGATACGTCCACGAACGCGTCTAACCCACGCAACTACCAGCAACACTTTGTTTTATCCAACGTCAACTTAGAGAGCGGTGGCCATGACTTTCCCTCGCTAACTATAACTAAAAACACAGCAGCGTAGTTTCCTTTAATTATTAGAGGAAATCTACGACTCCTAAAAGAAAATCGGGATGGTGGAAAAGTGCTCCCGCTCAATTTAGTTCCGTCTACTCGTTAATAGATGGCGCTAATAGCTAAGGGTTGGCCCTAGGGTTGGCCGAGCCTAAGATATTACCACATACCTACAGCTTAGTTGCCATTGCAATTTGCGATAATCTATTGATTACGGATATACCCACCATCAGTTAAACTAACAACGTTACGTAATTATATAAACATTTAAAGTTAATATGAGACGTGTGTGTTACGACGTAGTTATCCGTTTATATTGTGCATTTATTACTGTGAATTGCATTTCTTTTACTAAAATATAGGTAGGTAAATACATGAAAAGTCTGTGTGAGACTTTTCATGTATTTACCTACCTATATGACACACATTACTCTTAGAGGTCGCAAGCTCGACTGTTATGCGTTTTTTTTTTTGCAAATTAAACTTACAACGTTACGTCTTATATATAAAATTCTCGTGTCACAATGTTCGTTCCCGTACTCCTCCGAAACGGCTGAACCGATTTTGATAAAATTTCGTGTGCTTATCTGGTAGGTCTGAGAATCGGCCAACATCTATTTTTCATACCCCTAAATGTTAAGGGTGGACCACCCCAATTTTTTTTTTATAATGCTAACTCAATATTCATAGTTAAGACAGGACAACGTCTGTTGGGTCAGCTAGTAATTATATAAATATTTTAAGTTAATATGAGACGTGTGTGTTACGTAGTTATCCGTTTATATTATGCATTTATTACTGTGAATTGCATTTCTTTTATTAAAATAAAGGTAGGTAAATACGTGAAAAGTCTCACACATGACACACATTACTCTTAGAGGTCGCAAACTCGACTGTTATGCGTTTTTTTTTTGAGATTGGGTAATCATCAAATAACTTCTCCTGCTCTGGATGGAGCAGGAGGGCGTGTCTGACTTCTATTGACTAAAACCCACCCATGTTCCCTCAGTTGCCTGTGTGTCAGGGGCGACGGTATCTCTTTCGAACGACCCGCACCCCTGGCAGGCATCGGCCCCTGCGGACCTCACCAGTTGGTGCTGACATCTCTTTGAGGCGCGCGTGGAACACAACGCGCTGTTGACCCGGGCTTGGTCCTTACCGAACAGCGAGCTACCCATTAGTCGCCATCCGCAAGCCCGCGCCTATATATGGTGGCCGGGAATCAGCCTGGGATTCCCGACGCCCAGGGCGTCTCCTGCGGTGACTAGGGCCTTGAGGACGCATATACTGCCTCTCCCTCATTTACACCGCCTCCCTCTTCGCGAGCATTACTGCTTCGCAGAAGGAGGTGACGGCTACCCATATAGTCTCGCTCCATACCATGGCCTGGACCAGGGGGGCTACTCTCTAACTCTGTGAACGAGAATACGGGCCTGTCCGTCAAAGAATCAAGCAAACATGACTATGCCCAAGTAGATCTTTGTGACCCAACAAAATAAAGAAAAGTGTCATTATAGTCATCCTCATATTCAGAGCATTTATCTATTAAACCTACTTTGCGGCTTAATAATGATGATGTTAATATTGTTATATAAATAGATGATGCTCACTATAAGTATATAGTGCGTATTTTTTGTGATGATTAAAAAAATATGAGTACTGTAAATAGGTTTACTGTTTATAGTTCCTGTGGTTTTAGAACGACATCAAAAATGCTTTCAAAACGAATCAGCTTGACACTAATTATGACGTCGATTGATTGACAGCTAACTGACATTTATTTTCTACTTTCTAGGTTATGTTGTGTGTGATACGTAAACAAAACTAGTTTTCTTTCAATTAAATTCAACAAAGTTAATCATTTTAAGGCAACACAATGAAAAAAGAAGGTATGGAACATATGTCCAAAGTAGAATTTACTGTATCACCGATAAACAAATTTTCATAATATTTTGTCTATTTTACATTTACAGAAGTGCAAGAAATATTTCTAAAGATTTTGAGAGAAGAGGAAGATGTATCAGCAGGAGTGGCTGCTATTAGAACCCTTTTATCTGTAATAGAAAACTACAAAGGTTTGTACTATGCATTACTTTTTAAAGCTACTCTTGCATCAGCCATAGGGACAGTTTTATTCAAAAAGCTGTAACTCCTTGTAAATGTAATGAAAAATTCCACATATTTTCGTTAACACCATTGCTTTTCGCTGCAGTTCCGCAAGCATCTGCAAATATGCTTTAAGAATGTCGACAAGGGAGTAAAATAAATTGATAGACGTGCATTGGGCAAACAATTGAACACTATAAAAAGTTTCAAGGTCGACTGAGAGCAATGTTACAACCGCTGCTAATTAACAACATGAAAATCGGCATTACCCTTCTATACTCTGTGCATTTACACTTTTTCTTTTATTCTAGTTGCACCCTATAACTAACTAACAGAGCATGCCTATGCATGACATCTTTGAATGTCCCATGATTTAGGTATGTTTTAATATTTATCTTACCAGTGGCAACAGTGAGAGAGCTGGATCTAAACCTGCAGTTAGCTGTAGATGCTATGAAGCACAGTGACCAGCCCGTCACCGCCATCTCCTCAGGATGTGAACTATTCATGAGGTTCATCACATTCGCTAAGCTTGATGTTAAGGTAATTGAAGTGAAAAGGGTATTTTTTGTTTTAAAACGTGCAAATAAAATTGTAGTACCTAGGTGTACCGTGGGCTGCATCAATTGGGTACCCCAGTTGTATTAAAATTTTAATACAAATGGGGTACCCAATTGATGCAGCCCACCGTACATTTCAAAGAATCCAACGCAACTACACTCTGAGATTAAGTATAGATACTCAGTTAGGTTAGTTAAAAGAGCAGTGGTGGCTCAGTGATCACTGCCGCAACTTTCAAGTTATAGGTTGTAGGTTCGAACTTAGACAGGTGTTTTTGTGTAAATTATTTAATCACCATTGCTCGCAAAACTATGAAGATGTCCTAGAAGCAGACATGTCACATGATTGTCAGCAACACCAAGGCATTGCTGGCCTTTCTCGAGGAGCTGGGGTGGATCGAATAACAGATTTTCCCACCCGTACGCAACATACGCGCTTAGACGTGGAGTTGTGGACAACAGCCCGTTCTACCTATTACCTAAACGTGTGACATCTACCAACCTGCACTGGGCCCGTGTGGTGGATTACGGCCCGTTCTCTCTGACCTGAGATCTGTGCCCCAGTTGTAGGAATATTATAGTTTGATTATGCTATGTTATGCTACTCAGTTTCTCTGCCTAACAATCTGTGTCTTTTAATGCTCCATTTATGTCTGAGTCAGTATTTTAATTAACACATTGTATTTGCATATGTCTTTGGGTTGATTTTTAAATAGCCAGTTACCTTTTTTCTCGAGAATAAATTTGACAGTTTGGCATTTTTTTTAATACAAAAGCTGTCAAACCAACATATTTATGCCTCAGATAAAGTTATCTGACTATTGAGCTTCCCTTAGTATTATTACTAATTCATCATTTCAACCGAAAGACGTCGACAACTGGACATAGGGCTTCCTCAAAATTGGGGGTTTGCCATAATCGCCATGCTTGACAGGCGGGTTGGCGATCGCAGTATAGTGGTAAAATACATAGAGAACGCTGCTGCCCATTCTCTGGTGACACCCACGGGATGGTGCTATTCTTTACATCCGGCACCATACGGAACAAAATACCTAATTAAATGGTCTCAATGGGACTTATACTTATTCCATCTCCTTGGTAATAACCTTTTATTAATGAGTAACCTTTTCATTCCAGTCTTTTGAAGAGTGTGAGCAAATCATGCTCCAAAGAGGTCACATATTCCTAAACACTTTATTAGAAGCAAGAGGGAAGGTTGCCAAACAAGCTATGATGCCTATAACTGACGGATGTGTAAGTATCAATATTTGTGAAGTTGTGTGTCACAAAATAATAAAAAATCAACATTTTATAACTATTAAAAATACAAATAAATAAAAGTACAAATAGCAAATAGTATTAATGAATTACAATCCTACTATAATATTATAAATGTGTTAGTTTGTATGTTTGTTTTTTATTTCGATGAAATTTGGCACACAGATAGATTATAACCTGGATTAACACATAGGATAATTTTTATCCCAGTATTACGTTCCCGTTGGATAATTTTCGAACTCCACGTGGGCGAAGCCGCTGACAAAAGCTAGTGTCTAATATTTTTACTACACTTTTCATCTCTTTGATGCTTATTTTATTTTTCCTTTTTAGAGAATTTTAACCCACTCCAGGTCGAGGGTCGTACTGCAAGCTATGTTGGAAGCAGCAAAAGCCAACAAAAGATTCAAAGTCTATGTCACAATGTCTTGTCCAGACAATAGCGGGTAAGAGGTTTCTGCATTATTGAAAATGTTGTTCTTTTTTCTATTATTATACCCCATGTTTACTAACTAGTTCCTAATTCTACAAAAATCATCTTGTGCTACGTTATCTTTTTGCTTTGAGTACAAATTAAAGACAGGTAGTCTTTAATTTGTACTCAAAGCAAAAAGATAGCGTTGTTGGGCCTCACTACATTTAAAATTGTCTAAGAGGCCTCTGCGAATTGGCTTCGGCCCACGAACCCCTTCCGAAAGACCGGGACCCATGGTTCCGAGATAAATAAAAATACATTTATTAAAAGAAAAATATCTGCCTATTATTGATCCACTGCAGTGCAGAAAATATTGTTTCTGAAACAATTTTTTTTTTCCAGTGTACTGATGCATAAGCAGCTAGAAGAGGCTGGTATCGACGCGACCCTCATCCTAGACGCGGCTATCGGCTACATCATGGAGCAAGTGGACGTCGTCATGATTGGCGCTGAAGGAGTCACCGAGAGCGGCGGGATTATTAATAAAGTAAGTCTCATAACCATGAAGCTAAAGAACAAAGTTAAAGCGCTGTTGAATTTTTAACTTCTGGCGCTGGGCTGAGCGTTCAAAATCCTACAGGGCCCGTTAATTTAGGCATTCATTAGCGCTTTGCTTGCATTAGAAAAAAAATAACATTAGCGCTTTGCTAGCGATTTCGACCATGTGAATTTCGGATTTGCCCATACAAACTTAAACATCCCATTTCACACCTTGAGGTATTTTGGTCTCAGACTTCAATGTTCAAGTCCCTACTGGAGGCGCCCGTTCACGAACATGACGTATGGATCAGCACCATTCATCTCAACCATTTTGAAGGGAACTTAATGAGCCAACATACGCTACCACCAGCGAGACATTTGAGTGAGCATGACATACTCTCAGCTGCCAGGGCACATTCAAGTCAATGAAAGACGTACCCTGTAAATGTTAGCTTTATAGTAGGAACAATGTGCTCACACGTAAGCCATTCTTACAGCGTGTAAGGGAAAAAATACTGCTCCTGAAAAATACTGGTTGGTATATTTGTGTTGGGAGCACACAGCTAATGGTTTTCAACTGGAATTTGTTTTCAAGTATCACTTAGCACTTTAAAATTGCAGAATCATCTTACTCTTTTTTTTACAGGTTGGAACTTACGCATTATGTGTGGCAGCTCTAGAACTTAAAAAGCCAGTGTTGGTACTGACAGAAAGCTTTAAATTCTCTAGAATATACCCCTTGAACCAGCGAGACCTATCAGACGAGTTCAAATACTTATCAAGCGTTATTAAATCTAGCAAGGATCTGACGAAAGAACATCCTCTAGTAGATTATACGCCGCCCGTATACATAACGTTGTTATTTACCGATCTAGGAATATTGACACCGTCGGCAGTTAGTGACGAACTTATTAAGTTGTATTTGTAAATACATATTTTATTTAAACGAAGGTAGTTGACTTTTTTTTGCACCTGTGAACGTTGCTTTTGTAATTGTGCATAGGTGAATCGATATTCCATTTGTTCCATACTCCATGGAGATGTCCAATCCATGTCTGGCACACACGCTAATATTAGCTTGTATTAGAAGTACGGAATATTTTTACATCGTTAGTTAACTATGGCTCTAGAACTTGAGGCCGCAGAAACCGCAGAAAATAATGATACACACAGTCAGCAAATACATACACAAACATATACCGCATTCTGTTTACGTTCTGCTGATGTTTAAAGCCAATTCTCTCAGGCTTCTGTTACCATTTCTTATTCTGAAGTCCATCTTCACCGACAAGAACAATGTCATCGCCAAACAACATTCAATAGGGTGCCTCTTCCTGTGTCTAACGTCAGAGCGTCCATTATCAACAGGCAGAGGTCTTGAAGCCGACCATTAATGCAAGGGTACAGCCACACTGAACTTATCAATGACTCCAGCAGCTGTAGGTACTTTAATCGGACGTAGGTGATAGATTGACTACATGACACTAATTAAAAGGCACACATCTATTTCAAGGCCGTACAAGATCGTACGTTTTCTCCAGATCACCATGAAGACAATGTGCAAGTTCTTGTGTGCTTTTCTGTAGTTCTCACTAAAGTGGCGTCCAATTCCTCGACAGGCCATAAATCTAAACTGGTTTAGGGTGATCACAAATCAAGAGGCGATTACGAGCTTTTCAAATTGCATATTTTCTATTCTTTGTGTTGTATCAGTCTATGTTTTTGTTACAGATTGGGACTTATTCATTAGGAGTGGCAGCTCTAGAACTTAAAAAACCGGTGTTTGTATTGACAGAAAGCTTCAAATTCTCCCGAATATACCCCTTGAACCAGCGAGATCTACCAAACGAATTCAAATACTTATCAAGCGTTATTAAATCTGGCAAGGATCTGACGAAAGAACATCCTCTAGTAGATTATACGCCGCCAGCATACATAACGATGCTTTTTACCGATCTAGGAATATTGACACCGTCGGCAGTTAGTGACGAACTTATTAAGCTGTATTTGTAAATGTGTTGTGGTAAAATAAAATTTATTTATACGAAATAAATTGATTTTAATCGGTTATTTTTGCTACAACGCTTAAGTTCTAATTGGCACTCCATTAGTTTTATACTCCATGGTGAAATATGATTTGATGATTCCAGGAAAAAAACTCTGAATTCAAAAATATCTGGCACTTTAATATTGTACGAAATATATTTACATAGTTTTAATAAAATGTTCAAAATAAAATTCTAGACTGCCTATACATTTATATCTCACTTTGTGTTAAAACATCAATTAATCAGAACATGCACTTACACTAGGCAAGGAATAAACATATTACTTAAAATATCTAATTATTACACTATTCTGTGGAAGCATTAAACATATCACAAACATGTCCTTTATTGCCAGAATTATTATATATAATATTATAATTAGTATATTTAATAATAAACGACTTATGATAAAATATTCGAAAGGCATTATGGAAGCACATTTAAAACCGTAAGGGATCTTACAGTCCTTATATTTATTTCTTTGAAATCAATTTGAAATACTCAACAATAACATAAAACTTCGATTTAGGTAAATATTTCTAAAACAATTAACACGTTGTTCTATTATACATTTGTTAAATATTACTGAAATCATAATAGGTATTTATTTGTTACCACTCGAATTAAAATGTGGTTATGAAGACAGCAACGATTACGTTCCTAAATAGTTGCCAAGTACGGTTGATAGTAGTTCTTAAGAGAACCCTAATGTATGCCTGTTCCGAAGGTATTATTACAAAACTTACGGCATCTAAAAACCTTACATTTGATGCTATACAAATCCAAGTTAATTTTAAATACACAAACTACATTATTCTTAAAATTGTACTTGAAATAAAACACGTAGATATTCAGTCAGTACTGATATTATATTGTACTTACTACTTAGACACTACTATTTCCTTCTATTGCTAAAGTACCATTCTTAAGAGATCAACGCTTCAACACTACTTATAAAGTCACTTACTAGTGCTTTCATAAGTAAACCAGAAGAAACAACAGGGGATCAAAAGTTTTATGTAAAGTGTACAGCAAATAAATGTATTAATTCAGACATTAATTAGGTAAACCTAGGCAGGCCTTGGTCATATAAGCTACCTTATCCAATCTGGTTAAACTAGCCAGATGTAAAGTCAAGGAAATTAATTGTTAATCAAAGTGACTACTAACTTAAATTGTCCGTATAATAAAATCCCAACTGTCATTGTCTGGCAGTTGTGTTAAATTACACGGCAAATTGACGTAGGGTTTCAATTTGTTTAACAATGGATTTCCCTGACTGCTCCTACAAAATGGCCCAGATGTGTACATTAGCGATATTCAAAAAGTCTGTTTACTTTACCTAGGTAAGGACTTATGGACAACTGCCCAATCTCCTTTATTTTCAGAGGGACAGCCATATATACATAAAGACAAAATCGTTTCTTTACATCCCCTTTGCCACTTCTGGATATCTCAACACTTCCATAATCATTACAATGTCATTACCATAACATCTTACATTACATAGAGTAGATACAATATTATTACAATTAACACAGATATTAATATATTTCTACAAATACTTAATTAATACAGTAATCAGTTGCCTATTGCATAATGGAAAATGAGTGGATACGCACTTAACATTACATCTTTACATAGGTATTTCAATGTTTTTACAAAATGATTATTATTAAAAACCCTGATTTAAATGTTAGGTCTGTGGGTAGGATACATAAACTGCAATGTAGGGTAGATGTAACTTTTCACTTCAAAATAGGTCGTTATTTTCAAAAAGTCTCTTTTTGGAAGTATTTTTTTTTCTTTATAATGTAACTCTATTTTTAACCCTTATGATTTTGATGCTTCTTCCTAAAAATAACTTGTCAGGTTCACTAATGTCCACCCCTGGAAGTTGCAAAGGTTATCTAAAATGTCGTATCAATGAGGTCGAACCGGGTTAAACCTAATCAAATTACATACAGATCTACATTACCTACCCGACTATATATCATCCTAGGGCTTACAAAACAATAAAATTATGACGACGTCACAATTCTGATACACGTAGTATTCGGATCGCAGTGTTACCTATTGTAAATGTTATCGATAAGTGTGTATATCTGGTGGAAGTGTGGTCTTTTCTCCGCCTCGTACTCCCAGCAACGCAGCATCAGGGCGTATACGTCTTCTGAACAGCCTTCTGGAGCCGGCATCCTGAAACCTGGGAAACAATAGAAAGGTCTGAGCTTTTCTGATGACATACTTTATGACGACCTTTTAGAAAAAGAATGGATGACACGTGCAGGCCGAAGACATTTGAATCGTCTACAAAACAACAGAGATTGCTATGAGGAGTAACTAATCAAAAACCGTTAAATCCATATTGTATTATTTTTTTTACAAATTTATAAAATCCTTATACTTAGCATAGTGTAATTTATAGAAACAAAAAGTTTTTTAGGCCCAATTACGAACTCGTAAGTCGGGGCGGATACCACTGTGCTATCCAACCACTGCTCTCAATGGCTGCTCTCCTAAATAATTATTATTGACCACAAAATGACAAAGCTTTTACTGGTCAACACGCTTAGCAAAAGGATTGGTTATTGCAGTTTCAGACTCCCAGCTTTGATGAAGTTGCATATTGATTATCATCATTCTAAGATAGATGTAACCCATGAGACGGGTTGCCATAAACCAATTGCTTTATCATATAGCAGATCAGTACATACCTGTATCAATTTTCTCCCGTGCGCGTGAGTTGCTCATGCCTGCATAGGGGGTGTCGCCCTTTGAGAATATCTCCCACATTAGCACGCCGTAGCTCCACACGTCGCATAACGACGTATATTTACCTGAAAATTGCATTCAACAATCATCTTCCTGTAATAGTTAATTAAGACTGGAAATTGGTTAACAACGGGTACGTAAGAATCTGCTGAAGACTACCAGATAACTGCCCAAACAGGTAGGCAGTTGGGTTGACGGTGTGCTGGAGAGACCAAATTTTCAAAGGCCTTTGAGTCTAGGTTTTATTGGTAGAAAGAAGACCAGAGATCGCAAAAGAGTCGGAGTAGAATTAGGGTAAAGTCAAACAGTTGGAGTTGACTGATTTTCACACTTCTCTCGAAACAACTTACCGAAATTAAGTGCTTCTGGCGCAGTCCACTTGATAGGAATTTGCTTCATGCCTCCTGACACGATATACTCCTCTTCCTCCCTCGACATTCCAAAATCTGATATCTTGACAATGTTGTCGTCTCCCACGAGGCAGTTCCGGGCTGCTAAGTCACGATGGATGCAGTTCTTGGACTCCAGGTAGCGCATGCCGCCGGCTGCATCTCGGCACATCGCGAGGAGGGAACGTGCGCTCAGTGTCGATGCGCGCGTTCGGAGGAATGTTAGGAGGGAACCACCTGGGTAGAAAAAGAGAAACGTAAGCTGATGACTGATGTTTTGAGGTTTTGTAAGGGATATCCGGTTATCGCCGGATTCCATTGATTCAGTTCCAATATTAAAGAGGAGTCTGTAGGATATGAAAAATTGTCTTTTTTGCCAATCCTGTCTTGTATTTACAGGCGTCACTGTAGTTCCCTAACTAAATAGTAGGTACAGCTAGCCAACTAAGTAGGTACCAACTGAAGTTTGTATTCGCCATGTGCTAAAACTAGCTAAGCTAACAATAAATCACAATACTGCGACACTTTATTAGCAAAATGTGCAGTTATTTACAGTGAAAGCTAGGTACCGTAGCTTAATTTTAAACACATGTTTCACCCACCCAGCATGAAATCGGTCTAGACACCCACTCGCTGGGTTTTATAAACATGGCAATGACACATCTTACGGTGAGCTACACTTATGTAGGTACAGATTCGTAAATACATTCTGGATTAACGTTGCATTTGCAGATCCTGTTATCACTTGGTAACTATAATTAGGTGTGGTTTTAAAGACGCGCTGGCGAACCATTAGGATCTAAGGACTGAAGTCTCTCTTCACACTAGGTCGCCCATGGTTGCGCCCCCAATCTATTACTATACTCTATGGTTGAGCCGCCACTGGTGTCCTAGTGAGATAGGGCCCATTATCAAGAACTGTTCTTTTTTGGCTGAAATGTCCAGCTAAGGACCATCAAAGCAGGCGTCTTAACTGAGGGCTTAGGCCACATGGGCATACAATGTCTAAAGTACCTGTAGGTACCTTCAAAGAAAGTGATAGCTAAGGAATAGGGTTAAGAGGAAATGAATCTGTCAACAAAATGTATTGCGTCCACCGCAGTTTTTTTTTTACTTTCTATCATAATGACGCAAGACATTGTAAAAATAAATGCATATTTTTATAACTAAGATGAGGTGCCACTATTATTTTTATCGTCAGTTTCAATGAGAAATCAACTGAAAGAGTAATGCTATGTTTAGCTTAGTATAAACGTGGGTCGCCTACGCTAAATCTAAACTAGAATCATTCCTCATTGACTTTAACGAACAGCTATAGAAAATGTACAGATGGGAAACCTGCATTTTCTCAAAATAATGGGTTTTAATGGATGAAGCATTAAACACGAACAATGAACCGAGATATTTATATCTCTCTTTCTGGTTCAACAACCCATACCTACATAACTATTATTTTGATGTTAGGTACCTACATCAAAAAAAGACTCGCAAAATAAGTCAAATAAATGATAGCTAGACATGAAAACACAAAAAATAAAATTGCGATTACGAAAAGAGTGTTTCAATCCTACTTTACTCCAGCTTGATAACACCGAAAAGTGGTAAATGGTGAACAACTTTAGGAAACTTCCTAAACTGTACCGAAAATCATAGATTTTTTTAAAGCCACTTTTGAGAGTTAACAAAAATATATCTTACCTGGTACTAATTCCATGACAATCATGATGGGCTGCTTCTGCACCGCTATACCGATAAGCCGCACGATGTTGGGATGTTGGTACTGCTTGAGAATCCGGCCCTCCTGCAGGAAGGTTCGCTTCTGTTCCTCCGGCAGTGCCACCCGACAGGTCTTGACTGCGACCTCCTGACTGGTGCTTTTGAGCCGAGCCTTGTATACGTCGCCGAAGTTACCCTGGTGAACGAAAATGGTCCATTATTTTGGGGAAGAGTAGTAGCCATTTTTTTTGTGAAAACTAAATAGGAATAGAAGCGAAAAGAGGAATGGATAAAGGAGAATGAGAATTTTTAACCGTCAGCACTGAGTCAAGTGCAGGATGAAATAAGCTAGATCTAAGGCCTTCTCTGTACCTACCACTTTTGAAATGATTTTTTTATGGCCATAATCAAGTACTATTCTTACTACAATAAAATTACGTCCTCGCCAATAAAAACGTAAATAAAAACTCATATCTTTGCGTACTAATAGGAACGCAAACAGTTATTATTCAATAAAGTACCTACCTAATTTAATGGGACGCATTAAACTGTTACAATATGCTTCGAATTCAAGCATGTCCATTGTAACCAGAGTTGGTTTTAGACTTAGTGATTGTGTCACAAATCACAATGTCAGGTCGAACAATGGGCTCTATTCTGGGAAGTTCACGGTAGCTATACGACCTTCAAGAACTAAGAAACACAGGTAACCTTTAAATGATTCACTTCTACGTATCAGTTATCGATGCATTCTGGCTATCAGACATCGTGTAGAAATAGATAGGCGGAGTAGGTACTACTGACATTGCTGACCCGAATACCTTCCCTAGGGCTTTGCCAATTGACCCCAAAAACTTCCCGAAGCTGTTTCGTGTGTTTGTTTTATAATTCTGCTTACTTATACTAATTTTAGTCTTGAGCAATGAGCCGTTTCGGCATTCTAAGCTATACATCATACTTATGCACCTATGATCGAGCATTCTGAAGGGTTCTGGCTAAGTAATAACAGCCGCACGGGTTGGTCGAGGTCGTGGGTCCATGGATGGGTGACTATCTTTATATACCAAGACGCCTCCGTGCCGCAGAAATCACGTTATGTCGTTGGTCTCGGCCGTCATTCGTGTATCTTCGACAGTCGTAACGGGACGTCAGAAGCCCAAAAGTCTGACAACCAGTCATACCAAGGTGTACCTATCGTATTGAGTGTGTATCGTAGTGAGTGATATATCCACTGCCTGTCTGACCTCTAAGCCCAGCGGTTTAGAGGTCAGACAGGCAATCGCTCCATGTAAAATACTGGTATTCAGAAACATCCAGTTAGACAGGAAGCCGACCCTAACATAGTTGAGAAAGACTAGGCAGATGATGAATGACGGAGCCTCTTAAAATGTGTCAACCGTACATAGTCACCCTCCCTAAATTTTAGCGCCATCTTTGATATGGCAACGCACCTGTAGTACTTCTATTGCATATGGCCACAGGCAGTGGCGATATACCATAATAACAAATTTAATAATACCTCACCTTCTGCCCCACTCCTGGGCAAAGGCCATTCCACTCCTTCCATCTTTCGCGATTCTTCGCTTTCACTTTCCAGTTCTGACATTTAAGTTCTAAAGAAAAATATATATTTCTAAAGTCTGTGACAACAACTTACCCTGCCAATCTTGTCCAATAGCTGCACGTCATCATTGTTGAGCTCCCAGTTCTCCCTGGGAACTGCTCGACGCAGCAGGGCTCCGGATCTTGCTGTGACGGGCACACCGCTTGTTCGCTGCCAAGCTATCAGCTCGGCTACTGAGGGGAACGCTGCACCTTCGAAACGATAGTGACCCTGGAAGAAGAAGGGATGGTGTAACATTTGAAACTATGTGCTTACTCGTGTATATTTTGTATTTTCATGGGCGAAGTCCTATGGTATGTTTTTTGACTTCGAATTTCGTTCTGATTCAATATTCCCAATCATAAAGCTGGACCACTTGGGAATATTATTAGATTTTTTGTGGGTAACTAGGTAGGCACTGCTCTTCTCTATTTCGATTGTAGGTATATAATAAAAAGGAACAATGTCAGTTACGTGAGCAAAATATTTCCAAGCTAAATTATAAGTAAATATAAAATTCGTCACAATCGTCACTGCATCAATAGGTACACTCGTTTATCCAATGCATCATAAGTTTTAAAAATAATAGTTTAAAAAACTAAAAACACGCTTTAAAAACCAAACTAAAAAGAAGAAAATAATTTAATTCAATTAAAAAGCGTGGGGTGCTTTTTGAAGTATTTTTATTATCAATTAATGTCAAGCACCCCACGCTTTATAATTGAATTAAATTATTTTCTTCTTTTTAGTTTGGTTTTTAAAGCGTGTTTTTAGTTTTTTAAACTATTATTTATTTTCAATTTTTTAGTTCTGCTAACTACAAAAACGTGTTTTTTTATATATTTTTTTCCTTTTTTATTAAATTATTGAATTGTCATCGGTCGTCGATATGTTTACAAAGTTTCAATGAAATCTGACTGTTTAGGGTGGGTCAAAATCGCGCTCTAAGGAGTCGGTTACATACAAACAAACAAACAAACATACAAGTGAAGCTAATAACAAATTACCCACGGAGAGTTACATACTGACATACAAGTGAAGCTAATATAAAGCGTGTAAAAACGGTGTTATATGCTATTAATTATTGAGCTAATTTAGTATTAAATGCATTGAATGAGTGTAATTTATGAGGGTACTTATTTTGTTTTGTAGATAATAATTGTAATTGCCAAATGAAGTTCTCATCTTTGGTAGAATCAAAAGATCGATAGTTTGAATACAAGTTCAACGGCCTGCAACTGACGTAATCCCATTTCCTCAACTTGATTCTCTGAATTTGGTCAGACCAGCAACAATCAGACCAAAATATTCAATATATTCAATAAATCAAATACAAAGCAAAAAGCAACATTTCGCAGAGTAACCTCATAAAGATTTTAAGTTCCCATAAAATAAAATAATTCTCGAATCGTGACATAAGAAGCATCTCCAACTTCGGAGAAACCGCAAGAATCATTAATTGACACGATGCAAACTCATTTATGAATCATATATTTGAGCATAAACGAATCAAGGAAACCATTACACTCTATTACTGCAGAATATTAAAAAATCTGTGTTCAGAGTTCGTGGCATCCATTTGCCAAATGTTAGTCGGAGATTTGCATTCAACGTTCAAACCGGTTTGGAACGATTCTTGATCCATATACTTAGTACACAAAAAAACATTCCAAATAACAGGTGTAACTAGTAATCTTTTTTGTAACACTACTTTTGGAACCTGAATGTTTTACGACTCTAGAAAGGTCAGGAGCCTAGGTAGGCATTCGGAGCATCTGAGGATATTATAATATATAATGGTAAGTCTTGTTGCTAAGCACCTATCTATATCATCATTATAAACAGTATGACCACGTTCACACGGTAATTTGAACACGTGTTTTCAGTAGGTATAAAAAAAAGGTTGGCCCTGTAAAAGAACATACATATTATAAAAACTATTGATCATAATCATACGAACCTCAGGAGTCGTTTGTACAATGAAGTGTTTGTGCTGCCCCCAACACACGGACAGCACCAGTTGTCTCGCATGGTTCCTAGTAGTCTCCCGCACCAGGTAGTCGCCATCAGCCCTCAGAAGCCTCACCACCTCCTCACGTGGTAGCACTCCGTGGAACCACTCCTGCTCGACCAGAGTGCGCTCCGTCTCACTCACACTCACCTGCGAAGACAGGAGTATAACTAAAACAGGTCATTTGTATGGTACCCCACGTTTACCTGGCGTGGTGGCGATATTAATAATGGGGGAAATAAATTAGGAGTCAAAAATAGTTTATGATTGCTTTGACCCAGATAGAGAGAAATGTAAGAAAAATACATGTGACGCCGACTCCAAATGAATCGGGATAAGGGCAGCTGGAGAATATGATGAATTTGACCCAGAAACTGGCAAATGTAAAATTATCAAGAATTTTTTTCATGTAATTAAACTTCTGTTAGGTATACAGTTGTATTTAATCGATGTTTGATCATTTATCAAACAATCTAAATTAAAACGATGTCATAAATTTCTAACTGGTACCGTTTCATTAGTAACACGATCAAACACATCAAGAGAAAAACATATCTAATTCCACGCGATGCACATGCACTTACCGACTTACTTACATAATGCTTCAAAAACACACGGCAAAACGTAACAGCGAAAGCGATAACATACGTTCTCTCTCTCAAGTTCAAGTTGTAGCTGCTTCAGACGTTTCTTCCTCCGAGGCACCACGACCGGCGGAGGCAGTTCGCTGTGCGTGATGTACAGCGAAAACGGATCCATAACTCAATCTCATCAGCTCAAATCACCGCAAAATAAACCAACACTACTTTATTATCTCTTTTAATTCACCACATGAACCGAACGCTACCAGAAACAGGATGAACTTGACGTAAACCTCACGACTGAAACGTACACAGTCTACGCGTAAACACCAATACATTTCTAGAACGTCACAAGCGGCGTCACCTTGATTTTGAAACTGAGTTTTAAGGAGAGCCTGTGCTATTTTCATTTTATTTGAAATCTCATTCCCGACAGAAGTTCGTGCGGTGCACGGTGACGTGAAGTGTTTGTGCTAATATTAGCACTGACATGTTGAGTAACGCTCGTCTCGGAGCGAATAAATCGTGCCGTTTCCAGTGGCGTCGTGGAAGACGAAAGCTTCATGCATCGTACAAACTCCATGCCATGCGTGGGAGAGGATGTCTCGGTTAGTGGCACTCACCACACTGTTAGAACAACTATCGAGTACAACGCGGCTCTGTCTCCTCTTTTTGAAGAGCGTTTTGTTGTGAACTCGGCAATGCACATAGACATCCACACGTTTGCGCAAGCGTCGTCTCAGGACTCTGATCCGTTTGCGATGTGGTACGATTACCGAGTCAGCGGGGCCTTCACTGCTACTTCTGAACGTCTTAGGAGGCAGCGCCGGGCTCGAAGGCGCAGACTTGCGTCGGAACGGCCGCGTGAATAGTTTGAAGAATGGTCTCGGCGGTATTATCGAATGGAGATGCAATCGCAACACGTCCGTCGAAACTTTAGATCCGATTGATGAGCGATCCTGATAATCGAATGTCATCTTTAGCAAGGCCGCTAGATCCATAGAAGAATCTATATCAGAAATACCTCGTATGTTAGTTAATTTCCATCACCTTTTTACTTAGGTTTAAATTGAAAGTTAAATACTCTAATCCCTTATACAAGCCTTAATGAACTATAAAACATGCAACAAACCCTACCTGGTGATCAGGAGAGCTACCATCCAGACTATCAACACCAACTGTCTCGGCAGATAGATCAGGACATCCACTGGGTGCCTCTTCACAGCCTAGTTCAGCCAGTGCGGACCTGATCATCTCTGCTTGTTTGGCACATTTGCGTTCAGCTACGCGAAGCTCCAAAAGTTTGATGGGCTCTGACGTCGTCACTGGTAACGGTGGTGGTGAATGCCTGGGTATTTGAATGAGGAATGATGGAACTTATTCATGAAATTGAAGGTAATTTAAATTATAGGTAAGAGAGCAGCTCAAAAATTGTGGTGCATTGTGTCGTCAGAAGCTTCACGTAACAAGACAAGAAGCCACAAAAATTGTCTGCACCATGATGATTCTAGCGAGGCTTATCTTGTAATGACAGATGGCCAACCCATTAGAATGCAGTAGGCTTTGTACTGTCAATGAAATAAAGTCCTGGGAAGTTTGTTGCGCCACTTATTCCTAGGTTAAAAACTAGGAAGTTGTCACGGGCGGGAGTTTTAAAGCGCCTTTTGTAACCTTTGACGTTCAAAAAGCTAATTGCCAATTCTGAGTTCAATTTATATAAATACATTTTGATTACATTGTTTATCTTATGTAAGGTTTTATTTTTTTGCAACTCACCTATCAATCCCGTTGATTCCATTACTCAATCCAGTATTATTGTTCTTGCAGACTCCATTCCCTATGATCTCCGGTCCCTGGAGTGCCGACTGTTTCTCCCGGTTGTCTTGCAGGGTGTTCTCGAGTTCCGTCAACTTCTCCTTCAACCATTCTACCGTGAGGTTGTCGACTGTCAGCTGGTTCGGCTGCAGCTTCCCGCTTGTGTCCTCGACTAGGCTCTCGTCGAAGTTAAACGTTACTGGTGTTGAGGGTGGCGATCTAGAACAAATTGAATTGTTGTTAAATTCTGAAGTATCATATTCTGAAATTAATGATATAGAGAAACTAGCAGTTTTGTCATAGTTTAATCACTATAGCAGTTGTTTGTGGTCGGGACAGTATACGTCTTCCTAATTCGTCAATGAAGGTTCGGTTGTAACACAATTCAACGAAATTGCGTTTAACGCTAAACCTATTTAAAACATAATTCTGTCTTAGTCATCTGCAATCGATTTACAGACAGAACGATGTTGTAACTACCTTTAGCGCTAAACGTCTTAAGGCGGAAGCGCCAGGACTCGCGAAATCCAAATTTTCTGAAGTGTTTTGCAATTCGCAGGTCAATGTTAAAATCATCAATACAACCCTTCTAAGTTCATTTAATCTCATTGAATGATTTATTCATGAAAAAGTAATTCATGGGATTAAATGAACTTAAGATGAGTTTAATTATTATAATTCTGTAAAGCCATCGAGTTACGGTTGTAAATCATATTTTTTTGTTCAACAAACAACCTGACACCGACCAACAAATTGTAAAAAAATCCCGTAAGAAATTTTAATTTCGGAGCTACGAGTACCTTAGCGCATCCACCTTAAGTGATTTGTGCTGCGAGTGGGCATCATAGTAAGAAATAAATATAGGCACAGACGCACAGGTTAGCATGGTGTTAAAAACCCTAGTCTAATAATGAACATGTTTTCTAATTAATTGCTTGTTTATTTCGATAATCCTAACCTACACGCTGTAATCTGGCTCTACGCTAAAGAAGCCCTAAAGATTTGTATATTTGTGGTTTAGAAATCCTAAATTCTTACTAAAGCTATTAAAGAGGATTACGAAACAGGTAGGTAACAACCAATTACAAACATATTAACTTCATATTCGAAAAGCTTATCTACTTATGCGGTTTGTGACTCAGTGTCAACCAATTTGTAAATGACTTCGACCCTCAAAAATTTTGGGAGGACAGATGTTAGTTATTTAAATGCGGTTTTCCCTAAGTGACAGACGATAAGTAATAATAAATTAATTAAGTCTGTTTAAAAACAAACAGATGATTTTACAAGAAACGTGTTTAAGTGGGTAGGTATCTAAACAAATATCAGTATTACGTACCTACTTTAGTAAATACCTACCTACACGATGGGACACAATCGCCAAAATGGCGTCACGTGTGGTTTGTACATTATTCCAATGACCGCATTATGTGGTTTTCGATTTAAATACTATCGTATATTATTTCATTCATAGAGTACACCTATTGACTTGCCATTGGATTGTGTATACCATACCTATAATAATCTAAGGAGGTACTATGATTTTTTCATGAAACTTGATTAACAATAGACAAATTACGACCGTACTATCGATCCCAATAGCAAAAGCTGGAACGCAATAACAAAAACCTTAATATTTGGGAAAAACCGTCTTACCATGAATTACGAATCATCATTCATCATTTCAGCCGAAAGACGTCCACTGCTGGACGTAGGCCTCCCCCAAGCTCCGCCACTTTGACTGGTTCTGTGCTTCCCGCATCCAGCGGACTACTGCGGCTCTCACAAGGTCATCGGTCCACATTGTGGGAGGCCTTCCAACTTTACATCTTCCAGTGCGCGTTCGCCACTCCAGAACTTTTCGGCCCCATTGGCCATCTGTTCTGCGAGCAATGTGCCCTGCCCACTGCCACTTAAGTTTGGCAATTCTTCGGGCTATGTCGGTTACCTTGGTTCTCCTGCGGATCTCTTCATTCCTGATTCGATCACGCAGGGAAACTCCAAGCATAGCCTTCTCCATTGCCCTTTGGGTGACTTTAAGTCTTCTTATGAAGCCCATTGTGAGCGACCACGTTAGGACCTATCTAACTGGACAGTTTGTCCTAGGTAAACGTACTCGTCCACAACTTCGAGTGCAGCGCCTCCGACCGTCATGAGAGTGGGTGTTACACGGGCATTGGATATGACCTTTGTCTTGTCCATGTTCATTTTAAGATCCACTCTTTCGGAAGCTCTACTGAGGTCATCGAAAATTATACTGAGGTCCTCCATGGTCTCAGCCATGACAACTATATCATCGGTAAACCAAAGGTGAGTGATGTACTCGCCATTGATGTTGATGCCAGTCCCTTTCCAGTCCAGAACCCTGTAGACATCCTCCAGTGCAGCAGTGAAGAGTTTCGGAGAGATAACGTCTCCCTGTCTAACACCTCGCTGCAGAAGGATAGGTTTCGAGGTCTGGTCCTGGAGTCGGACTGACATAGTGGCGTTTTCGTACAGACACTTCAAGACCTTGTTGTACCGATAGTCGATCTGGCTCCGTTGGAGGGACTGCAGTACAGCCCATGTCTCGATCGAATCGAAGGCTTTTTCGTAGTTCACAAACGCTAAACATAGAGGCAGGTTATACACTTCGGTCTTCTGTATAACCTGCCGCAGCGTATGTATGTGGTCTACTGTGCTAAAGCCTTTACGGAACCCGGCCTGTTCGGGAGGCTGGAAGTCGTCAAGCCTGCGCGCTAGACGGTTCGTGATGACTCTGAAGAACAGCTTGTAGACATGGCGCAAAAGCGAGATGGGCCTCTAATTCTTAAGAAGGGCATTAACACCCTTCTTAAAGAAAAGTACAACCACACCTCTGTTCCATGCCTGTGGCGTTTTGCCCTCGAGTAGGACGGAATCAAACAGCTTCTGGAGGGCCTTAAGAACGGGTTTCCCACAGGCCTTCAGGAGTTTAGCCGTAATTCAGTCATCACCCGGCGCCTTGTTGTTTTTGAGCTGGTTCAGAGCCATTCTAATCTCATACAAGCCGACGTCCGGGATATCTGCAGTATAGTGTCGGGTCAATCTAGCTCTTGGGTCGTTAGACAGATTCATAACGGGGTTTCTTGTTGACGTGTACAACTGTCCATAGAACCTCTCAATCTCTCTCAACAGCTCAGGCTTGGCGGATACGATCCTGCCTTCATCGGTCTTCAGTTTCGTAAGTTGACTCTGCCCAATAGACAGATCCCTAGCAAAGACCTTGGAGCCTTTATTCCGCTCTACGAATTACCCTAATAAAATAAAATTCCCCTTGAGACTATCACGGAAGTCATTAAAATGATCTAAAAGTTATTTAGTAAACTGAAAAAAGTTTTTTTGCGAAGCGTGCGAAAAATACAATTTTTAGATTTTTTGTCTGTCTGACTGAATGTATGTTCCAGCATCGCGGAAACCACCGGGTCGATTTTTTTTAAATTTTGCATAGATATAAGAGTCGGCTTAATGTGTACGCTAGTGTTGAAGATGTCTTGGATTCTTAACACTGTATAAAGTTATTACAGTGACTGTAATAACTTTTTTACCCCATGAGAGCAATAAATATTTGAATTTGAAGTAGGAGTAACAGAGACGACACTACAAAACAGAACATTTTCTAAAACTGGATGTGCCATATAAACAGCCAGTGTTCCACGGATTGTCATCTTATCATAATAAAACGTTAATGAGAAAGAGCCTCAACTAAAGACAAACAAAACAATTATAATTTACTTAAATGACCTCAAACGTAGCCTTTGGAAGTAACGGTCAGTTCCTCAATGTCTCTGATTCATACCTTCGAGGCTTCGACTACTCATCGCTCATCGTCGCAACGATCACTTTTAAAAACGAACCGAAATATTGAGTTGCTAGGTTTCTGCCCGCGGCTTCCTCGCGGGGATGTCGGTTATCGCGTAAAAAAGTAGCCTATGTCCTTCTCCATATCCTAGGCTATATCTCTGCCAAATTTTATCACGATCGGTTCTGCGGTTTAGGTGTGAAAGCGTAACAGACAGACAGACAGAGTTACTTTCCCATTTATAATATTAAGTAGGGAAGTAGGGATTATTCATTAAAATTATGTGAGGTTTGCGGTCGATTTTTTTTCCGATTCAATTCTATGTCGAAGTAAGCCAAGCCAGCTGT